>CM046425.1:32752984-33337984 GCA_025506505.1 Flaveria sonorensis | reverse complement strand
AATCGTTCAAATTAACCGCATTAAACCCCCCTCTTGTAACTCTCGTACACCTATTTCGAACTCCCAACCTTTCGATTTGAACCATTAACTGTTCCACTATGAAACCGAACCCACAATCAAAAATTTCAATCCGTCTCAACTGAAACCAGATGTAATTAACCAATTAAATCAACCAGAAACACCAAATTAATAGTTTTGAATTCAAGTGAGCAATCAATTTTGGTTGTAACAACGCATGAACCATCGAATCGGAGATGAAACCCCCGAACCCAAACTTTAAGTCATTCTAATGGAACCTGATAAAATTAAGCTTATATAAACGAGGCGAAACCATCAACGAAACCCTTTGATGCTTTTTGAAACTCCAATTTGACAAAAACACACACACATCGATTTCTCTTTCATAAAATATATCGACCGGTTCATCCTTCTACTTTCATCAATTCGATCAAAACCAAGTAAATTAAACACATGTATACACTCAATTTCATGTGGGGAATAAAAGCCCTAAGGATAATTTCACTTTCGAATTCGTTTCATGGTTCAATTGTAGTGAAATTGAAACTAGGGTTCTTGAACCCAATTTGGGGATTTCGGTGCAGGGTTGTTTAAAAGAGATAATACCCGATCAAAGGCAGGCGCAGGCACCCTAGCCTGCTGGTTAATGCGAAAGAGGGACAAGCAGTAGGTCCCGGGTTCGAACCCGGGCACCTGCAATTTTTTTTTAAATCCGGTTTTTAATCAATTTTTAATTCCAGAAAAATTCTAAAATGTTATTAAGTTGATATAAAAAGCATTTTAATAATTGATACTAAATCAAAAATTTATTTAGAGATTCCTAAAATATTTCAACAATTATAAAATGAAAAATCTTTATTTTGTTGATTTTAAAAGTTATAAAAATTATTATAAAATATATTTACAAGTTTTATATTGTATAAAAATGATGGCAAATCAATTTAGGAATTATATCAAAGTATTTTTCTTTTTAATCTAGTATTTCATTAACCATTTAAATAAATTAATCATAGTCATTCACTAACTGATTTCATTAGTAAATTAATTACTTTATATTTGGTATCACACTTCACTCGATTATTTCACCATGTCAAATCAACCTTATTTAAGCTACCTTTTAAACTTAATATTTGTACACTAATATATTTTTATTAGCTAAACGAGTTCAAAATCAATCATTACCAAACTATAAATCAAATTTCTTTATAATAAATTTATACCCCTAAATGGAACCGGGTTGTATTAGTATTCTTTAAACCTTAATTGTTCAAATTTAGGTTACCACTTTTAGGTTAATTGTGAGGAAAACTGGTGGTGCCTATTCCCGCATTCTTATTTTAAATACATCTTATATCAAGTGAGTTTCCCATACCCCGTTTTACTTGTGAAAACGTTTAAATACTTGTAATGCACGTGCAATTCATTTTACATTTTGTCATGGTTATTTTTATTAGCGAACGTGTAACATGTTTCAAGTATCTAAACCATGACAAAATGTAAAATGAATTGCACATGCATTACAAGTATTTAAAAGCTTTCACAAGTGTGATTATGATACGAGTAACATGTTTCACCCCTAAACATGTGAGTTAAAGTAAAACGGGGTATGGGAAACTCACCAACATTATATGTTGATCGTATTTTCTAAGATGTTTCAGGAAATGCTCAAGTTTAATTGTTGATCTTGAAGATATGAAATCATCTAGGATTGGACCTAGAGAAAATAAAGGATTTATTTTGAATCTGGATGTTTTGAATTAACTTATGTTATGATTGTTTGTTTGATACTTGTGAGTGAAATGTTATGATATGAACTTGATGTTTAATAATATTTACACTTTGAAGTAGCGTTGTGTGGCTTGAACAATCTCAACCTTCACATCTCGGCGTTTCCGCCGTTACGGTTGGGGTGTGACAGATTGGTATCAGAGCCTATAACTATAGGGATTTAGGTTATTAGCAATGGTGACCTAGACTATGGTTAATATAGGGACCTTTTACATGAAAATTCTTCATGACCTTGTAAGTTTACTTATATGCATACTACATGACTCCACATGATACATGATAGATCCCTTATGTGCTACTTGATTCTACTTGGGTATAATTATGCCTTAGGTGGTTAACTTGAATGATAAAACCTCCGGTCTTGTATATCTCCAACTTCTTAACCCTCATCACCCGTCACTAGTTTCAACATGCCTTTGTCTTTTTCTTAAACTTATTCTCGACTACACGTGGAAATCATACGCATTATATCGAATGGCTCAATCCTTTAGACCTTATGTCTAATCTTTGAAAATCTCATCAAGGTTTTAATTCTATTAGTCTATGGGGAAAAATGTATGACCTATAAACACCTGTATTCTGGATTTTCTGGCAAAAAGCCTTTGGGCTAAGGTAGGCATTTCGCATAAATCCCAATCAACTGCGGGACCAGTTATGCTTACATGGGGATTTTCGGGACGAGTGATAAATTATGGTCAAAATACACAAATTTTCTATAGAAAATTAGAGTTAAGTTACCTTGACGTGTCAATATTCCTATTGGCTGTGTGATACCAAACGGAACCATCCTGTATGCATTTTGTAAGTTCTGAAAATTTATGTTTTATTGAACTAGATTTACTTCAAAATTCTAATATCTAATCTACTCTTGCATTTAGAATGTCTCGTCATCATGGAAAGCGTGGTAGCTCCGACCGTAAAATCGCCGCTATGATCGCCCGACAAATGGCTGTCGTACTTCCTACAATGGTCACGGAACTGAGTAGCACCTTAATGGCCAATGCTAGTAATAATGCAAATGGAAATAATGGTGGTAATGGAAACAATGGTCAAGGGTAAAACAACGGTAATCAAGGAGGGAATAACCATACTTGCACGTTCAAACACTTCAACTCTTGTAAGCCAACTAGTTTTAGTGGGAAGGAGGGAGCCACTGGACTTCTCGAGTGGTTCGAGAGCATGGAGAATACCTTTATCAACAGTGAGCGTCCAGAAGCATTCAAGGTTCGTTATGCCACGAGTGTCCTCCAACAAAGGGAACTTACATGGTGGAATGGTGAGAAGAGGAATAGGGGTACTGAAATTGCACTGGCTTTACCGAGGAGTGAGTTACAAAAGCTTGAGGAAGAGTTCTGGAACCTTAAATAGGATAGTGGGAATCGTTTAGCTTATTCAACTAGGCATCACGAACTAAGCATCCTCTTACCCCACATGGTTGATACGGTTTCTCGTAACATTGAGAAGTTCATCAAAGGGGTACCACCTCAAATTCAAGATGTTGTAGTGGGAAGCAAGCCTACGACATTGGAAGAAGCAATCAACATCACTGCTCAGCTCACCGAAAATCATATCAAAGCCGGTACCTTGACTGTGAAGGGTACTAAGCAGACTGGGAAGGTGATCCCAGAGGCTACTAAGGAGGTGAAGGCTGAATCCTCATTTAAGGGCAAGAAACGTAAGTTTACGCCTACCCGAAATTTCGTTGTGGCAGCAACCAATGCGGCTCAAAAACAAGCTGTTACTGCTAATCAAGCACCTGTTGCTAGAGCTTACACTGGACCACATCCGATGTGTAACATTTGAAAATATCATCATGCAGGGAATAACCCATGTCGTATCTGCTCACTTTACGGGAAATATGGTCATTTGGTTGCTACGTGTCACCGTGCACCAAACAATGCTGCTCTAGTTGCCAACCAAGCTTGTTACAACTATGGGGAAACCGGCCATTTTCGCCCACAATGCCTCCATCTCACGGGTAATGTTCCACAAGATCGAGGTCGTGCTTTCAATATTAACGCAAATCAAGCACAGTCAAATAACGACGTGGTGAACGGTACAACATTCTTTTACTCGAAAGCTTATTGATCAAATTTTATCTTGTTTCTCTGTACCGATAAAAGTCCTATATTTGAATAGGTATGTATCTTGTTAATAATTGCTATGCCTCTGTCTTGTCTGATTCGGGAGCCGATAGGAGTTTTGTCTCCTTAGAAGTTGAAACCATACTTGCTAAGTCGCGTACTAAGTTAGAAAAGTTCTTTACGGTTGAAGTCGCCGATGGAAAATCTATCATTATTGACGTCATCGTTTGTGGTTGTATCTTGAGCCTTAACGAGCATGAGTTCCCTATTGATCTTATTCCCATGCAACTCGGGAGTTTCGACGTCATTATTGGCATGGATTGGTTAGCCAAACACTACGTGGAAATTATCTACTTCGAGAAATGCATTCGAATTCCACTACCTTCGGGTGATACCTTAAACGTTTTTGGTGAGAGATCATCTAAAGGACTCAAGCTTATGTCGTGTACTAAGGCTCGAAAGTGCTTAAGTAAGAATTACATAGCCTTTTTGGCTTATGCAGTCAACATGAAAGTCAAAGGGAAGGAGCTTAAGGATATTCCCATTGTACGGGACTTCAGGTGTATTTCCCGAGGATCATAGTGGACTACCTCCCATTCATGAGATTGAGTTTAAGATTGACTTGATTCCTAGTGCAAACCTAGTGGCTAACTCACCCTATCGCCTTGCACCATTGGAGATGCAAGAACTAGCCAATCAACAACAAGAACTGTCTGATAAGGGCTTTATTCGTCCTAGCTCTTCACCATGGGGTGCACCTGTGTTATTCGTGAAGAAGAAAGATGGATCGTTTCGCATGTGCATCGACTATCGAGCACTCAACAAACTCACCATCAAAAACCGATACCCACTCCCTCGAATTGATGATCTTTTTTACCAACTTCAAGGAGCCACTCAATTCTCAAAAATCGACCTACCTTCTGGTTATCACCAACTACGGGTCCATGACAATGATATTCGGAAAACCGCCTTTCGTACTCGATATGGACATTATGAGTTTATGGTTATGCCTTTTGGCTTGACTAATGCTCCTGCTGTCTTTATGAATCTCATGAATCAGGTATGCAAACCTTACCTAGACAAGTTTGTGATTGTGTTCATTGACGATATTCTTATTTACTCCAAGATGAAAACCGATCATGAGCTGCACTTGCGACAAGTTCTTGAGCTTTTGAAGAAAGAACAGCTGTACGCAAAGTTTTCTAAGTGTGAATTATGACCTCTCGTGTAATTGTTAAGTTGTTGTTAATTTCGTTATTTCTTGTAAGGGCATGATTTGTCATTAATACAAGTACGAGGGCCCATTTGTAAAATTTATTAATCTTGATTTTATTGACATTTAAAATTTTATAAATTGCTTGTTATTAAATAAATAAGTTAAAAAAAATATATAATAATAATAATAATAATAACAATAATAATAATAAAACAAATTAAGCATTTGTTAAATTTGTGCTTAAAATAAAATTTAAAACTCCAGGGACTAAACTGTAAATTCTTTTTAAATTAGAACTTAAACTTCGGGTTAGTAATGTAAACTCATAAAGCACAGAGACCAAAATGTAATTTTTTTATTCAAAATCCCAAACACTCGATTTTCCGGTGAACCTCCAGCGGGGCTCAGGCCGAGCTCCGGCCACCCCCAAAACGCCCGAAATACCCCAAATTTAACCGAATTAAATCCTCCATTTCAATCACAAGTCAGTTTCAAACCTCACCATGTAGTTAATTCGAACTTTAAGTGTCGGTTTCATCCTTCTCAGCCGAAACCGAAGCAAATCAAATCGTGGGTCTCAACGGCTTGAAACTGACACATTCAGGTGAAATTAAATGAGGGGTAATCATTCTAAGAACGTTTCTAAGCTAAACACACCTCTAATTTCACCTGAAATCGACATAATCATCAAAGAGCACACTCACGAACATCAAACCTGCAACTTAATAGAATTCCAACATACGGGCATCATAAACAACGATTGACAGAAGGCTTTTGATCTTATACATTAGACGAAGCTTCTGGTACATCGAATTTGGTTATAATCGACATTAATCTTTGGAACCGAAGTCACCCCAGTCACGACCTTGTTTGAATCTGTTTCAACTCATCCTACACCAAATCAGGTAATTAAACTGGGGATTAAGTTCGTTCTTACATGGGGAACAAAAGCCGTAACTTTAATTTCGCTATCGAACTTGTTTTGCGGATCAATTGGTTCGAATTTGGAAATTAGGGTTCATGTAAACTGGGAAAGCTTTTGAGCTATAGTTTTTAACATTTTATCCCCGAAATTAAACACAAACCAGGGCTTTGGCCCAGTGGTTTAAGTGTGGGGAGGTGTGACTAGGGACCCGGGTTCGAACCCGAGTCACAGCTTTTATTTTAAAAAGGTGTTTTAATGTTTTTTTAGGCAGAAAACATTTTGTATTAATATTAATTATATAAAAACCATTTCTACTCAAAAACCAAATAAAATTAATTTCTTTTAAATTTTCTTAGAAATTCAATTAATAAATCCTTATTCTTTTATTTTAAAAATTATAAAAATTGTTATAAAATACAAATTATTATTAGTTTTAAATTGTAATGAATCTCCTTTAATTTTCAAGAAATTCAATTTGATAAATTCTTCATTTTAGTTTATTTTTTTAAAATATATTTACAAATTTAGTTATATATTTAAAAGAAGATAAATATATATATATACATATTTAAAATGTACATCTTTTGGGTTTAAAAGAATTATTTTAAACATTTAAATCTACAAATTACTATTTTAAATAGTAAATAATAATCCTTTGATAAAGAAAAGTTTAACTTCTATTAATGGTTTTACTCACTAAAATTCTTATTTAATCATTTAAATATTAAAGCAATTATAAATTGTATCTATCTTATAATTTAAAATCATGGTTTAATGATTTATAAATAATATCAATACAATTGTCATCCAAACATCCAAATTTAAACCGTGAATTCCCATGAACCGTTAACATTATAATAATCGTTATTAATTTAATACGTCGTCTTTAGGTTGAACTATAGCATATCGTCAGTGTTTAAAACAAGATTTCTTATTTGTTCACCTTTATAATCCATGTGAGTTTTTCATTATCCCATTTTATATTATTTCACACTTTTGGGATGAAACATGCTAACTTTATTAAAAACTCACTTGTAAATACGTTTTACTCTTGTAACACTTGTGCAATTCCTAGTATCTTGTCATGGTTATTTGGACTCTTGTAATTTGTAAGATACAATCATTAACTATTGCTAGACTAGCGACGTCATAGATCTATGGGCCTGACAAGCCTATTTGGTGCTAAAGCCAAGGTTATTGCCGGCTCCTAGTGACGTATTCTTGATCACTATGGGAACCAAGTAGACTTAGCTAATCGTATAATCATGTTGTAGCCATATTGGTCGAGGTTTGATTGTTACATTTGTTTATCCATTTATTATTACATTATTCATTAACCTATGACATGAATTGCCGTCTTAAAGTTTATATATTTATGTATGTTAAACCTATGGAAACTCACCAACATCATATGTTGACATTATTTTTAACATGTTTCAGGAAATGATCCCGCTTAATTGCTCTCGAAGACTTGAACACATCTAGGATTGGACCTAGAGATTAATAAAATGACATATATTGTCACATGATGCTATTTGAATACTTGTTACATTGGTTGTTTGAAACTTATGCTTTTCATCTATGTATGTCATGAAACTTGGAATTTAATAATATTTACACTTTGAAATAGTGTTGTGTGGCATGAACAATCTTAACCCTCACATCTCAACGTTTCCTCCATTAAGGTTGGGGTGTGACATGAATTTTGGCTTGAGGAAGTCCAGTTTTTAGGTCATATGGTGAATAGCCAAGGAATTCATGTTGATCCTGCTAAAATAGAAGCCGTGAAAAATTGGTGTGTTCCTAAAACTCCAACTGAAGTTCATTCTTTTCTTGGGCTAGCGTGTTACTACCGGAGATTTATTGCCATTTTCTAGAAGATTGAGAAACCGCTTACGACTCTAACTCAAAAGAATAAACTCTTCGAGTGGGGACCTGATCAAGAGGAGGCTTTCGAGACTCTAAAACACAAGTTTTGTAATGCTCCTATTTAACCCATCCTGACAGGAATGACAATTTTACCATATATTGGGATGCATCTAGTCAAGGCCTTGGTTGTGTTCTCATGCAGCGAGGAAAGGTCATAGCTTATGCATCAAGACAATTGAAGGTTCATGAGTTGAATTACACAACCCATGATCTTGAACTTGGTGCTATGGTTTTTACCTTAAAAATTTGGAGGCATTACTTTGTGGGACACAATGCATAGTCTACACTGATCACAAGAGCCTTCAACACATTTTCAGTCAAAAGGATCTCAATATGAGGTAACGTCGTTGGGTTGAGTTGATTAGTGACTATGACTGTGAAATTCGTTACCATCCAGGAAAGGCAAATGTCGTAGCCGATGCGCTAAAGAAATTTGAGATCGACGACAATGGTTTGACACGCTGGGAGAATTTGACACTGAGATTCACGTGGATGTCAATGAGGCTACTATTATGCTCCAGAATATAAGGATTGATAGTGACCTCGAATATTGTATTCGTGAAGCTCAACAAGCTGCTTTAACTGAAGGAAAAGAAGATGAAGAATTGGCGTATAATGTTCGGTCACAGTTGAAAGAAAACCGAATGGTATGTTGTACTTCTTAAACCGACTCTGGATTCCGAATCGTGATAATCTTCGTACTTTCATCATGAACGAAGCTTATCAAGCTCGTTATTCTATTCACCCTGGGTCCTATAAGATGTATATGGACCTGCGTGGGCAATATTGGTGGCCAGGGATGAAGAAGGACGTCGCTTCATACGTAGCCAAATGTCTTACTTGTGCAAAGGTCAAGGCAGATCACCAACGACCTAGTGGATTACTTGAACAACCCGAGATTCCTATGTGGAAATGGGAACACATATCCATGGATTTTATAAAAAAGTTGCCTCGTACTCCTCGTGGTCATGATAGTATATGGGTGATCATCGACCGTCTGACCAAAACAGCGCACTTCTGTAAGGCCCCGTTCCCGAAAACCTCACAGTTGGTCAATCATAGCATTTAACATTCAAATCGTTACTCGATTCATATAATTACACAGCGGATTAAGTTAACAAAAACCATTCATTCCATTAATATTTACTGTTTCTAAGCAATACATCATTGTATTTAAATTACAAAAGACTCTATTAATTGCATTACAAAACAACAATATTATTAAGGGTGAACGGATGCCAATCTTGCCCTGCCGAGTAGCTTCCCCCGCGTGCCATCCTCAACAACAATTACCTGCCAACTAAAAATGCATAAAAGTCAGCGTTGCTGAGTGAGTTCTAGTTTTAAAGCGTTAAAATACATTGTATCATTTATATATGAAAATAACCCTTTTTAATAAAATACTTTTCTTACTTTCATACGTGAGCATTCATCGTACATACATCAAGGTATAAACTTGTTATCTTTCATTATCGTACTCATTCGTTCGTTTCGTACTTTTCATTATCTTCCACTATTTCCAGGTCCTGTCATAACTTTACCCCCATCGTTGGGCACACAGCCACCTCATTCTCGGGGTTAAGTGACAAGGACCCTATTTCGCATATGGGATCAATCACCAAGACAGATCCCCCCTATGTGTGAACCCTCATGGGTTAGCCAAGATCGCACGCTATAATACACACAGTTGAGCTAGCAACTCTCAATGCGTTGCGCACCTCCTTTAACATTTGCTTGCAAGACTTTTCATTCATTTCTTATGTTTCTCTTCTTTATTAACATTAATCTTTCACTTTCTTCACGATAATACTTTACGTACACGGATAAAATCACACCACGTAAAGCCACAAATAATAATATAATAAGGAACACAAGAACAACCCAAATCATGAATAAGATAATCAAATAATAGCATCAAATCAAACCAGGGTCAAGCCCTAAAATTCTGATTTCCAAAATTTTAGAAAATTTCTAAGTGTTCTAGGCGCATGAGCACTATGCAGGAGCATGAACCCTATTGGGCGCATCAACACTTAGGCGCATGAGGAACTTAGGCGCATTGACACTATTTGGGTGCATCATCTAACACTTAGTATATTTAGGCAATTCTCTGGGCGCATGGGTACTGTTCATGCGCATGACCTACACTTAGGCACCTAAGCAGATTGGTTGGGCGCATGGAGTACTGTTTGGGCACATGAGTTATCACTTAGTATTTTCAAGCAACGTCTTGGCCGCATGGGAACTATTGGGGTGTATCACCCTCACTTAAGTTTTCTACAGCAAATTTCCAGGCGCATGGGCCCTGTTTGAGCGCATGGCCTGTACTTAGGCGTTTCTAAGTAAAAAATCTCAGGCACATGGGCCCTGTTTAGGCGCATGACCACCTGTTATTCATTATTCCAAATTGAAACTAACCCAGATCTGCATTTGCACCTGTTCTAAGCATAAACTTAACATTCTAAGCAACCACAACACATAACCAAGCATGAACATAAGCGTAAACATACATATACATACGGGTAAACATAAACCAGTTGTAAAACATTTTAATCATGCATTTTCAGCCCCAAAACAGTTTAAAACACATAGAAACTGAGGTCTAGAACTCACATTTGCAGCCAACAAGTAAAACTCCTCCAAACTCGTGTGCACAAGAGTTCAAACACCTAAAACAAGAAAAAACAAACAACCGAACACATAAAACACATATAAATCGGTCCTAAGGTCGAAAACCCCACAAACCGAACCAAAAATACAAAGAACACTCACCACAAGCGAAATTCATCCTCTTTCTCTCTCTAGAACCGAGGGAACTTTGATTTCTTCTTCTTCTTCTTTTTCAGTCGAACACAGCAGCAGCAGGGGTGATATGGGCGGCAATGCCCATATAAAGTGCACTTTTTGACTTTTGTGTACTTTTACACAAAAAACTCATCATCTTTGGCTTCTTTTAGTTTTCTTCAAGATAATTTCTTTTCTTTTATTTTATGTGACAAAATTTCGGGCATTACAAGTCTACCCCCCTTAAAGAGGTTTCCTCCCCGAAACCTGTCACTCCTCAAATATTTATGGGTAATGTTGTCTAATTTCTTCTTCCGTCTCCCACGTAGACTCAAAACCCTTCAGGTGTTTCCACTGCACCCGCACAAGTGGAACCACTTTATTTCTCAATCTCTTCTCCTTCCTGTCTATGATGGCCACTAGTTGCTCCATATAGTTGAACCTTTCATCCACTTCGATATCCTCTAGTGGCACAATCATATCTTCATCGGCTAAGCACTTTCTCTGATGAGATACATGGAAGGTCGATGAATTCCACTTAACTCATCAGGCAAATCTAAGCGATAGGCCACCTCTCCTACTCGTGTGATGATTCGGAAAGGCCCTACGTACCTTGGGCTTAGCTTGCCTCTCTTTCTGAACCGAATAATTCCCTTCCAAGGCGAGACCTTCAACATAACTTTATCACCTACGTTGAATTCAATCGGTCTACGTCTTTTATCGGCATACGACTTCTGTCTATCATTTGCCACCTTCATAAAGGCTTTGATCTTTTCCAATTTCTCCATCGTAGCCTCGATCACCTCAGTACTTCCCAATTCCTTTTGCCCAATATCTCCCCAACATGCGGGCGTCCTACACCTCCTACCGTATAGCATTTCGTATGGTGGCATGCCTATGCTGGTTGATAACTGTTGTTGTATGAGAACTCTGCTAATGGTAGGAGATCATACCAACTTCCTCCAAAATCGATCACACAAGCTCGAAGCATATCCTCGAGTGTTTGAATTGTCCTCTTAGACTGACCATCTGTCAGGGGATGATAAGCCGTACTGATGTGTAGCCTCGTCCACATCGCATCGTGGAATCTCTTCCAAAACTTCAATGTGAATCGAGTGTCACGGTCTGACACGATAGACACCGGCACACCTTGACGAGCTACAATCTATTTGATGAACAGATCCGCCAACCTCTCGGATGAATACGTCTCCGGATCGGTAGGAAGTGAGCACTCTTTGTCAGACGATCAACTATCACCCATATGGTATCTTACCCCTTTGTCGTACGAGGTAACTTTGTGATGAAGTCCATCGTGATGTGATCCCACTTCCACTCGGGTATATCCAACGGTTGGATCTTCCCATATGGCTTCTGATGTTCTGCCTTTACTTACAAACAAGTAAGGCACTTACTCACATACTCCACTACATCGCGCTTCATTTCCGGCACCAATAATCCTTCTTCATGTCCTGATACATTTTGGTAGCACCGGGATGAATGGAGTATCGAGTCTTATGAGCTTCATCCATAATCCGCCCTCATAGATCTCCATATCGCTAAATCCACATCCGCCCGAAGCGGGTTCTAACTCCGTGAGTATTCTCTCCCAGCTCCACGACTAGACCTCTCATTCGTTCAGAGTTGAGGCGATCTTCTTTCAATGCCTCATTTTGAAATTCTTTGACCTGTGTCAGAACGCCCGAGGTCATCACCAACTGATACGCCTTTACCCGAATCGGCTCGGGTCTCTTTTTTTGGCTAAGGGCATCGGTCACTACGTTGGCCTTTCCCTGGGTGGTAATGGATTTCACAAACATAATCCTTGTTTAACTCTAACTACCTCCTCTGCCTCATGTTGAGATCTTTTTGCTCAAAGAAATACTTTAAGGTCATGTGGTCTGTGAAGATTGTGCACTTTGTCCCATATAAGTAATGCCTCCAAATCTTCAACGCAAAAACTACCACTGCTAGCTCTAAGTCATGAGTGGGGTAATTTGTCTCATGGGTCTTTAATTGTCGGGATGCGTAAGCTATCACTCTCCCGCGTTGCATTAGCACGCAGCCTAGTCCCAAATAGGAAGCATCCGAATAGACCACTAAATCCTCGTTCCCCTCGGGCAATGTCAAGACAGGAGCTTGAGTTAATCTTGCCTTTAACTCCTCAAAAGCATCCACTTGTTCCTATCCCCACACATACTTCACATCCTTGCGAGTCAACTTGGTCAAAGGTGAAGCTATCTTGGAAAAGTCTTGAATGAACCTTCGGTAGTAGCCCGCTAAACCTATGAAACTGAGAATATCGGATGGCATCTTTGGAGACTTCCATTGCATCACCGCCTCAACCTTCGCCGGGGCCACCATAATTCCTTCAGAATTCACCACGTGACCCAAAAATTGAACTTCACGCAACCAAAAAGCACACTTAGAGAATTTAGCATATAGCTTCTCCCTTCTAAGTGTCTCCAGCACTTCGCGTATGTGACCGGCATGTTCTTCTTCGCTGCTTGAATAAATCAGGATATCATTAATAAACACAATCATCGATTTATCTAGCATCGACCGGCACACTCGATTCACCAAATCCATAAAGGCAGCTGGCGCGTTAGTTAAACCGAAAGACATAACAAGGAACTCGTAGTGTCCATAACGCGTGCGAAAGGCTGTCTTAGGAATATCTTACTCCTTAACCTTCAATTGATGGTAGCCAGATTGAAGATCTATCCTTGAGAACCAACTGGCACCTTGGAGCAGATCAAACAATTCATCTATTCTCGGTAGAGGATATCGATTTTTCACTGTCAACTTGTTTAGCTCCCGGTAGTCTATGCACATCCTCATACTACTGCCTTTCTTCTTGACAAACAGGACCGGAGCACCCCAGGGAGAGATGCTCAATCGGATAAATCCCTTGTCCATCAACTCCTGTAATTGAACCATCAACTCCTTCATCTCCATCGGAGCCAATCGATACGATGCCTTGGCAACTGGTTGGGCACCGGGTAACAGATCAATCTGAAACTCGATCTCGCGATCTGTTGGCACACCTGGTAAGTCTTCTGGGAACACGTCTGGAAAGTCACACACCGCGGGTACTTCAGACAACTATGGTACTGACGCGTCCACATCCTTCACATAAGCCAGGTAGGCACTACATCCCCGCTTCATGCACTTCCCTGCCACCGCCATCGAAATCACCTTTGGGACCGTAGCGACGCGGTCACCGTAGACCGTCACCAAACTTCCATCGGGTGCAATTAATTGGATAATCTTCTTGCGACACACAATATTCGCCTCATAGGCTGCTAACCAATCCATCCCTAGTACTACATCAAATCCGCCTAGGGGCATCACAAACAATTTAGCAAAGAACCTATGGCCTTCTAGTTCTATGTCACAATCTTCTAACATATCTGAAATTCTGGTAGACTTACCAATAGCAGTTTCTACATCAAATGGCTCATCAATGCTCCTATTACTAATAGGCAACTTAGCACAGAAAGCAGCAGAAATAAAACTCCTACTAGCACCAGAATCAAACAATACAGAGGCACAAGTTTGGTTTACCAGAAACGTACCTGACACGACGTCGGGGTCTACCCTGGCCTCCTCCTGGGTCATAGTGAAGGCTCTAGCACTCGTCCTCTGCCCTCCGTCTTCTGTCCTCTTCTTCACCCCAGAACTCTTGACCCTCGGCGTTTTACAATCTGGGCTTACATGTCCCCCTTCATCGTAGTTGTAGCACCTCATCACTCCACAATCCTTTGCTATATGACCGGCTTCCCACACTTGAAGCACACATTCACTCCCCACTTGCATTTCCAGTGTGCTCCCTCCCACATCTATCGCACCTTCTCACCCCCTTGATGACGCCACTCCTCGGTCATCCATCCTCCTCCTTTTGTTGTTTAGAGTGAAACCACCACGTCCAAACCGTTTCCCCTTCCAGGTCTTATCACCACCGCCCATCTTCTTCACCTCCACTGCAGCTTCCTCCCTTTCATCGTATAATCTACCCGCAAGGTCTACCACCGACCAAAAGGTTCCCGGCCGGGCAGTAATTAAATGCCTGCGAATGTCAGCCGGCAATCCTTGGATATTCCTCTTGATTTTCCTTGACACCGGCGTCACCTGATCCGGCACCAGCCTCGCCATTTCATTAAACTTGGCAGTGTATTGCTGGTGGGTCATGACTCCCACCTCCAGCTGTAGGAACTCTTTCTCTATTTTGTCTAGTTCCTTGTGAGGACGGAATTCTTCAACAATCAACTTCTTCAAATCTCCCCATCTCATCCTCCCGATAGCCCTGCTGACCTCAGCTTGGACAATATTGTCCCACCAACACAAAGCCGAGTCAGCGAATGAGTGAGTGGAAAATTTCACCTTCTGGTCCTCCCTGCACTCACTAATATCCAACACTGCCTCCATTCTCTAACCCAGCGGTGGCCAGCAGTAGCGTTACCATTGCCGTCAAAAGTAGGGGGTTTACACTATTGGAATACCCCGTAGCTGCAACCCCTCGCGCTTTCCTGCACCTCTACACCCTCTTCATCACTGGAGGCTCCCCGTTCAGCATTCATCTCCTCCTCATCATCATGATCTCCCTCATTCTCGCTTCTCCCAACCACAGCCCTTCTCTCTTCCTCCTTTTCTTTCCTCTCATCCTCCCTTACGGCCCGGATCATCTCAGTCACGACAGACGGTAGGATCGCTTGCATGACTTGGTGAACCACCTCCACCACTGCCTCTTTCACTAAGGCCCTCAGATTGGAACTCTCATCACCGCCCACTGGGTGATGAAGCCCAGTCTCACCAGGAGCCGTCTCTGCAGTCCTGGTCTTGTTCTTCACGGCCCGTGGCCTACCAGCACGACCACCCCGTGTTCCACCTCGAGAAGCCTTAGATGATCTAACTCCGGCATCCTCTAATCACTATAAGATTCAAACACCAACATGATCATTCAAGGTAATAGCTTAGTTTATATTAAGTATAGTAAGTCCCTAATTACAGTGGCCAGTTGTGATTAGCCACTTACTTTACTCTTAATCCCCCGAGCATTTCCTATCCTGACTATATTAGTATTCAAATCTACTAAAGGCACATAAATCAAATATCACACACACATAATACCGGCTAACATTAAGAAAAGAAATACCTGATGGTACGTAGCTACTCGGGCTGGCATCCCTCCATTCGTCCCATTCTCAGTGTAAGTTTAGGTTTTGAAAATATTTACCTATTTCTCTTAAACTTTGGCTCTGATACCAACTTGTAAGGCCCCGTTCCCGGAAACCTCACAGTTGGTCAATCGTAGCATTTAACATTCAAATCGTTACTCGATTCATATAATTACACAGCAGATCAAGTTAACAAAAACAGTTCATGCCATTAATATTTACTGTTGCTAAGCAATACATCATTGTATTTAAATTACAAAAGACTCTATTAATTGCATTACAAAACAACAATATTATTAAGGGTGAACGGATTCCAATCTTACCCTGCCGAGTAGCTTCCCCCGCGTGCCATCCTCAACAACAATTACCTGGCAACTGAAAATGCATAAAAGTCAGCGTTGCTGAGTGAGTTCTAGTTTTAAAGCGTTAAAATACCTTGTATCATTTATATATGAAAATACCCCTTTTTAATAAAATACTTTCATTACTTTCGTACGTGAGCATTCATCGTACATACATCAAGGTATAAACTTGTCATCTTTCATTATCGTAGTCATTCATTCGTTTTGTACTTTTTCATTATCTTCCACTATTTCCAGGTCCTGTCATAACTTTACCCCCATCGTTGGGCACACAGCCACCTCATTCTCAGTGTTAAGTGACAAGGACCCCGTTTCGCACTATGGGATCAATCACCAAGACAAATCCCCCCTGTGTGTGAACCCTCATGGGTTAGCTAAGATCGCACGCTATAATACACACAGTTGAGCTAGCAACTCTCAAGGAGTTATGAACCTCCTTTAACATTTGCTTGCAAGAATTTTCATTCATTTCTTATGTTCCTCTTCTTTATTAACATTAATCTTTCACTTTCTTCACGATAATACTTTACGTATACGGATAAAATCACACCACGTATAGCCACAAATAATAATATAATAAGGAACACAAGAACAACCCAAATCATGAATAAGATAATCAAATAATAGCATCAAGTCAAACCAGGGTCAAACCCTAAAATTCTGATTTCCCAAAATTTCAGAAAATTTCTAAGTGTTCTAGGCGCATGAGCACTATGCAGGCGCATGAACCCTGTTCGGGCGCATTAACACTTAGGCGCATGAGGAAATTAGGAGCGTTGACACTATTTGGGCTCATCATCTAACACTTAGTATATTTAGGCAATTCTCTGGGTGCATGGGTACTGTTCAGGCGCATGACCTACACTTAGGCACCTGAACAGATTGGTTGGGCGCATGGAGTACTGTTTGGGCACATGAGTTATCACTTAGTGTTTTCAGCAATGTCTTGGCCACATGGGAACTATTGGGGTGTATGACCATCACTTATGTTTTCTAAGGCAAATTTCCAGGCGCATGGACCTTGTTTGAGCGCATGGCCTGTACTTAGGCGTTTCTAAGTCAAAAATCTCAGGCGCATGGGCCCTGTTTGGGCTCATGACCACGTGTTTTTCATTATTCAGAATTGAAACTAACCCAGATCTGTATTTGCACCTGTTCTAAGCATAAACTTAACATTCTAAGCAACCATAACACATAACCAAGCATAAACATAAGCCTAAACATACATATACATACGGGCAAACATAAACCAGTTGTAAAACATTTTAATCATGCATTTTCAACCCCAAAACAGTTTAAAACACATAGAAACCAGGGTCTAGAACTCACTTTGCAGCCAACAAGTAAAACTCCTCCAAACTCGTGTGCACAAGAGTTCAAACACCTAAAACAAGCAAAAACAAAAACCGAACACATAAAACAAAAAACCCCACAAACCAACCAAAAAAATACAAAAAACACTCACCATAAGTGAGAATCAGCCTCTTTCTCTCTCTAGAACCGAGAGAACTTCGATTTCTTCTTCTTCTTTTTCAGTCGAACACAGCAGCAGCAGGGGTGATACGGGCGGCCATGCCCATATAAAGTGCACTTTTTGACTTTTGTGTACTTTTACAAAAAACACCTCTCATCTTTGGCTTCTTTTAGTTTTCTTCAAGATACTTTCTTTTATTTTATTTTATATGAAAAAATTTCAGGCGTTACAACTTCATACCCATACATGACACTTACAAAACTTCAAAGTTGGCTCGCATCTACATTGATGAGATTGTGAGTCGTCACGGTGTGCCCTTACACATCATATCTGATTGAGATGCTCCTTCCACTTCGCACTTTTGGTCGTCCATGCAAGAACTCTTGGGTACTCAACTGGATCTAAGCACGGCTTACCATCCGCAAACGGACGGTCAAAGTGAGTGAACCATTCAAACTCTCGAAGATTTGCTACGTCTTTGTGTTCTTGACTTTGGTGGTGACTGGGATACGCATTTATCATTAGCGGAATTTTCTTATAAAACATTTATCACTTAAGCATCAAAATGGCACCATTCAAAGCTCTTTACGGTCGTAAAGGCCGTTCTCCGATTTGTTGGACGGACATCGGTGAAAATTTCATTATCGGTCCTGAACTTATTCAAGAAACGACTGATAAAGTTTCTAAAATCCCTAATAACCTTGAGGTGGCTAGGAGTCGACAAAAGAGTTACGCGGATAAAAGACGTAAGCTGTTAGAATTTCAAGTCGATGATATGGTGTAGGAACCTCTGAAGTTAAGAGGCTGATGCAAGCAAAAGATACCAAAACAACCAAGTCTTCCAACATGCACTTCGGAACAAAGGTGAACTAGCTTCGGAAGTCTTAAACACTCAAGAAAAATGCTAAGTGTAAAATCTCCGAAGCCAAAGTTCAGAAGAAACTGCTGCGGAAGCTTTACACTGAACTTGGAAAATATTCTAAGTGTAAAGTCTTCCGAAGCCAAAGACTCAACTCTTCCGAAGGTAAAAGATGAAGTCTTCCGAAGCTCTCAAGAAAAAGTCTTCCAAAGTTGTTTAAAGATAAGACTGATTTTCCTCTGAAAAGAGAGAAAATATACCTTTTCCATCAACTTTATCATAAAGCAACCTGCTTTCCGCAGCATACTCTGGTAGTTCACCTGCTATCACTAGTTGGTGAAACTTCCATACTTTATGATAAAGTAGATAAGGTCTTCGCCTCCAAGTTTCTGTTTTTGTTCCTTTTTGGCTTTTTGTAATAGGAAAGTCAGTGAGCTATGGCTTGTCATAGTCACTAGTCAAAAGGCAATCTGCCTTTTCACTTTAGGCTGATCTTGTTGTCTAGATTAGTCACTTCCAACTGTCTTTTTGCATATTGATGGTTGTAGGATGTAGTATAAGTAGTCTCCGGTTCTTGTATTCAACATATACTTGTACAACACTTGTAATAGAACTAGAGAAGCAATATACAACTTCCTTGAAAATTTTATCTTGTGTTATTGCTCTTGCTTTTACTTGTGTTTGTCTTGTATCTTCTGTAAAAGTTCACAGTTCCCTATTTGAATTGTTAAGTGATCTTAAGATCCTCCTAAGTGTGTTAACTAAGTGCAAGCTTAAGTACCCTTTAACGGTCCTGCATTTGGTATCAGAGCATTCCAGGCTCTTGATTGTAAGATCTCACCATCTTCAAATCCTCTTAGTTACACACATCACTTAACTTTTCAAATGGCAGCTATCTCCAAAGCTGATATGGAAACTGGAACAATGACAAAGTCCCCACTGATCACTCCTGAGGATTTTGACACTTGGTGTCAAAGAACGGAAGGCTTTATCAAGTCTCAAAATTCCAGGATGTGGGAGTCTGTTGTCAATGGACCACATGTACCATGCACCTCTTCAGCTGCTGCTGGTGGTGGCATGATACCAAAGGAGAGGGCTGACTTTTCTGATGAAGACCGGAAAAGAATTGACATAGATCAGAAAGCCATGATAGCCCTCCAAACTGCTCTTCCAAACTACATCTAAAGAGGTTTCAAGAAGTGCAAGACCACTAAACAGCTATGGGATGCATTGAAACTAATGTATAAGGGTTCAAATGAAGCCAAGGAGAACTAGAAGGATCTCTTGAAGCAGCAGTTTGAAAATTTCACCTTCAAGACAGGTGAAACCATGACTTAACAATACTTCAGGTATGTTGAGATTGTGGATACTCTGGCTGATGTTGGGGTAACTATTGAGAACAGTGATATTGTTAGGAAGTTCATGTCCTCTCTTCCAAGACAATGGACACACTACTGTATGGTCATTAAGAGGACTGAAAACCTCAAGTACCTTACTCTCACTGAGTTGTATGGGATACTCAGTGGATACCAGTGGTAGCTCCAACACTCACCAGAGTTTAGCCCTTCATGTGGTTGAAAGGGATAGCAGAGAACCACAGCATCATCTCATCTGCTACCCTGAAACCTCACAAAAGGGTCCTTTCATCACCTTCCCAAAGACACCTAGAGAGAGCTACATCCAAGGAAGTCCCTTCCAATAGACAAGTTCTTCTTAAGCTTTTGTCTCCACTGATGAAAGTACAGGCAACTTTCTCTTCACTCTTGAAGACCTGGACTATATCCATCCAGATGATCTGGAAATAGTCTAGCAAATGGCTCTTCTCACTCACAGAGCGTAGAAGTTCTACAAAATGACTGGGAGAAGGTTTCCTAGCAATGCTGCCAGTGGCAAGTTTGGACTGGACAAGAGCAAAGTCAAGTGTTACAACTGTAACTAGATGGGACACTTTGCTAGAGAATGCAAGGCGCCTAAGTCAAATGGTGGCCAAGCTTCATCTAGGCCAAACTACACTGAAGGAGGGAACTAGAATGAGAAGCCAAGACAGCTAGCTGCAGTTGCTGTTGAAGAAGGAGGCTTTGACTAGAGCTTTCAAGCTAACGATGCATCTCCAAACCAAGCACTCATGGCTGATCATGATGAAGCCAAGGTGCTTGAACATCTTTGCTCTCCTGAATGTATTGCTAAAGTAAATAGATATAGGTCCTACAACTTGGAAATGAGATCTGATATTAAGTCTTTGAATATTTTAAAAGCTGATTTTAAAAGGGCTAAAAATGACTATAAGCTTAAGATAGAAGATTTAGAGAAAACAGTTTCAACTCTTAAACATGAGCAAACAAACTACAGGACCCAAATTAAGGATCTCATTACCAAGTTGACTGAATGCCAGGCTGAACTTGTGATCAGCAAAGCCAGGGCAGAAGAATGTGTTCTTAAAGAAAAGACCTTCAAGAACATGATATCCTCATCTCTGTATGCAAAAGTGTGTTATCATAATAAGCAAGGACTGGGATCTAGTGAGATAGCTCCTCCACACACTCTACTATCAGTCAGATCTCCTAGGTGTGGAACTGGTCAAGATGAGCTGCCATCCATAGACCCCCAGTGATGAAGAGGATGAAGAGGAGAAGGTGAGGGATGACTCAGAGATGAGTGAAGAGAGTCAATCCAAAAAGGGTCACCATGCTCTTAAGGAGGAAAAAGAAGTTGGTTTGAGCAAAACCAAGAGAAAGAACTTGATTAGAAGAGCAAAGAGAAGATCCAGAAAAGCTCAAGAGATCAAAACCACCTTTGATCTCAAACAGAAACAAGTATTTGTATCTACAGGGTTCAAGGTGATGAAAGCTGAAGATCCTGTCAAGAATTCTACTACCAAGAATTCTACTTTAGCTTCAACTCACTCCAGCAACAACAAGAAGACTGATCAGCTATGTGTCACTGCTACACAGCCTAAACCATCCATTTCAAAGAGCAAGCTTCACCCTAAGAAGCCTGTGCATCATCTGAAATGATGGAGAAAGAAGACGAAAGTGTTCAAGCTCAGTCTTCTTTGGGAAAGAAGACTCTCAGAAGGAAAGAACTGGATTGTGTTATGTGTGGTAGTACTTCACATCTGGCTAAGGATTGTCAATACAATCCTAAGAGTACTATCCATATGATCAAGAAGAAAACTTCTAAGAAGAAGAAGAAACAAACAGCTTCGGAAAGAAAAATTTGTTTCCTTCGAAAGCTCCAAAATGAAGAAGAAGGCAAGTAGGAAATTGCCTTCAGAAGCAAAGTTTGTCTCGGAAGAAAGGAAAGCTTTCGAAGCACTGAAGCTTGCTGCAGTGAAAGTAAGATCTTCCAAAGGATCCATCTCCAAAGCTTCCAAAGCTATAAAAGCTTCCGAAGTAGTGAAGGTCAAGCCAAATCTTCCAAAGGTGGTGTGGAAAATAAAGGAAGACCTTGAGACTGAAAGCTCCTCTTCAGCAACAGCAAATGATCCTCAAAGTCTGAACATAGGATCACTTACTGTTTCATTGCCTTCATCTGAACTTTATAAGCCCAAGACCAATGAGGCTTGGGTTTCCAAATGTAACTAAATCATCATTTTTATGCAGGGACAGCCAAAGGCAAGCAGAAATGTGTGGATCATTGATAGTGGCTGCTCCAGGCACATGGCAGGCAATGAGTCCCTACTTCAAAAATTTGAAAGAATTGATGGAGGACCAGTTGCTTTTGGAGGAGATGCAGGAGGTTACATCACTGGTAGGGGCATGGTCTCAAATGGTAAGCTCAGCATTAAGAAGGTAAACTTTGTCAAGGAGCTTGGATACAATCTTTTGAGTGTGTCCTAGTTTTGTGACCAAAAACATTACATGCTCTTTACTGAGCATGAGTGCATTGTTCTTAAGCCCGGGGTTGACATTCCTCAAGAGCATATTTTGCTCAGAGCCCCAAGGAAAGGGAACATGTACAAGATGGACTTGCAGGAAACATCTCCCTCTAAAGCAAATAGTGATGAGTCTTTCCTTTGGCATAAAAGAATGTGCCATGTAAACTTCAAGAACATGAATAAACTGATTAAGAATGATTTGGTAACTAGAATGCCAAAGAAAGAGTTTACAAGTGATGACCACTGTGTTGCATGCCTAAAGGGGAAGCAACACAAAGTGTCTCACAAGCCAAAGGAAATGAACTCTATCACTACTCCCCTACACTTGTTACATATGGATCTGTTTGGCCCTACCAGTGTAATGAGTTTAGGAAGGACCTCATACTGTTTGGTGATCACAGATGACTTCACAAGATTCACTTGGGTGTTTTTCCTTAGAACTAAGAATGAAACTCCTAAAATCTTAAAGAACTTCATTCTGAAAATTAAGAATCAATCTAATCACAAGGTCAAAATCATAAGATGTGATCAAGGAACCGAACTCAAAAACCAAATCCTTGATATATTTTGTGATGAAAAGGGTATTTCAAGACAATCAGTGCTCCCAGGACTTCTCAGCAAAATGGTGTTACGGAGAGGAGAAACAGGACACTTATTGAAGCTGCAAGAACCATGTTGTCTGACTCTAAGTTGCCCATCACCTTTTGGGCAGAGGCGGTCAACACAGCCTGCTATGTGCAAAACATAGTTTTGGTAGTTAAGACACATGGTAAGACTCCTTATGAATTGTGGCACAAAAGAAGACCATTCATTGGTTTTCTCAAAACATTTGGATGTCCTTGCATCATCTTGAATACCAAAGATCAAATAGCCAAGTTTGCTGAAAAATCAGATGATGGACAGTTTGTTGGGTATTGTTCTCAAGCTAAATCTTATAAAGTATACAATCTCAGAACTAAAATCATTGAGGAGTCAGCCAATGTGACTTTCAATGAACACACACCCTGTGTAAAAGGTTATGGTCCGGATTAGCTGTTTGATCTTGACTTAGTTACCAACAGTTTTAACAAATCTTGTGAGAATGTTTCAGGATCTATAGATAACAGGTCAATAGAAGATCCTGATCCAAGATTTGAGCTGAGAAGACCAAACAAGAAGACTACTTCAGCTCCAGTGGTGACTAACCCTGCAATTGAAGCTCCCATCAGCACTAGCATGACAAATACTGCTGATTCAAATGAATTGCTTTCAAATTCTAGCTCAGTGGCGCAGAATTCAGGAGAAGGAACTTCAAATACAGGAGGAGGAACTAGAAGTGGTGACAGTGATCAAGAATTTCTTGATGCTGATAACCACTCCATTGAAGACAACATGAATGATGTCATACACTCATTTGATCAAGTCTCTCTTGATAAGTGTGCTGATGTGGTAGGAGACACCTCATTGCCAGATTAGAATTTCTCAAATTTAGATCTGTCCAACCACCTTGCTGTGATCCCTCAACTTCGGATCCACAAGTCACATCCCACCACAAACATCATTAGAAATGTTGACTCAGGGGTAAGAACAAGAGGACAAGCTCATGACAGCCATGTTTGTCTACATTCTTGTTTCTTATCCCAGATAGAGCCGAAGAAGGTTGATGAGGCTTTGAAGGATAGAAGCTGGATTGAAGCTATGCAAGATGAGATGCTTCAAATCAGAAGACAGAAGGTTTAGAACTTATGTCCTCTTCCTCAAGGGAAGAGTGTCATAGGAGCCAAATGGTATTCAGGAACAAGAAAGATGATAGAGGGATCATCATCAAGAACAAGGCTAGACTGGTTGTCCAAGGATATGCTCAAGAAGAAGGAATTGATTACACTGATGTCTTTGCTCCAGTTGCAATACTTGAAGCTGTAAGAATATTTCCGGCTTATGCTGCATCCAAGGATTTCAAGGTCTACCAGCTTGATGTGAAGTGTGCTTTTCTCTATGGGGTGATTGATGAAGAAGTTTATATTAAACAACCACCTGGCTTTGCAGACCCAAATCATCCTGATTATGTCTACAAGCTTGATAAAGCCCTTTATGGACTGTATCAAGCTCCAAGAAAATGGTATGAGACACTATCAACATACCTCTGTCAACATGGATACAAAATAGGTACTATTGATGGGACTCTCTTCATCAAAGAAATAGGAAATGACACATTGCTAGTTCAGATATATGTGGATGACATCATCTTTGGTTCAACTAATCCAAAGCTCTGCAAAGACTTTGAGATGCTGATGAAGAATAGATTTGAAATGAGTGCCATGGGGGAACTCAATTTCTTTCTAGGAATTCAAGTGAAGCAGGTTGAAAATGGCATCTTCATAAGTCAGTCATAGTATGTTCAGGACATACTTGCAAGATTCAAGATGACTAATTGTAAGGTTGCAAAGACACCCATAGCCAGAAACCACTCCCTTGGTCCTGATCTTAAGGGGGAGTGTGTTGATGAACATCTCTACAGGGCTATGATTGGGTCACTTATGTATCTTACTGCTAGCAGGCCTGATATCATGTTTGACACATGCATATGTGCAAGATATCAAGTCAACCCTAAGGTGTCAGACCTAATCACTGTCAAAAGGATTCTTAGATATCTCAAAGGTGCTCCAAATCTAGGCCTTTGGTATCCAAAGAATTCAGACTTCAATCTGTATGCCTATACAGATAGTGATTATGGTGGCTGCAACATGACTACAAAGTCCACATCTGGGGGGTGTCAGTTTTGGGCGGAAGGATAGTCTCTTGGCAATGCAAGAAGCAATCCTGTGTGTCTGCATCAACTGCTGAAGCTGAATACATTACTGCCGCCAGCTGCTATGCTCAAGTGCTTTGGATTCAGAATCAGATGCTAGACTATGGGTTCAATTTCAAAGAGACTCCCATCCATATAGACAACAACAGTGCGATCTCTATTACAGAGAATCCTGTGCAGCATTCAAGGACCAAACACATCAACATCAGGTATCATCTGATTAGGGATAATTTTGAAAAGGGATTGATAAAACTAATCAAAGTTAACACAAATGAACAATATGCCGATCTGTTCACAAAAGCTTTTGATGAACAGAGATTTAAATATCTTGTATAAGCTATTGGTATGATTAACTTTGAGTAGATTTTTCTTAATAACTTAATCAATATTATTTCTTAAAACTGTGTGTCCTAGGTTGTCTATTAGCTCACTTCATAAGCCCAGTTCTCTTTGGAAGAAAAACGAACTTTTAAAATGATATCCTTAGAATGATGAAAATTTTCCTTCGGAAGAAGCAAAAATTGCCTTCGGAAGAAATTTATGTCTAAATCGTTTAAACAGCTTATCTGAGATTTACCTTCGGAAGAAATTCTTGAAGTATCTTTCGAAGCTTAAATTTTGGTATAAGTACTTAAATGCTTTTTAGGAACAAATTTCTTCCGAAAGCAATTTAGTCTCAGAAGACTCAGTTATTTCTTCTGAAGCCAAAATTTTTAAAACTCTTTGAAATATCTTCCGAAGCAAAATTGCTTTCGGAAGCTTTGATTGCACAGCTTCCGAAACCAAAATTGTCTTCGGAAGCTTTTTCTACTTCTAAGAAAACTAACTTTTTGGGCACCTTTTTCAAAAGTGGGACCCACTTGCGGATTTCAAAGTTTATCTTTTTGTCATAACTTTGTCTCAAATCCAGAGTATATTTTTCCAAACGGTTCTATTTCATCTCACTTCTCTCATTGTTCCTTAACCTAAAATTACCCCCAAATTTCATCTTCTTCTTCTTTCCTTCACTATCAAGCTTCTTCAAATAGCAAATCTTGATCGTCGTAACGACCCTGATTTCACCATGCACCTACACAGGCAACACAATCAAGTTGCTCTGTTAAACTCTGAGAAAGATCCAAGCTTCTCAAACGTGTGTGGGTATCTTTCTTTGTCTCATTACTTCACCTCCCTCACAATCGATCCTCCTCTCTATAAGGATTAGTTGCTTGAGTTCTGGCGGACCTGCCAAGAGGTCACCATGGATGGGGAGAAGGTGCTGTCTGCCACAGTGCAGGGGAGGATGGTTTTCATCACCCCAGCCATCATCAACACCCATCTTTAGCTGGATGATGAAGCAGGTGAACTGTCTTTCCCAAAACCTGCTGTCAACCAATCCTTTGAGCAGATGGGATATGAAGGTGACTTCTCAGTCAAGACCTTCAGGAAGGGGAAGGTCTCATTCCAATGGAAATACCTCCTCCATGTCGTCATTCACAGCTTATCCAATAAACATAGAGGATGGGACCAGATTCCAGAAGACCTCTCCTTCATTGTCCATGGGATGGTTCAAGGGGTCAAATTCAGGTACTCTCAGTTTGTATTTACAAATTTACTAGCAAATTTGGATTCCTTAGAATATTTCATGTTCCCCTGGTATGTTTAACACATTCTCAACTGTGAATTGGGACCACAGTTGAGGGGAACAGGTAATGTTCTTAAACTTGAACACATGAGGCCCGACATTTTCAAGATATTGAAAAAAGCCAACTATTGGGTTCTCCGGGGTAGAAACAGCCCTTGTCCCAAAAATGTTTGAGCTCATTGCTCAGGGTGACATCCTAGCTGCACCATCTAGTGATGAACCAACACCCTCTACTTCTCAACCACCATCAAGGCCAACAATTACCCTCACCTATACTAGAAAATCCAAACGAACCCCTGGACTTGCTATTGAGCATGTGCAGACCCCCATATCACAACCCATATAGGAGGAAGTGGACACTCGAGCTCCCACTTCCCCTGAGGAGCAAACCACTCCTATTTCTAAAACAATCAATGCTGAGGTTCCTCATGCTCAGCCTGATAAGCTCACAACTCCACAAACAGCCTTAAGCCATCACTCTGAGTCTCAACATTCTAGTGATCAACCTTCAGGGGAAAGCTACCATCCCCAGCCTCTTGATCTTAACCAACCCATTCCCAGCCTTGACTTCTATTTTGATGAAGATTTGGGTTTCAGTGAGTATCATGACTCTCCCCTCTCTACCCACACTCAAGGGGAGATGAGTACTCCTGCTTCACCCATGTCTAGCCCACATCAGACACTCCAAACTAAGGTGGATCTTCCTGTGATTGTCCAGAAGATCCATGTGGAAGAGGCTCTCACTGTTGCCATGATTACATTCTTAAGACCTCAACCATGGCAACCCAACCTCTTGACACTGTTATTGGGCAGGGAAAATCTAGCAGCCAAGAACCCCATGCTGGTGGTGAAGGAGCAAACCTCGATTCACCTCCTTCATCCCCCAATGATTCTTCAACTGAAAATGAGGGGAGACTGAAACTTAGGGTGCACCAACTTGAAGACATCTGCACCCAACTAGTTTCACAAATAGCTCACCTTGAATCTCAGGTGACTATCTTGCAAAGGAGGGTCCATGGCAGCAACTTGAGATCACCGATCTCAAGGGCCAGTTAGCTGAGAGACCTATAGGACAAACTCATCCATGTCCACAAGAACCTATGGATGTTATGGATCACTTCCCCAGCTCACCTATGCATGAGGGTGATGCTACCGAAAAGGGGGAGGAAGTTCTAACAGCCACAGAACCTTGGAGTTCTTCCTCAAGTATGGACATACAGGACTCACCATCTTATCTTGTAGTTGTCCATGCTCAGCAACCTCCTCTAGACAGTGATCTAGAACTGCTCATTCAACAATTATTTGAGGAGGGAGTACCAAGAGCAATGTCTGCCCCATCTGAGAACCCGATCTGGGGTTAGGCATATGACAGTGATAGGAAAGCTCTTGTGATCTCTACAACTCAGGGTCAACAAGAAATTCTCAACATCTCCACCCTGAGTTTCTATGAGAGTATAAACTTGGTAGATCTGGCACTTGTCAACCCAAGCAATAACAGACAAGCTGTCAGATTAGCCAATCAAATTCAAGACTGGGTGCTTGTAGAATTCAAAAGGAGAACTGCATCATATAGACAGAGGCTAGCAGTTGAAGCCTTTTGTCAACTAGATGTTGAGGTAGACCCCAAGATTAGTTTTGAAGGGAAAGCCTTGACTGAAGGCCCAGAGGCTGAGACTGTGAACCTTGAGACAAGATCTCCTCCAGAACCCCCCTTTAGTGAGGCACCAGCTGGTGATGGTGCTTCATAATCTCTCTCTGGCCAGAGCTTGACTACTGAATCAAGCAATGAAGGCCAAAGCTCAAGATCTGCAATTAACAAGGCAATAGGAAGATGACTCCTGAAGAGATTGAAGAAGAAAAGAGAGAGAAGAAGAGGAAGCTGATGGGAGAGAGTTCAAGTGGTTCCCAGGATTCATGCAAGCTGCAATTCTGACAGCCCTTGTACCAAACACTCAAGAAGATGAATTAACGGCAGCCAGGCTCAACTATCTGGGGACCAAGAACTACAACATAGATGAACTCATCTCTCTCCCCTTAGAGGAGTTAAATGAACTGGCTGACATTGAATTGTCAAAAAAGAGGAAGGAAGCAGAGGATGCAGCCTTGACCCTCAAACACAAAGAAGAAATGAGGAGAAAAAGGCTTTACAAGAACATTCCTGTCCTCTCCCCAGTTCAAGAAATTCCTGAGTCAGAGACTGTGGCTGCTGAACAACCTCAGGTAGTTGATGAAGAAGAAAGATTAAAAATGATCCACTACCTAAGTGCCACAGGTCTCTATCAGGCACCTGCACTCCTTCCCTTGCCTTATGATTATATATATTATTTGAATACAATAAGCAGCTGGAAGAGCAAGCCAAGAAAGAAAGGCAAGCTGCAAAGAAGAGGCAAAGGGAAGAAGCTGCAAAATCAAGAGCCATCATCCAGAAAAGTCAAAAAAGTCTGCAGATAGGCAAAGGATGATGAGCTTCTTGAAGCTGTATCGGTTCTCCAGAAGGAGGCTTGGTCCCATGTCTCTATCCACAATGGATGAGCACATAAGGGTGATCAAGCAGAAGATAAAAAAGGGAGAGCTTATGGACCTTCATTCATCATCAAGTCAAGCTCAACCTGAAGTTGAGGTAAAGATGGAACCTACAGAGACAACACCACCTGCACCTGAAGCTAAACAACAGCCAACTTCATCTTCTAACCCACAGCAGGGTTTTCCTCCCTCTCCTTCTGAAACTGGGAGAGAGGAGATCCCAACTGAGAGGGAATCCATTAAAGAACCTGGTACTGAAGACCAACCCTCTCAGTTAAAATCATCAGGGAGGAAAAAGAGGATGGCCAAAAGAAGATCATATTCAAAGAAGAAAAGAAGAAAGGCATCCTCCTCCCAACCTCAGGATGAGTCAGAACATCCTGAGGATGAAGAGAACTCTCAACCAACTCCTATCATAGTAGAGCCTGAACATCCCGAGGAAGTTCATGAAGAGGACTCTCAACCAACTCCTATCATAGTAGAGCCTCTCTCTGTTGGAAGACAAATTCTATCCTGGACTTTTACTGAAGATCCAAACAAATGGTATGTCACTAGAGATCAGGGAGAACAACATGTCTACTTCACAAGTGACATGCTTGAACTCCCTCTGTATGATCTCTATGACATGAGAAGGTACTTCATGAGTATGAAGAATCCAGATCTACTAATGAAGAAAGGAATTCTGAAGATCCTCATGTGGACTATCCCAGTCTGAAGAACCTCTCTGTTTTGGTAGCATCAGCCTAGGGGGAGTTTGTAGGAACCTCTGAAGTTAAGAGGCTGATGCAACCAAAAGATACCAAAACAACCAAGTCTTCCAACATGCACTTCGGAACAAAGGTGAACTAGCTTCAGAAGTTTTACACACTCAAGAAAAATGCTAAGTGTAAAATCTTCCGAAGCCAAAGTTCAGAAGAAACTGCTGCGGAAGCTTTACACTGAACTTGGAAAATATTCTAAGTGTAAAGTCTTCCGAAGACAAAGACTCGACTCTTCCAAAGGTAAATGATGAAGTCTTCCGAAGCTCTCAAGACAAAGTCTTCCAAAGCTGTTTAAAGACAAGACTGATTTTCCTCTGAAGAGCGAGAAAATATACCTTTTCCATCAACTTTATCATATAACAACCTACTTTCTGCTGCATACTCTGGTAGTTCACCTACTATCACTAGTTGGTGAAACTTCCATACTTTATGATAAAGTAGATAAGGTCTTCGCCTGCAAGTTTCTGTTTTTGTTCCTTTTTGGCTTTTTGTAATAGGAAAGTGAGTGAGCTATGGCTTGTCATAGTCACTAGTCAAAAGGCAATCTGCCTTTTGACTTTAGGCTGATCTTGTTGTCTAGATTAGTCACTTCCAACTGTCTTTTTGCATATTGACAGTTGTAGGATGTAGTATAAGTAGTCTCCGGTTCTTGTATTCAACATATACTTGTACAACACTTGTAATAGAACTAGAGAAGCAATATACAACTTCCTTGAAAATTTTATCTTATGTTCTTGCTCTTGCTTTTACTTGTGTTTGTCTTGTATCTTCTGTAAAAGTTCACAGTTCCCTATTTGAATTGTTAAGTGATCTTAAGATCCTCCTAAGTGTGTTAACTAAGTGCAAGCTTAAGTACCCTTTAACGGTCCTGCATATGGTTCTTCTTAAAGTCTCACCATGAAATGGAGTTATTCGCTTTGGGAAGAAGAGTAAGTTAGCTCCACGGTTTGTAGGAGCTTTCAAGATTCTGAAAAGAGTCTGGAAAGTGGCCTATAAACTAGAACTACCCTCTGAACTTAGCGGGGTCCATCTCGTTTTTCATGTCTCAAACTTGAGAAAATGCTTGGCCGATGAAAGTCTGCATGTTCCTTTGGAGGATATCCAGATAGATGATTCCTTGCATTTTGTTGAGAAACCTGTCGAGATCATGGATCGAACAATGAAGAAGACCAGAACGACTACCACCCAAATCGTCAAAGTTCATTGGGTAAATAAACGTGGAGCCGAGTTCACCTGGGAACCCGAGGATTACATGAAGAAGATACATCCACATATGTTTGTCTAGTCTTATCTTTAATTTCGGGATGAAATTCCTTAAAGTCGGGGAGACTGTGACCTTTCGAATATTTGTTAACTAATTGTTACTTCCGTTATCTTTGTAAGTGCTAGTTATGTTATTAATACAACTATGAGGGTTCATCTATGTGCATTTCTAATAATCTTAATTTATAATCTTAGTTTTGAAATCCTATAACTTGATTAGTTATTAAATAAATAATTTTTGGTAAAGTTTAAGTATTAATCATGAGTTTTAAGTAATTGAAATAAATAAATTGTCATCAAAGTCCTACTCATAAATTTATAAACTTTGCATTGTTAAAAATGTGATCTTAGGCATTTAATTAAAACAAATAATTAAATGATGCATTTTTATAAAAATCAACAAGATTTATAAAACAAATAATTAACATTTATAATATTAAAGATTTGGAAGTTATAAATTATAGAATAAAAAGAATTAAGTCAAACTATAAAATCTTCTAAACTTCGGGGACCAAATATGAAATTCTTTTAAAAACCCAACCATCACCCGCCCGTCTCCCTCACCACCGGCCAAGCTCTGGCAGCCCTCCCGAATCCAAAATCGTTCAAATCAACCGCATTAAACCCCCCCCCCCCTCTTGTAACTCTCGTACACCTGTTTCGAACTCCCAACCTTTCGATTTTGAACCATTATCTGTTCCACTATGAAACTGAACCCACAATCAAAAATTTCAATCCGCTTCAACCGAAACCAGGTGTAATTAACCAATTAAATCAACCAGAAAAGCCAAATTAATAGTTTTGAATTCAAGTGAGCAATCAATTTCAGTTGTAACAATGTATGAACCATCGAATCAGAGATTAAACCCCCGAACCAAAACTTTAAATCGTTCTAATGGAACCTGAAAAAATTAAGCTTATGTAAACAAGGTGAAACCGTCAACGAAACCCTTTGATGCTTTCTGAAACTCCAATTTGACAAAAACACACACACATCGATTTCTTTCTCGTAAAATATATCGACCTGTTCATCCTTCTATTTTCATCAATGTAAACCAGGTAAACTAAACACATGTATACACTTGATTTCATGTGGGGAATAAAATCCCTAAGGATAATTTCACTTTCGAATTCATTTCATGGTTCAATTGTAGTGAAATTGAAACTAGGGTTCTTGAACCCAATTTGGGGATTTTGGTGCAGGGTTGTTTAAAAGAGATAATACACGATCAAAGGCAGGTGCAGGCACCCTAGCCTGTTGGTTAATGCGAAAGAGGGACAAGCAGTAGGTCCCGGGTTCGAACCCGGGCACCTGCAAATTTTTTTTTAAATCCGGTTTTTAATCAATTTTTAATTCCAGAAAAATTCTAAAATGTTATTAAGTAGATATAAAAATCATTTTAATAATTGATACTAAATCAAAAATTTATTTAGAGATTCCTAAAATATTTCAACAATTATAAAATGACAAATCTTTATTTTGTTGATTTTAAAAGTTATAAAAATTATTATAAAATATATTTGCAAGTTTTAGATTGTATAAAAATGATGGCAAATCAAATAGGAATTATATCAAAGTATTTTTCATTTTAATCTAGTATTTCATTAACCATTTAAATACATTAATCATAGTCATTCACTAACTGATTTCATTAGTAAATTAATTACTTTATATTTGGTATCACACTTCACTAGATTATTTCACCATGTCAAATCAACCTTATTTAAGCTACCTTTTAAACTTAATATTTGTACACTAATACATTTTTATTAGCTAAACGAGTTCAAAATCAATCTTTACCAAACTATAAATCAAATTTCTTTATATTAAATTTATACCCCTAAATGGAACCGTGTTGTATTAGTATTCTTTAAACCTTAATTGTTCTAATTTAGGTTACCACTTTTAGGTTAACCATGAGGAAAACTATTGGTGCCTATTCCCGCATTCTTATTTTAAGTACATCTTATATCAAGTGAGTTTCTCATACCCTGTTTTACTTTATTCACACGTTTTAGGGTGAAACATGTTACTCGTATCATAATCACACTTGTGAAAACGTTTAAATACTTGTAATGCACGCGCAATTCATTTTACATTTTGTCATGGTTATTTGGGACTGGTGCAAATATTATGTGATAGACTCTTGTAAAAACAATCATTAACTATTGCTAGCCTAGCGACATCATAGATCTATGGACTTGACAAGCCTATTTGGTGCTAAAACCAAGGTTATTGATGGCTCCTGATGACGTACTCTTGTTCATCATGGGAACCAAGTACACTTAGCTAATCGTATAATTCGTTGTGGCCATATATTTCTCAAGGTTTGATTGTATCATTATGCTATCCATATATTTTTTCAGTATTCTCTAACCTATGACTTGAATTGCCTCTTAAAAGATTTTATATATGTATGTACAATCTATGGGAACTCACCAACATTATATGTTGACCGTATTTTCTAACATGTTTCAAGAAATGCTCAAGTTTAATTGTTGATCTTGAAGATATGAAATCATCTAGGATTGGACCAAGAGAACATAAATGATTTATTTTGAATCTGGATGTTTTGATTTAACTTATGTTATGATTGTTTGTTTCATACTTATGAGTGAAATGTAATGATATGATCTTAATGTTTAATAATATTTACACTTTGAAGTAGTGTTGTGTGGCTTGAACAATCTTAACCTTCACATCTCAACGTTTCTACCGTTACGGTTGGGGTGTGACATTTACAATGAACAAAGTGTCATAATTTATAGGCCTTACATAAAGAATTACAAAAGGAAATAAGAGGCTACCATGAGCTGCCGTGAGCTATAATTAAGAAAGGAAAAGAATGCCTTGCCCCATGAGTTACATGAAATAATGCTAATCTTGACTGATCTCATGAATTTTTCATTCATATTTTTTTCCTTTTTTAAAACTCCCCCTCAAGTTGAATAGTTGGGTCTCCAAAATTCAACTTGTCAAAACAGTTGTTAAATATTCTTCAATAATGGCTTTTGTCAGTATATCAATCGACCAAATGGTAATTCAATAATCTATGCTTTTGGTTTTTCTTTAATGAAATTTTGGTCCACTTCGACATGTTTTGTTCGATCAAGTTGTACTGGGTTTTCTGATATCTTAATGGATGCTTCATTATCGCACATGATTCTGCTAGTTTCTTTTGGTGAAAAACCAACCTCTGTTAAAAGCTTCTATATCCATAGAATTTCAGTTAGTTCTCATGCTATTCCTCGGAATTCTGCTTCAACGCTTAAGAGAGGAACCATCTTTTGTTTCTTGCTTCTACATGTAATCAGATTCCTGCCTACCATAATGAAGTAACCGCGTGTTGATCTCTGATTTCCTTTATCGCCTGCCTAGTTTGAATCTATATAGACTTGGGTTTTTAAATGCCCATTTCTTCTAAACAAAACTCCATGATTAGGAGTTCCCTTGAGATATTTAATAATTCCCCAAACTGCTTCCATATGAGCAACTTGTGGTTGATGCATAAAATGGCAAATTACCCCTACCGCGTAGGCTATATTAAGGCGGGTATATGACAAATAAATTAGCTTTCTGATGATTCTTTGGTATCTTTATTTGTCTTCGAAGGATGATCCTTCTTCCATATGGAGTTTTTGATTTACAATCATAGGAGTATCTGCAGGTTTGCAATCAATAATCTTGTTTCTGCCAATAAATCTACAACATATATATTTTGGCATATGAAATTTCATTGTGTTGATCTTAGCACTTCAATCCCAAGGAAGTATTTGAGTCCCCTTAAGTCTTTCATTTTGAATTATGAAAACAAAATTGCCTTCAACTTTATCATCTCCTCTTCATCATTCCCTGTACTTATCATATCATCAACATGGATAATAAGGCAGGTAATGAGTTCCCCTCTTCGTTTAAGAAATAGAGTATGATATGAGTTACTTTATTTGAACCCATATCCTTTCATAGCTAGGGTAAATCTACCAAATCAAGCTCATGGGGATTGTTTTAATCCAAATAGGGGCTTCGTCAAACAACATATTTACCCTATTTTAAATCTTTCCATGAATTCAGGTGGTCCTTCCATGTACACTTCTTCCCTGATCTCTCCATGTATGAAGCCGTTTGTAACATCTAATTGATGGGGATGCCATTTTTTATTAGCAGTTATTAAGAAAAGAAACCTAATTATGTCGATTTTAGCAACTAGAGAAAAAGTTTTAGAATAATCAATCTCGTATGTTTGAGTATACCCTTTTACTACTAACCATACTTTATATCTTTCAATAGTTCCATCTGGTTTATGTTTTATAGAAAAAACCCTACCACACCCCCACCTGTTTTTTTTTTCAGACGGAAGGGTACATTTTTTCCATGTGTTGTTTTTTATTAGCGCATCAATCTCTGTTTTCATTGCTTCTTTGAAGTTCTGGTCTTCTAGAGCTTGCATACATTGGTTTGGATTTTCATACAAAGAGGTAGAAAATGTCTTGGCTTCCTTTGATAAGTTTCCTTTGGCCATGTTTGCCATAGGATATCTTGAACCTTGAGTCTTCATTTTAGGGGAACATCTTTTTGTAGGAAGTCCTTTGTTTGCCCTAGGTGATAGTGTATATCTTCCCAAGATTTCTTCAGGATTTAATGGAGCCTCAGTCTAATCATTCTCAGCTATCTCATGGTTATCATTATTAGAAATAGGTTCATTAGAAGCATTAATAAGTTAAGTTTGAGTTTAAAGTAGTTTCATGTTCATTAACATCACATAAGTTACTTACGTCAAGTATCGGGTCGAGAGTAGTAGTATGGACACTGATAATTGGTTCCACGCGTTATGTGGAAGATGAGTGTGACTCATATTCAGTACTATCAGTGATTTTTTCTTCTAAAATTGAAACAGGTAGCAACCAACTCAATGTGTTTAAGCATTCCTTTTCCCTCGACCACTATGTTGGGAGTTGTAATAATATTTGGTTTCAAAGAAATTACAATTTATGGCTGCATGCATATGCTTTGTTTTTGGATTATAACATCTATATCCTTTATGGTTTACTCCGTATCCGACAAACACATATTCTTTTGCACAAGGGTCAAGTTTGGTTATATTATTTTTGGGAATGTGAATGAAGATAGAGTAGCCAAAAACTCATAGTTGAAGGATAAGGGTAGGAGGGACTTTGATGAGTTTTGAGTAGATTTCTAATGAGGTTTTTAGTTTAAGGATTTTGGTTGGAAAACGATTGATTAGGTAGGTGGTGGCAACCGCTTTCGGCCAGAACAACTAGGAACTTGAGATTCAATTACTAATGCTAGCGTAATTTCCAAAAAGGTTCGATTCTTTTGTTCTACCATGCCATTCTGTTCTAGAGTGTATGCACACGAGGTTTGATGGATTATCCCTTTAACTTCAAGAAATTGTTTCACGTGTGTGTTTACAAACTCATCACCATTATCAGATCAAAGAATTTGAATTTCTTTTTGAAATTGATTTTTAATCATAGCATAAAAAAGGGTAAATTTATTAATTATTTTAGATTTTTTTTAAAAAAATAACCCAAGTCATTCGAGTCTAATCATCCACAAAAATACGAAAGAAGAGAAAGTTTTGTCCCCTGGTAATTAGGACATGACCCCAAACATCAGAATATATCAAAGAGAAAGGTAAATCGACCCTAGTGTCATTTGGTTTGAATGCTTGTTTATGACTTTTGGCTAACACACAAGTATCATAATTTGAAACATTTTTGGAAGGAAATAATTTTGAAAATAAAATGTGCAAATAACCCCGTGGATCGATGTCCCAATCTTCTATGCGATACAATGACTCTCGATCTATTGTTCCATGCGCTAACAACATAGTACTAGATTCAGTCACCTCATCTACATAATATAACCCTTGACGTTCAGTGCCACACTCAATGATCAGTCGCATCCTGATATCCTATAATATATAAAGCGTTGGATGCATTAGGACCGTACAATTTAGTTCTTTGGACACGTGGCTTATTGACAAAAGCTTATGTGACAGTGCGGGAACATAAAGATATTTAGAAAGTTTTAATGTCGGTGAGATTCTAATGGTTCCCCCAGTTTTAACATCCATTGTTTCTTCATTTGTTGTTTGAATGTAAGTATTTTCTGGTATAGTAGAAAAAATAAAAACCAACAACTCCTAAGTCATTGTGTTAGTTGCACCACAATCAAATATCCAAGACGTTTCTTGGTTTTTAGAATAAGTGTGAGCCATATTTGTATTTTCCATTTTAAAAAGGGGTGTTTTGTCTCCTTTGGTTTCTTAGGGACTGAATTGAAACAAGAAGTAGTTAGGGAACTTTTTGATCCTTTGGTTTCTTCAGGGGTTAAATTAAAATATGAATATTGAGGGGCTAGAAAAGACGGGTCTGAGGATTTCTCCTCAATCCAGTACTTGTAACCGCCTGTTCTTCATCTTTTTCTCCCATCATCGCTTTACCACCAAAACCACCACCATCGTTTATGCCGGTAGCATCGCCGATGTTGCCCATTGCAGCAGCAACCATCCCTTTTTCTTGCTCGGAACTTTTGATTCCTTTCTTGTGATCGTCATTTCACTAATTAGGATACCTGATAATCTTGAAGCATTCTTTCTTGTTGTGTTTTAACATGCCACAACGGGTGCACTTCAGGTGAGTTTTGTCTTGTTTGGGGGCTATGCTTGGCGAAAGCTCTTGGTTACATAACGAGCCCGGTTAGAGTTTCTTGGTTTGGTTGCAACTAGTCTAGCCGCATCCCCTGTTTGTAAATCCTTTTTGTTGGTTCTGAGAATTTTCTGGTGGTTTTTTTTTCAAACTAATCGGAGTATCTCCCGTTTATGGGTTCATATTTCCGATCTTAAGCATTTAAAAATTGAATTAATTTTTGTTTTGACCTGATTTTCATGTAAACTTTGATGTCATCTGGGAATTTCATTGGATTTAGGTTGATTCTTTCTATTTCACCCCAAATCCCTTGCAAAGTAATGTAGAGATTTTCAAGAGAAGTCTCGTTCTGCTTCATCTCATCTGCTTTAACATGGAGGTTGTATGTTTGCAACTTGTTTGTGACATCCGTCACTGTCAGGTCCGTTAAATTACGTGAAGTTTGTTAACTCTCCTCGTGCATTTATTATACTTGCGTAATTAATTCATTTTTTAACCGATCCTTATTTTTATTTATTTGCGAGTTAACCCTAAACTTATAATATGATAAATCAGATAAATTAAATTAATATTTCATTTTAAATCATCATAAATATAGTTATGATTAATAATATCATTTCTATACTTTTAACATCATTGTTATTATTCTCCTTTTTATTATTATTATTATATTATTATTATTATTATTATTATTATTATTATTATTATTATTATTATTATTATTATTATTATTATTATTTTAGTTTAGGGTTTAAATTGTAAATAAAGCAAACTCAAGGGATTAATTAATTGAAAGTTCGGGGTGCAAAATGTAAATATGAAAACTATATATTTTAAACCCAAACCATCGTCCCCCCCTCGAAAACCCTACTGCCGTAACTTTCACCGTCGCCGTGAACCATCGTATCAGTCTCATTCCGTCGCCGTTAGCCGCTATCGGTTGCCGTCGACTCGCCGTTTGGTTATTTCGCAGGTAACCGATCATCGTGAACTTTGTTTTGTTTCATTTCACGGTATTGATTCGTAGTTTCGGTTCGGGCGTTTCGGGTTGTATCGTATGCACGTATGTGTGTAGTGTGTGTATGTGTCGCGACCGTGGTGTGTGTGATGTGTGTGTGTGCGTCGCGACCGTGGTGTGTGTGTGTGTCGCGACTGTTGTGTGTGTGTGTGTGTGTGTGTGTCGCGACTGTTGGGTGTGTTTTGTGTGTGTGTATGAATCGAAATGTATGCGTGCAGTGTGTGTGTGTCGCGACTGTTATGTGTGCAGGTGTCTGTGTTTCATTGGCTGCTGGTCGGAAGGAATCAACGGCTGCTGTGTGTATCGGATGTGTGTGTGTTTTGTGTTGGTGAGGTGGTATGTGCACCGATTCAGTTCCCGTGTGTATGTACATATATATATATATAGATATATACGAAGATGTGTTTATATAGATGTATATGTGTGGGTGTGTGGTTGCGATTTATGTGTATGTGTGTTCCAATGTGTGTTAGGTGCATGGGGTGTGTGTGTGCTAGGCGCATGGTGTAAGTGTGTGTGAGTGTGTTGAAGTGTGGGTGCAAGTGTGTGTGTGTGCGTGATGGATGCGGGTGTATTCTGCTGTATGTACGTATATATTCACGTGTGTATTGATTTGGGTGCCTTCAAAATTGTGTATATTTGAGAGTGTTTGTATGTGATGTTGTATGCATGTGTTTGTATGTATATATATATATATATATATATATATATATATATATATATATATATATATATTTGTTTTGTGTGTTTACTGTTTTATGCTGTGAACTCATTTATTCTTTGGGACTGTTGTGTTTACTGTTTTGTAAGTTTATATCTAGTACATGCATGGGTTTTCTGTGTGGTTCTTTATTCACAACTATTTAACTCTGATGTTGGAGCTGACGGACAGGTATTTATAGTACTATTAGGTTGACACCCCCACCCTTGTTTGTTAGTATACTAGTTGGGACTGACAGTGGCCACGGACGGGCCCTAGGGTGAATATGTTCCGACAAGTTCTGTGTGTACGTCATAGGTTTAGTTGTGATGCTCATGATTACATGTGACATTGCTTGCTTATAACTGTACACACTCATGTCCTACAAAACTATTACACAGCATCAATTTTTGTTTATTATTTAATCCTGCGAACTCACCAACAGTATATTGACCTTTTGAGCATATCTTTTCAGGTAACAACCATTGATGATAGCTAGGGATGCTGCCTTAGTGACGACCATAGGAATTGCATTTTAAACTTGTTGGGTGTGTTTGACAATCATGTTTGGATTATCTTTATTATCCATGTTTGGTTCACTTGCTCTCGGGTTGTGGGATTTATATTTCTTTTGACTGATTTGGCTATGTTGTTGTGGAATTGACTAACTACGACACAAGTCTCCATTTGTGTCGGGTGACATCATGACACGTTGGCCTTACATCATTTAATACATCTCTATTAATTAACAATGTGTTATGACGATCCCGTCTGTTATATCCTCGTGTTTCCCCTATAAGCGGGGGTGTGACAGATTGGTATCAGAGCCAGGTTTAGAGAATTAGGTGAATCACTCGACCTAGAATATAACCTAAGAACCTTCATGTAGAATGCACACTAGGGTTTTGTGTGCATTTGATATTACATGTATGTTCCACCTATTCTGTTCACCTGTTTCTTTACTATTCGACCTATTTCACTGAGGAAAAGTACTTATACTTTTTCCTTATAGGATGTCTTTTGCTAGTCCTTCCGTTCCCTCTGTGTCTCGTGCTATTCTATCTGATTCTGAGTCCGAACCCGAGGAGGTTCTCTTGTACCATATGCTGCATTCGCCATCGGATACAGAGTCCGACCCAGAGGAGCTTATATCAGAGTCATCTGGTAAGGAGGAGTTAGGCAACCCTGTGGTGCTGGGATTGCCTGCTGTCCGAGATGCACTGGCTGTTCCTGCAGCTCCTGAGGTTCCTGTTGCACCGATTGCTCCTGTTGTCCCTGCTGCCCCAGTTGTTCCTAAGGTGCCTGCTATGCCAGCGATCGCGAGGTATGCCCCCTAGGCGGGACCCATGTTAACCGGCTACCCTATAGGGCTGTACCGGTTGAACGGCGTAGGACCGGTGAGGTAGATGACGGCCAGGAAGAGGGTGTTCTCGGCCAACCGTATTAGGTTCTGGCTACCAGCAGATGAGGCCAGTCTGTGGGGTGACTACCCTAACCAGTGTCCGAGTCCCTCTAGTTCCTCCAGCAGTGGTGACGGCCAGGATTGATGTTACACGAGCACTGGTGAAGAAATGAAGACTTGAGGAGATTTATTTTTGTTATTTCGTATTTCGTATTTAGACTCTGTTAGACTATTGGTACTTGCATGTTTTGGATATTATTCTTAGTATTTGACCACTGTTTGGGATATTGTGGTTTATGAAAATGAAGCCTTATATTATTATGGAATTGTTGTGATTTTGTCGTAGGAATTATAAGGTTTGCACTGATATATTAACTGCTCGTGGATGATTGAATCGTGTTAAACCTTGATATGATTGAAGCTTATGTATTATCTGTTATTGATTAGAAAATGCCGCCCAGAAGAATTACTCCCAGTAACAGTCGTGGTGGTGCTGCCCTAAGAGGCAGAGGTAGAGGAAGAGGTGCTGGTGGTAGGGGTGAAGCACCTGGAGGAAACGAAGGTGGTCTAGCTGGTAACAACCAAGGAGCTAGAAATCCGACATAGCTGCTATGATGCTCAGCAGTTAGCTGCTCTCATCCCAACCATAGTGGCACAAGTAAGTGATAACATCATGAACCACGACAATGGGGGTGGCGACGACGATAATGGAAATAATGGTGGTGATGAAGAGAATGGCGAGAATGGATATTAAGGCGGGAATGGAAACAACAATAAGGAAGGAGGTAGACTGGGTAACGAGAATGGTAATGGTGACATGAATGGCAATGGTGGTGGTCCGGGCAATGGAAATGGAAACGGACCAAACAATGGTAATGTTAATTGAGGTGGAGACGGGATTGGATATGGTGTTGGTGGTAGAAGGAGAGGATGTACGTATAAGGAATTTATGGCATGTAAACCAAAGGAATTTGATGGCAAAGGTGGAGCAATAGCTTTGACGAGATGGCTTGAAACGATGGAAGAAGTGATCGACATTAGTGAGTGTTTGGATAGCCAGAAGATCAAGTATGCTACATGCTCACTGCAAGAAAAGGCATTGACTTGGTGGAATACTCAAGTTCAAGCAAGAGGTAGGGAGGCAGCGATGCAGATGACTTGGGACGAATTTAAGGCTTTGATCATTGAGGATTATTGCCCTAACAATGAAATGCAGAAGTTGGAGCATGAGTTCTGGAATCATGCTATGGTGGGAGCTGGGCACGCGGCGTACACGGATCGATTTCATGAACTGGCTAGGCTTGTTCCGCACTTGGTGACCCCAGAGTCGAAGAGAATAGAAAGGTACATCTAGGGATTGGCTCCTAATATCCGAGCAATGGTAACTGCAGCCTCTCCTCCTACAATTCAAAGTGTGATTCTAAAAGCTGGTACTTTAACTGATGAGATAGTGAGAACTGGAGTATTAGGCAAGGGTTGTCACACCCTCAAAATCCATGTGCGGGATTTCACCGCGAGGCGTGTGACAAACCAGGATCTCAGTCATTAGTTACTCAGAATGACTCTATATGAAACATTCAAGCAAAATCAGAGTTTAAAACTTTAAAACAGTGCGAAAGCATTCAGTAAACAAGACAAACAAAAGTAATGTAATGTAATGTAAAATGCGCAAACACGCGCCAACCGTTGTTCAAAACAAAATACACAATAATTCCAATAGCAAAACCAACAAATGTTCCCAACAATGCTGACCCACAAATGCTGACCCGTGACTGCTCCTAGGCTTTTCATTAACCATGACCTGAGAATAGCATACTAAAAGAGTCAACACAATGGTTGGTGAGTTCAAGAGTTTTCGTAAAACATAACAGTAACAGTTATATAACATAAGAGTGCATTGAATTAGATAGCTAGTCTAAATTCACAAGTAATAATCGTAGTAATTTCACGATCGAAGCTGACACGTTTCATTGATTGCCTCCCGTCATGACTTACTAGTCGTGACACCATGTGTTAGGACAATTACACCCGTTTGACCTCGAGTCGCATAGGTGGAGCTTGTCAACCCATAGTATTACCCAAGATTCCCGCTAGTTCCAATATTAAGGATCCAAAAGTGTGAGGACTTTCATAAGATATCGCACTACATTACACTATACACAACTTATAATCAATAAAGCGTTTCAGAACGAGTATGCTATCTCCCCCAAAAAGGAGTGTAAATAAAGTGGGGCATGAACTCACCTGGTGTGTAGACGAATGATATTAAAGCTAACTTGAGAGAGAGAGGAAAGAGAACCTTCAGAGGTACCTAAAACAAACAAGTAAATGAGTACGTGTACACAGAATCATTAACACACCCTAAGTACTCAATAAACACATTGACGTAAGTTTTGAAAAAAAAGACCATTTAACCAGTTGACCCGTTTGACCCATTGGTGATATTATGTTGAAATCCCAATAATCAAGCCTAGCAACTCATCATACACGGTTATCATACAAGTTGTTCACATATGTCACTTCATTAACCACTTGTTCTACGAAGATCATCATACAACTTAGATTATCATACAACTCATGCGATCTCAAGTAGTCAACATGATCAACACAATTAATTACATCACAACTAGTGCATCAAACATAAGTAATCATGCACAACATGCCATGTGAAGCCACTCATGGACTTCACACCCTAAACCCTGCAATCCTACTAAGTAGGGGCCTCAGATTCGCAACGCATGTATGATGATCATCATCATGTATAACATAAAAGTCCAAATTTCCAATTGACCAATCAGTATCCATACAACCCAATTAAAATATTCCACCATAGTAGACACCATCAATAAACATTCTAGCATGACCCTAACATCATGATTATACCAGATTCGCACGCATGTATGATGATCATCATCATGTATAATCCATAAAGTCCAAATTTCCCAATTGACCAATCAAGTATCCATACAACCCAATTAAAATATTCCACCATAGTAGACACCATCAATAAACATTCTAGCATGACCCTAACATCATGATTATACTCAATTCACCATATCCAAAGTCTACATAAATAAAGTTTCCCTTTGGGAAAGTAACATCCAAAATCAATCTAACGCTTAATTCAATCATGAATCATCAACACAATACCTATTCAAGCTCATAAATATCATTTAAACATGTTCAACATCATCAAATCATCATAATTCACCAATCTCATATCCAAAAGTTTCTACTTTTAGCAAGGTATGAACTACATGATCAATTCTTGGGTTTCTAGCATAATTATCATAATTCCAACATTCACACACATCATTCATAACATCATCAATTCATTATCAAATCATTATCAACAAATCCAAGTTCATGCACAAAAGTTATATTATTAGTAAGGTATGAACTACGCATCAAAACACACGAATGTCTTGTACAATCCATGTAAACTATCATCAATATATATTAACTAACATCATACAATCAACAAAACCATCAAAAATTCGACTTTCTAGCATCAATTTCGACTAGGGTTTTGCCAAACATAAAAAAAAACATGAAAACTTGTAAAAATCTAACCTTAATCACGTAATGGCCAGAATTGAAGTTGTTAACATGTTGTAATCCTTGGAACCAATCAAAATCGATGCTCAATTGCTTGTTCTTGGTTGAAATCGCAAGGTGGAGGGGGGGTTGGGAGATGGTTTACTGCGAATGGGAGGGGAGAGGGCTAGGGTTGGGTTTTTACCATATTTAAGTTTTGTAGTTTTTACAAATTAATCCCTCCTTGATCACTTTTATAAAAAACTTGCTCTTTTAACACTTTTTTAACATTTTAACTACAAAGTACAAATATTTTAAATTAACAATAATAATCATGCATAATTTTCAATAGCTACAAAACACATACAATAAATTAACCACGTCGTACGTTACAAAATGGAAATTCACTAATAATATAAAATTCACATATCACATAACTACAAATTAATAATCAACATTATTAGTCAAGTTATTATCAGATATCATTGTTAATTATTATTAAGTTACCAACGTTCAACGACAACTAGTGTGTGCTCACAAACACATGTATGCAAGACCTAAACAGAACTAACGGAGTTGGTAAGAAAATTACCGGATGTCACATTATCCCCATGTTGAAAGAATTTTTAGTCCCGAAAATTACGTTACATGGTGGTTCTGTCACTGGTCTACTGCATTGGCACAAAGTAATCGAGTGAGTTTTGGGTGAGTTGTCACATCATCCCATGTTGAAAGAAATTTCTTCCCGAAATTTAATCAATACTTCGCCGGCTGGCATCGTAGTTTTAAAAAAATGAGGATACTTGAGCTTAATCTGATCTCCAGTTCCCACGTGAACTCCGGTCCATGTTTTGAGTTCCAACGAACTTTCACAATGGGTATCTTGCTTTGCTTAAGCATCTTTACCTGACGATCCATCACCTCGACTGGTTCTTCAATGAAGCATAATTGCTCATCTATTTGCACTTCCTCAAGAGGTACTTCCATTGTTTCATCCGTTAAGCACTTCTTCAAGTTTGAGACATGAAATACATTATGGATTCCACTCAACGAGTCAGGTAGGGCTAACCAGTACGCCACCGGATATTCTTTCCAAAATCTCAAATGGTCCAATGTTCTTGGGTTTAGCTTTCTTCTTTTACAAATTAAATCAAGCCTTTCCACGGTGAGAATTTTCCAATAACCATTGTCACCGACCTGAAACTCCAAAGGTTTCCATCGCTTATTTGCATAGCTTTTTGTATGTCACTTGCTGCAACATACGGTTTCTTATCTATGAATTTCTTAGGGTCTCGTGCACTAAATCGGGACCCGTTAGCTGGCTTCACCAGTTTCAGCCCAGCACAATGGTGATCTACATTTTCATCCATACAAGGCTTTAAAAGGTGTTGCCTTTATGGCTGGTATGATAACTATTGTTGTAAGAAAACTCCACCAATGGTAGGTGAACTTCCCAGTTATTCCGAAGTCAATCACACAAGCATGTAGCATGTCTCCAATGTGTATAGTACGCTCACTTTGACCATCGGTTTGCGGATGATAAGTAGTACTCATGTCTAATAGCGTACCCAAAGATTCTGTAATGACTGCCAGAAGTGTGATGTAAAAAGAGCATCGCGGTCAGAAATAATTGAGACTAGTACACCATGTCTCGAAACTATTTCCTTCAGATAGAGTCAGGTAACTTGTCCATTTTGTCCGTTTCCTTTATCGCCAAGAAATGAGCGAACTTCGTTAATCGATCTACGATAACCCATATCGTGTCACAACCAGTAGGAGTTCGGGGTAGTTTGGTAATGCAAGCACTTGCTCACATATGTAGCTACATCCGCTTTCATGTTAGGCCACCATAGTGCGCCTTCAGGTCATGATACATCTTGTCAGATCCAGGATGTATGGAGTACTTAGACTTGTGTGCCTCACTCATAACTAAGTCTCTCAGATTTCCATACAAAGGTTCCAAAAGTCTGTCCATGAAATAACGAATTCCATCCGCTTTCACTTCAAACTGTTTGTCCATTCCCCATAAAGATTCAGACCCAATGTTTTCCATTTTCAAGGCTTCTGTCTGAGCTTCTCGTATTTGTTCAGGCAAGTGAGTGCTAATCATAAGCTGCAAAGCTCACACTCATCAAGGTTTAGCAGTCTCCTTTCTACTCAATGCGTCTGCAACTACATTTGCCTTTCCTGGGTGATATTTGATAGCGCAATCATAATCATTCAACAATTCCATCCAGCGCCTTTGTCTTATGTTCAACTCCTTTTGCTTAAAGATATGCTGAAGACTCTTGTGATCATGTAGATAGTGCACATGGTTCCATACAAGTAATGTCTCAGATCTTTAAGGCAAAAACTACCTCACCCAGTTCCAAGTCATGGGTGGTATAGTTCTTCTCATGTACCTTTAGTTGTCTCGAAGCATAGGCTATCACTTTATCATGTTGCATAAAGACACAACCAAGTCCTTGAATAGAAACATCACAATAGACTACGAAGTCATCACTTCCCTCTGGTAATGCCAATATCGGTGCGTTACACAGTTTCTGTTTCAGTAATTGGAAAGCAAATTCCTGACTCTCACCCCATTTGTACGTTGTTCCCTTGTGAGTCAAGGCTGTTAGAGGTTGAGCGATTTTAGAAAATCCTTCAATGAATCGCCGATAGTATCCTGCCAATCCAAGAAACTGTCGTATCTCGCTTGCCGTTTTGGGTACCGCCCAATTCTTTATTGCTTCAATCTATGCAGGATCGACATGTATTCCTTTCTCATTAACAATATGACCCAAGAATTTCACTTCAAGTATCCAGAAATCACACTTGGAGAACATGACGTACAGTTGTTCCTTTCTAAGTAATTCCAAGATTAAATGTAAGGTCTCCTCATGTTCTTCCCCGGTCCTTTAGTAGATCAATATGTCATCAATAAACACAATACCAAACTAATCGAGGTAGGGTTTGCACACACGATTCATGAGGTCCATGAATACGGCTGGTGCATTCGTCAACCCGAATGGCATGACCAAGAACTCGTAATGACCATAACATGTACGGAAGGCGGTCTTCGAGATGTCTTCCTCTCGAACTCATAGTTGATGGTACCCAGACCTCAAGTCAATCTGAGAATAATAGCTTGATCCTTGAAGTTGATCGAACAAATCATCTATACGAGATAGTGGGTATCTATTCTTTTCGTAACCTTGTTCAGTTCTCTATAGTCGATGCTCATGCGAAATGTACCATCCTTCTTCTTGACAAACAGAACTGGTGTTCCCCAGGCGACGCTCGGTCGGATAAACACTTTATCCACAGCTCTTGTAAGTGAGCAGATAATTCTTGTAGTTCATTCAGAGCTAACCGGTAAGGTTCTCTTGCAATCGGAGCGGCTCCTGGAGTCAATCAAATCTGGAATTCACTTGACTATGAGGTGGTAATCCAGGCAGATCCTTTGGAAACACCTCAAGAAAGTCACGAACGACAGGGATATCCTCTATCCTCTTTTCTTCTAGTTGTTTATCAGTAACGAGGGCTAATATGGCTAAGCGACCTTTCCGCCCAATTCTGTGCTTTCATGAATGAGATGATGCCCATTACTGCACCACTTCTATCGCCTCTGACCGTAAGAATTTCTTCACCAATAGGGATTGTATGATCTTCTCGTGACATATGACTTCCGCCTGCTTGTCAAAAAGCCAATCCATGCCTACTACTACATCAAAACTCCTAGTGTAACAGGCATGAGATCTATGTCAAGGTATGCCAGAAAGTTCTATCTTGCAATCTCTAAGGATATGCGTTACGTGAATCTGCTTACCATCAGCTAACCTCTACGGTGTAGTAAGATTCTAATGCTGAGGGCATATCACTTAAAAGGCTACTAAACTTAGTGGAGATAACTTCTATTGGGCTCCGTGTCAAACAGTATAGTAGCAAAATGACCGTTAACAGAAAATTTACCCAGTAACAGTAGTAGGGTCATTTAGAGCCTCACCTGAAACCATGACAAAGGCTCTCCCTTTTAGCCCCCCCATTGTTGCCACCGTTATTGTCACCATTGCCATATTGTTGTTGTTATTGTTGTTTCACCATTTCAAGCACCATTCCTATTTTTCTTCAACTGAGGACAATTCCTCTTGTAGTGTCCTTCCTTTCCACATTCAAAGCAACCTTTTGGTGTTTCTTGGGATTGCTGAGGCTTCTTCATCAACTCACCAAGGTAATCTTTTGTTGCGTGCCTAGCCTTACCACAACGCTGGCATCGAATATTGTCACACCTGCCAGTGTGGTGATAGTTGCATCGGTTACATTTGGGATATTTCCCCACATATCCACCTATTCCCTAGGATAAGGAGGATGACTGATTAAAGTTACGATTGTTGTTAAACTTCCTTTGTTGTTGTTGATGCTGATGCTGCAGAGTGTGCTGTTGTTGCTGCTGATGTTACTGAGATTGGCTGTTTGATGAAGATCCCTTGTTTCCAGAGTTATCCCACTTGCGTTTAATGTTAGGCACGCTTGCCATAGCACCCCGTTTGGGTAGCTTTCCCTGCTCCACCGCTTGGTCAGTAAGCTTGTGAGCCAACCAAATAACCTGCTGAATAGTGGTGAGGTTCGCAGCAGTCATTATGCTTTGTATCTCCGGAACCAAGCCGCGTAGATAAAGCTCAATCCGCTTAACCGGCGTGTTGATCATGCCTGGGCAAAGCATTGCCAACTCGTGAGACTTTGTAGTGTAGGCCTGATCTCGATCCCTCCATTTCAACTGCAGAACTCAGCTTCCGGCATCTGGACTTCATTTCAAGGACAATCTGAAGTGTTAGTGCAAAACATTACTAGCCAAAGTATGATGCCCACCAATGGCCATCAGAGTCTCTACCTGGAAAAGCAACTAACGCATTTGATATCATAAAGTGGAGTTCTCATCAGTGAGTCCTCTAATGCGGTGTCGCTCAGTGTCTAACGTAACCACTAAAGCTGCAAACGCCTGCTCGTGTGGATGTCCAAGGTTGGAAGTTGTAAGGCCCCATTCCTAGAGGCCTCACAGTTGGTCGTTCATAGAATTATTATATTAAACAACACACATTTCATAAAATATTGCAGCGGAATTAAGTTAACAAAACCATTCATTCTATTAATATTACCGTTATTAAGCATACATCATTGTTTTCTTGAATTACAAAGACCCTGTTTAATTGCATTACAAAACAACAATATCATTAAAGATGAATGGTTGCCAGTCTTGCCCGATGAGTAGCTTCCCCCGCGTGCCACCCTCAGTAACATTCACCTGCCAACTAAAAATGCATAAAAGTCAGTGTTGCTGAGTGAGTTCTAGTTTTAAACGTTTAAAATACCTTGTAAGATTTATATGAAAATATCCTTTTTAATAAAATACTTTCTTTACTTTCGCACGTGAGCATTCATCATACATACATCAAGGTATAAACTTATTATCTTTCATTAACTCACGTATTCGTACGTTTCGTACTTTTTCATATCTTTCACTATTTCTAGATCCTGTCATAAACTTTACCCCCATCGTTGGGCACAAAGCCACCTCATTCTCGGGGTTAAGTGACAAGGACCCCGTTTCGTACGTATGGATCAATCACCAAGACTAATCCACCTATGTGTGAACCCTCATGGGTTAGCCAAGATTGCACGCTATAGTACACATAGTTGAGCTAGCAACTCTCAATGAGTTGCGAACCTCCTTCATCATTTGCTTGCAAGACTTTTTATTCATTTCTTATGTTCCTCTTCTTTATTAACCTAATCTTTCACTTTCTTTAAGATAATACTTTACGCATACAAATATAACACACCACGTAAAGTCACATTATACATAGTATAAAGCATCAACAATAGCCCACAACATGCATCACCACAACACATGAACCAGCAAAACATTCCAAAACTACCCATTCATCTACTTCCCAAGTTCCAGAAAAATCCTAAGTCCTTAGACAAATGCGGATGAACAGAGACTAATGCGGATGAACAAAAACTAATGCGGATGAAAGTCTTCAGAAATTATTCCAGGTGTCCAACTAAATGCTGATAGAACAAATGCGAATGACTAAAACAAATGCGCATGAACACTGTAGCAAATGCGCATGAACAAAAGAAATACGGAAGAACATTTTGGCACATGAGCAACTACAAATGCGGATGAACATACAATAAATGCACATGAGCAAAGTACTTAAGTGTATGTTCAGCTCTTAAATGCGGATGAACTAACTAACTTGCAAATGCACTTATGTAATTATTCAGTCCCCATCCTCGATCTAACACACCCTTATCATAGATCTAACATGCTTAACATCTAGAGCAGGCATACAACCATGAAAACACCAACAATTCCTATCCGATCATGTTTATCCATCTGTTCGAAGCCTATACTCAATATCCTAAGCATCAACAGCACATAAACCACGATAAAGCACAAATATAATCTCCCATATACATACGGTAAAACATAAAACAGCTGTAAAACCTTTTAATCATACATTTTTAGCCCCAAGAAGTTTAAAACACATAAAAAAATAGGGTCTAGAACTCACCTGTATAGCCAACAAGTAAGACTCCTCCAAACTCATGCGCACAAGAGTTCGAACACCTAAGAACACCACAAAATACACCACCAAGCACAAATACACATTAAAAAATCGGTTCTAAGGTCAAGAAAACCCACAAAACCAAAACATTATCAGAGAAACACTCACCTCAGCAATAATCAGCCTCTTCTTCTCTTTGAAACCCGAGAGAAATCGAATTCAGCTTCTTTTTCTTGGTTTGTCGAACACAGCAGGTAAGAAAGGTAACATGGGCGACATGCCTTCTTTCATTTATCATATTGACTTTTGTACTTTTACACAAAAGCCCCTTCCTTTGGCTTCTTTTCCCTCTTTCTAGATACTTAATTTTCGTTTATTTTGACAAGATTTCGGGTTTTACAAGTCTACACCCCTTAAAGAGATTTCGTCCCCGAACCTGTCACTCCTCGAATAACAGTGGTCCTACTTGTCTTATTTCTTCTTCAGTCTCCCATGTAGACTCAGAACCCTTTCGGTGTTTCCACTGCACAAGTACGAGTGGAACCCTTTTTTCTCAATCTCTTCTCCTTCCTGTCTAAGATGGCCACGGGTGCTCCACATAGTTGACGCCTTTCATCCCTTTGATATCCTCCGGTGGCACAATCATATCTTCATCGGCTAAGCATTTTCTCAGATGAGAGACATGGAAGGTCGGTGAATTCACTTAACTCATCAGGCAATTCTAGTCGATAGGCCCCCTCCCTACTCGTGCAACGATTCGGAAAGGCCCTATGTATCTCGGACTCAGCTTGCCCCTTTCCAGATCCGGATGATCCCCTTCCAGGGCGAGACCTTTAACACGACTTTATCACCCACGTTGAACTCGATCGGTCTACGCCTCTTATCAGCATACGACTTCTGTCTATCCTTGGCTGCCTTCATAAAGGCTTTGATCTTTTCTAGCTTCTCAGTCATAGCCTCGATTACCTCCATGCTTCCCAACTCTTTCTGCCCAATGTCTCCCCAACACACGGGCGTTCTACACCTCCTACCATATACCATCTCGTAAGGTGGCATGCCAATGCTGGCATGATAGCTGTTGTTGTATGAGAACTCTACTAAAGGTAGGTGATCATCCCAACTTCCTCCAAAATTGATCACACAAGCTCGGAGCATATCCTTGAGCGTTTGAATCGTCCTTTCAGACTGACCATCTGTCTGAGGATGGTAAGCTGTGCTATGTGTCGTCCCCATCGCATCATGGAATCTCTTCCAAAACTTCGATATGAACCGGGTGTCATGGTCCTGACACGATAGACACCGGCAAACCATGACGAGCTACAATCTCTTTAATGAATAGATCCGCCAACCACTCAGATGAATATGTCTCGCGGATTGGCAAGAAGTGAGCACTCTTTGTCAGACGATCAACTATTACCCAAATTTCATCATACCCCCTTGCCGTACGTGGTAACTTCGTGATAAAATCCATGGTGATGTTCTCCCACTTCCACTCGGGTATATCCAACGGTTGGATCTTCGCGTATGGCTTTTGATGCTCTGCCTTCACTTGTAAGAAAGTAATGCACTTACTCATATACTCCACTACATCGCGCTTTATTCCCGGCCACCAGTAATCCTTCTTCATATCTTGGTACATCTTGGTAGCACCTGGATGAATGGAGTATCGAGTCTTATGAGCTTCATCCATGATCCGCCCCCGTAAGTCTCCATAATGGGGAATCCACATCCGCCCGAAGCGGGTTCTAACTCCGTGAGTGTTTTCTCCCAACTCTGTGACTAGACCTCTCATCCTTTCAGAGTTAAGGCGATCTTCTTTCAAATGCCTCATTCTGAAATTCCTTAACCTGCGTCATCACGTCCGAGGTCATCACTAATTGATAGGCTTGCACCCGTATTGGCTCGGGTCTCTCCTTCAGCTAAGGCCTCAGCACTACATTGGCCTTACCCGGATGTAGTGGATTCACAATCATAATCCTTAATTAGCTCTAACCACCTCCTCTGCCTCATGTTGAGATCTTTCTGCTCAAGAAATACTTAAGGTCTTGTGGTCTGTGAAGATTGTACACTTCGCCCCGTACAGGTAGTGCATCCAATCTTTAAGGTGAAGGACCACAGCTGCGAGCTCCAAATCATGCGTGGGAGGTCATCACTAATTGATAGGCTTTCACCCGTATTGGCTCGGGTCTCTCCTTTCAGCTAAGGGCATCAGCCACTACATTGGCCTTACCCGGATGGTAGTGGATTTCACAATCATAATCCTTAATTAGCTCTAACCACCTCCTCTGCCTCATGTTGAGATCTTTCTGCTCAAAGAAATACTTTAAGGTCTTGTGGTCTGTGAAGATTGTACACTTCGCCCCGTACAGGGTGCCTCCAAATCTTTAAGGTGAAGACCACAGCTGCGAGCTCCAAATCATGCGTGGGATAATTGACCTCGTGGGTTTTTAGCTGTCGGGACGCGTAGGCTTTTACTCTCCACGTTGCATTAACACACAACCCAGTCCCGAATAGGAAGCATCCGAATGCACCACTAAGTCTTCACTTCCTTCGGGTAATGTCAAAATAGGAGCTTGAGTTAATCTTGCCTTTAAATCCTCAAAAGCATCATCCTGTTCCCGACCCCACAGAAACCTTACATCCTTGCGAGTCAATTTGGTCAAAGGTGAGGCTATCTTTGAAAAGTCTTGAATAAACCTTCTGTAGTAGCCCGCCAAACCCAAGAAACTTCGAATCTCAAATGGCGTCTTTGGAGACTTCCATTGCATCACCGCCTCAACCTTCGTCGGGTCCACCATAATTCCTTCAGAATTCACCATGTTACCCAAAAATTGAACCTAACATAACCAAAAAGCACACTTAGAGAATTTCGCATAAAGCTTCTCCCTACTAAGCATCTCCAATACTTCACGTATGTGGCTGGCATGTTCTTCTTTTCTCTTTGAATAAATCAGGATATCATCAATAAACACAATCACTGATTTATCTAACATTGGCCGACACACTCAATTCATAAAATCCATAGAGGCAGCAGGCGTGTTAGTCAGACCAAAAGACATAACGAGGAACTCGTAGTGTCCATAACGCGTGCGAAAAGCTGTCTTAGGAATGTCTTGCTCCTTAACCTTCAACTGATGGTAACCGGATCGGAGATCTATTCGTGAGAACCAGCTGGCACCTTGGTGTTGGTCAAACAAGTCATCTATTCTTGGTAAGGGATATCAATTCTTTACTGTTAACTTGTTTAGCTCCCTGTAGTCTATGCACATCCTCATACTACCGTCTTTTTTTAACAAATAAGACCGGAGCACCCCAAGGAGAGATACTCGGTCGAATGAAACCCTTGTCCAATAACTCCTGCAGTTGAACCATCAGCTCCTTCATCTCGGTTGGAGCTAATCGATACGGTGCCTTGGCAACGGGTTGAGCACCGAGTATCAAATCAATCTGAAACTCGATCTCACGGTCCGGTGGCACGCCTGGTAAATCTTCTGGGAACACGTCTGGAAAATCACACACAACTGGTACGTCAGACAATTGTGGTACTGACGCGTCCACATCCTTCACATAAGCCAGGTAGGCACTACATCCGCGTTTCATGCACTTCTCGGCCACCACCATTGAAATCACCTTCGGAATTGTAGCAACTCGGTCACCATAAACCGTTACCGAACTTCCATCGGGCGCTGTCAATCGAATCATGTTTTTGCGACACACGATGTTTGCCTCTTAGGCTGCTAACCAATCCATCCCCAGAACTACATCGAATCCGCCTAGGGGCATCACAAATAGTTTAGCAGAGAACCTATGGCCTTCTAACTCTATGCCATAATCCTCAATCATATCAGAAATTCTGGTAGACTTACCAATAGTAGCTTCTACATCAAATGGCCCATCAATTCTTCTACTACTAACAGGCAGCTTAGCACAGAAAGCAGCATAAATGAAACTCCTACATTGTAAATGCTCTAGCGCTTGCCCTCTGCCCTACACTCTCTGTCCTCTTTCTTCGCCTCGGAACTCTATACCATTGGCTTCTTGCAATCCCTACTCGCATGCCCCTCCTTGCCACATTTATAGCACTTTATAGCCCCACATACCTTTGCCACGTGGCCAGGCCTCCCTCACTTGAAGTATAAATTCGATCCCCACTTGCACACACCAGTGTGCTCCTTCCCACATTTGCCACACTTCTTCATCTCCGAGCTTGATGACCCCACTCTTCGGTCACCCATCCTCATCCTCTTATTATTTGGAGTGAAACCACCGTGTCCGAACTGTTTCCCTTTCTAGTTCTTGTCACCACCACCCGTCTTCTTCACCTCCACCACAACCTCCTCCCTTTCATCATACAATCTACTCGCCAGGTCTACCACCGATCGAAAGGTACCCGGCCTGGCAGCAATCAAATGCCTACGGATATCAGCTGGAAACCCTTGAATGTACCTCTTGATTTTCCCGACACGGGTGTCACCTGGTCTGGCACCAACCTAGCCGTTTCGTTAAACTTGGAACTCCTTAACAATCAACTTCTTTTGTCTAGTTCCCTGTGAGGACAAGAATTCCTTAACAATCAACTTCTTCAAAACTCCCCATCTCATCCTCTCGATGGCCCTACTGCCCTCGGCTTGGACAATATTGTCCCACCAACACAAAGCCGAATCAACAAATCAGTGAGTGGGAAATTTCACTTTCTGGTCCTCACTGCACAGACTAATATCCAACACTGCCTCCATCTCTCTAACCCAGCGGTGGGCAGCTACAGCGTTACCATTGCCGTCAAAAGTAGGGGGTTTACACCATTGGAATGCCCCGTAGCTGCATCCCCTCACGGTTTCCCGCACCTCTTCCCCTTCTCATCACTGGAGGCTCCCCTTTCAGCATTCATCTCCTCCTTATCAACATGATCTCCCTCATTCTCCCTTCTCCCAGCACAGCCCTTCTCTCTTCCTCCTTTTCCTTCCTCTCATCCTCCCTTACAGCCGGATCACCTCGTCATGACAGATGGTGATCGTCTGCATGACTTGGTGAACCTCCTCCACCACTGCCTCTTTCACTGAGGCCCTCAGGTTGCACTCTCATCACCGCCCTCTGGGTGATGAAGCCTAGGCTCACCAGGAGCCGTCTCTGCAGTCCTTGTCTTGTTCTTTGCGGCTCGTGGTCTACCAGCAGGACCACCCCGTGCTCCACCTCTAGAATCCTTAGATGATCTACCTCCAGCCATCCTCTAATCACTATAAGATTCAAACACCAACACGGTCATTCAAGGTAATAGCTCAGTTTATGTTAAGAATAGTAAGTCCCTAATTATAGTGGCCAGTTGTGATTAGCCACTTACTTTACTCTTCATCCCCCGAGCATTCCCTATCCCGACTACATCAGTATTCAAATCTACTATAAGCACGTAAAACAAATAGCATACGCACATAATACCGGTTAACATTAAGAAAAGAAATACCTGATGGCACGTAGCTACTCGGGCTGGCATCCCTCCATTCGTCCCATTCTCAGTTTAAGTTTAGGTTTTGAAAATATTTACCTATTTCTTTTAAACTTTGGCTCTAATACCAACTTGTAAGGCCCTGTTCCCGAAGGCCTCATAGTTGGTCGTTCAAAGCATTATTTATATTAAACACACACATTTCAAAAATATTACAACGGAATTAAGTTAAAAAAACCATTTATTCTATAATAATTACCGTTGTTAAGCATACATCATTGTTTTCGTGAATTACAAAAGACCCTGTTTAATTGCATTACAAAAAACAATACATTAAAGATGATGGATGCCAGTCTTGCCCCGATGAGTAGCTTCCCCCGCGTGCCACCCTCAGCAACATTCACCTGCCAACTAAAAATGCATAAAAGTCAGCGTTGCTGAGTGAGTCTAGTTTTAAAACATTTAAAATACCTTGTAATTTATATATGAAATATCCTTTTCAATAAATACTTCCTTTACTTTCACACGTGAACATTCATCAAACATACATCAAGTATAAACTAATTCTTTCATTAACTCTCACGTATTCGTACGTTTCGTACTTTTTCATTATCTTTCACTATTCTAGATCCTGTCATAACTTTAGCCCCATCGTTGGGCACAAAGCCACCTCATCTCGGGTTAAGTGACAAGGACCCGTTCGTACGTATGGATCAATCACCAAGACTATCCCCCTGTGTGTGAACCTTCATGGGTTAGCCAAGAGCGCATGCTATAGTACACACAGTTGAGCTAGCAACTCTCAATGAGTTGCGAACCTCCTTCATCATTTGCTTGCAAGACTTTTTATTCATTTCTTATGTTCCTCTTTTTATTAACATTTTTCACTTTCTTTACGATAATACTTTATGCATACGAATATAAACACACCACGTAAAGTCACATTGTACATAGTATAAAGCATCAACAGCCCACAACATGCATCACCATAACAGACATGAACCAGCAAAACATTCCAGAACTTACCCATTACATTCTACTTCCCAAGTTCCAGGAAAATCCTAAGTCCTTAGACAAATGCGAATGAATAAAAACTAATGCGGATGAACAAAAACTAATGCGGATGAAAGTCTTCAGAGATTATTCCAAGTGTCCAACTAAATGCTGATAGAACAAATGCGAATGACTGAAACAAATGCGCATGAACACTATAGCAAATGCGCATGAGCAAAAGAAATACGGAAGAACACTTAGGCGCATGAGAAACTACAAATTCGGATGAACATACAACAATTGCACATGAGCAAAGTACTTAAGTGTATGTTCAGCTCTTAAATGCGGATGAACTAACCAACCTGCAAATGCACTTATGCAATTATTCAGTCCCAATCCTCGATCTAACACACCCTTATCATAGATCTAACATGCTTAACATCTAGAGCAGGCATACAACCATGAAAACACCAACAATTCGTATCCAATCATGCTTCTCCATCTGTTCGAAGCCTATACTCAACATCCTAAGCATCAACAGCAATAAACCACCATAAGCACAACATAATCACCCATATACATACGGTAAAACATAAAACAGCTGTAAAACCTTTTAAACATGCATTTTTAGCCCTAAGAAGTTTAAATACGTAAAAACCGGGGTCTAGAACTCACCTGTGCAGCCAACAAGTAAGACTCCTCCAAACTCGTGTGCACAAGAGTTCAAACACCTAAGAACACCATAAAACACACCACCAAGCACAAATACACATAAAAAATCGGTTCTGAGGTCAAGAAAACCCACAAAACCGAAACAATTATACAGAGAAACACTCACCTCAGGCAAGAATCAGCCTCTTCTTCTCTTTGAAACCAAGATAAATCGAATTCAGCTTCTTTTCTTCTTGTTTCAGTCGAACACAGCAGGTAAGAAAGGTAACATGGGCGATCATGCCTTCTTTATATTAAAATATTTGACTTTTGTACTTTTACACAAAAGCCCCCTCCACTTTTGCTTCTTTTCCCTTCTTTCTAGATACTTTTATCTTCGTTTATTTGAAAAGGTTTCGGGTGTTACAGAAGTGTGTGTGCTGGAGAAGCTGTCGACGATCTAGTCCTGGGTCTAGTAGGAGCTACAGGTGGTACTTGCTCCCTGTAAGCCATGCGATTTATATAGGTGGGGTAAAATCCCCATAAGCGAAGGATCGAGCTCGGGTATTACGAAAGGTTGATCCCAATATATTTCTTCAGAAGGGTAAGGGTATCGGGGCTAGTCTGATCCCCTATCAGGTACTGGTAAAAAGGAGGTGATTCAGACCATGCAGGTCTCTTGCCTAAATCTCTGGATGACGATGCCATGCTGCGAAGTACGTGATGCGTATGCCAATGAGTATACAGTAAGGAAATAAGTGACGAGTAACTAACAAACTGTGCAGTTATAGTCTAGTATGTATGCAACCTAGTTCCCTATAACCAATGGCTCTGATACCATTCTGTCACACCCTTAAATCCGCGTGCGGGGTTTTACCACGAGGAATGTGACAAACCAGGATCTCAGTCATTAGTTACTCAGAACGACTCTATATGAAACATTCAAGCCAAATCTGAGTTTAAAACTTTAAAATAGTGCGGAAGCGTTCAGTAAACAAGACAAACCAAAGTAATGTAATGTAATGTAAAATACACAAACACACGCCAACCATTGTTCGAAACAAAATACACAATAATTCCAATAGCAAAACCAACAAATGTTGAACAATGCTGACCCACAAATGCTTACCTGTGAGTGCTCCTAGGCTTTTCATTAACCACGACCTGAGAATAGCATACTAAAAGAGTCAACCCAATGGTTGGTGAGTTCAAGAGTTTGCGTAAAACATAACACTAACAGTTATAAAACATAAGAGTGCATTGAATTAGATAGCTAGTCTAAATTCACAAGTAATTCGTAGTGATTTCTTTCGTTTGATTGCCTCCCGTCACGACTTACTAGGTCGTGACACCATGTGTTAGGACAATATTGCACCCGTTTGACCTCGAGTCGCATAGGTGGGGCTTGTCATACCCAGTAATACTACCCAAGATTTCCCGCTAGTTCCAATATTAACGATTCGAAAGTGTGAGGACTTTCATAGTATATCGCAATACATTACACTATACACAACTTATAATCAATAAAGCGTTTCAAAACGAGTATGCTATCTCCTTCAAAAGAGAGTGAAAATAAAGTGGGGCATGAACTCACCTGGTGTGCACACGAATGATATTAAAGCTAACTTGAGAGAGAGAAGAAAGACAACCTTTAGAGGTTACCTAGAACACACAAGTACATGAGTACGTGTACACAGAATCATTAACAACCCTAAGTGCTCAATAAACATATTGACGCAAGGTTTTGGAAAAACAAGACACATTTGACCCGGTTAACCGTTTGACCCGTTGGTGACATTATTGTTGAAATCCCATTTAATCAAGCCAAGCAACTCATCATACACAGTTATCATACACGTTGTTCATGTATGTCACTTCATCAACCACTTGTTCTACCAAGATCATCATACAACTTAGATTATCATACAAACTCATGCGCATCTCAAGTAATCAACATGCTCAACATGCCATGTGAAGCCACTCACGACTTCACACCCTAAACCCTACCAATCCTACTAAGTAGGGGCCTTAGATTCATACGCGTGTATGACGATCATCGTCATGTATAATCCATAAAAGTCCAAATTTCCCAATTGACCAATCAAGTATCCATATAACCCAATTAACACATTCCACCACAGTAGACACCATCATAAACATTCTAACATGACCCTAACATCATGATTATACTCAATTCATCATATCCAAGTTCTACATAAATAAAGTTACCCTTTTGGGAAAGTAACATCCCAAAATCAATCTAACGCTCAATTCAATCATGAATTCATCAACACAATACCTATTCAAGCTCAAAACTATCATTTAACCATATTCAAGCTCAAAACTATCATTTAAACATGTTCAACATCATCAAATCATCATAATTCATCAATCTCATATCCAAAAGTTTCTACTTTTAGCAAGGTATGAACTACATGATCAATTCTTGGGTTTCTAGCACAATTATCATAATTCTAATATTCATACAACATCATTAACATCATAACATCATCAATTCATCATCAAATCATCAAGTTCATGCACAAAAGTTACTATTATTAGTAAGGTATGAACTAGGCATCAAAACCATGAATTTCTTGTACAATCCATGTAAACTATCATCAATACTATCTAACTAACATCATACAATCAACAAACCATCAAAAATTGGACATTCTAGAATCAATTTCGACTAGGGTTTCGGCCAACATAAAAAAAACATGAAAAACTTATAAACATCTAACCTTTAATCACATAATGGCCAAGAATTGAAGTTGTTAACGTGTTGTAATCCTTGGAACCAATCAAAATCGATGCTCAATTGCTTGTTCTTGGTTGAAATTGCAAGGTGGAGGGGGTTGGGAGATGGTTTACTGCCGAATGGGAGGGGAGGGGGCTAGGGTTGGGTTTTTACCATATTTAAGTTTTGTAGTTTTTACAAATTAATCCCTCCTTGATCACATTTTATAAAAAACTTGCTCTTTTAACACTTTTTAACCATTTTTAACTACAAAGTACAAATATTATAAACTAACAATAATATTCATGCATAATTTTCAATAGCTACAAAACACATGCAATAAATATAACACGTCGTCACGTTATAAGATGAAATTCACAAATAATATCTAAAATTCACAAATCACATAACTACAAATTAATAATCAACATTATTAATCAAATTATTATCAGATAATCATTGTTAATTACTATTAAGTCACCAACATTTAACAACAACTAGTGAGTGCTCACGACACGTGTATGCAAGACCTAATGGAACTAACAGAGTTTGGTAACGGAAAATTACTGGATGTCACAAGGGTGGTGAAAAACGAAGAGATAATGAAGAATCAAGCAAGCATACCGGGGGTAGGTTTGATAAGAAGGCGAAAGTGACAAGGAACTTTGTGGCGGTGAACCAAGGAAGGAGAGAATATGTCGGGCCACACCCCAAGTGCAATAAGTGTAATTTTCATCATTCGCAAGCGGTACCGTGCCTGGTGTGCATGACCTATAGACGCCTAGGACATGTTGCAAGGGATTGTAGGGTGGCTCCTAACTTGGTTGCACCTATCAATGCAGTTAATCCAGTGGGAAACGCCAGGGTTTGCTATCAGTGTGGAAGCCCTGATCATTATCGAAATGTGTGCCCTAGACCGAATCGGGCACCGGGTCAACGTGGAAATAATCAAAATCAGGTGATGGCGATAACCGACAATCAAGGTCAGGCGAATCAAGGGAATGCTGCCCGAGGACGTGCATTCGTGATTGGAGCAAACGACGCTCGTCAGGACCCGAATGTTGTTACGGGTACGTACCTTCTCAATAATCACTTCGCATCCGTATTATTTGATACCAGGGCAGATAATAGCTTTGTTTGCTTTGAATTTACACCTCTACTTGGTTTGAACCCTAGTTGTCTAGAGACTAGTTACTCTATAAAAATAGCTAATGGTAAGTTTATGAAAGCTAGTGAGATAATTAGAAGGTGCACGATAACGTTAGAGGATCATGCTTTTGATATAGACTTGATACCTTTTGAATTGGGAAGTTTTGATAGTAGTGGGAATGGATTGGTTATCGAAATGTGGAGCCGAAATTGTCTGCCGAGAAAAAGTGGTGCGAATCCTTATGTCTAATGGTGATGTGCTCAGGATATGAGGAGAACGACCAGGAAAGAACCTAAAACTAATCTCTTGTATGAAGACTCGGCGATGCCTGCAGAAGCAATGCTAAGCATTTTTAGCGCACGTTGTAGAAAAAAGTAGAGGAAGGGAAACTGGAGGAAATTCCGGTGGTACGAGACTTTTCGGAAGTATTTCCTGACGATGACAAGTGGAATTCCGCATAGATTTAATTCCTGGACCAACACCCGTAGCGAAGACGCCATATCGACTAGCACCATCAAAAATGCAGGAAACTATCGAGCCAATTGCAAGAATTATTGGATAAGGGTTTTATCCAACCCAGCCATTCACCATGGGGAGCATCGATATTATTCGTCAAGAAGAAAGATGGATCATTTCGAATGTGCATCGATTACCGGGAATTGAATAAGTTGACCATGAAGAATCAATATCCTCTCCCTAGAATCGATGATCTATTCAACCAAATACAGGGATCTTCTTAATTCTCTAAGATCGATCTACGATCGGGCTATCATCAATTGAGGATTCATGAGGACGACATACCAAAAACAGCATTTAGAACTCGATATGGACATTACGAGTTCTTAGTCATGCCGTTTGGACTGACCAACGCTTCGGCGGTGTTCATGGATTTGATAAACCGGGTTTGTAAACCCTATATGGATAAGTTTGTGTGTTCATAAACGATATTCTTATCTACTCTCGATCGAAGGAAGATCATCAACAGCACCTACGAGCGATACTGGAGCTATTAAAGGAAGAGAAACTTTACGCCAAGTTCTCAAGTGTGAATTCTGGTTGCGATAAATGAAATTCCTAGGACACGTGGTGAATGAGAACGGAATTCACGTTGATCCTGGAAAGATCGAAGCAGTTAAGAAATGGGATACACCTAAGACGCCTTCGGAGATACGAAAATTCTTAGGGTTGGCTGGTTACTATCGTTGATTTATTACAAACTTCTCCAAAATTGCCCAACCGTTGACAATGTTAACCCAGAAGGATAAGAAATTTGATTGGGGGCATAAGCAAGAAGAGGCATTCCAGACGTTGAAGGAAAGATTGTGTGATGCACCAATATTGACCCTTCCGGATGGATCCAATGATTTTGTGGTGTTCTGCGATGCATCACATCAAGGACTGGGGTGTGTGATCATGCAAAAGGATAAGGTGATTGCTTACGCCTCGCGTCAGCTTAAGGTTCACGAAAAGAATTATACGACACATGATCTGGAATTAGGCGCAGTAGTATTTGCACTTAAGATATGGAGGCATTATCTGTATGGGACTAAGTGCGTTATGATGAAATCAGCTTAAACTCATGATGAACATGAATAAAAGGTTGATTCCCCCAAGGATCTTTTCAATATCTCTCAACTTCAACACACTAAAATTATGGTGCGGAAACCCATAATGATAGAGTATGAAATCAGTGTATGTGTGTGTATGGTGTGTGTGTCCAAGAACACAATGAAAGTTAACTGCTTGTTTGTATTGATTTTGTTCAAAAGCTTACAAAGGATTAGGGTGGCATGCTATTTATAGCCTATACACATAGCTATATACAATTACTAAACTACCCTTATGTAAATGAAAATTACATAAAATAATCCTAAGTGTCTAAGCTATCCGCTGTGGAGAATAAGTCATCCGCTGTGGATAATATCTCATCCGCTGTGGAGAAGCTTGTCATCAGCTGTGCATCTTGTTTGTTCATCCGTTGTGGATGTTCATCCTCTGTGGATGAACATCCACTATGGAATGTTGTCCGCTGTGAGGTTTTCATCCACTGTGGGATGATTGTTCATCCGCTGCACACACTTGGAAGCAAATCTTCTTCCGCTGTGAGACTTTCTTCATCCGCTGTGAACACTTGTCAAAATTTCCTTTTATGTACAAACCTAAAAAAGAAATTTAAAAAAATATTAGTGATTGTTATGAATGTTAATGATGTTAATGTGTTATAAAATGATTGTTTTGGATGTTAAAACACATTATGTTTGTTATGCTTGATATGGCAAGCATCATACATTTTATGCATTAATTCTTAATGCAATTGTTGATTCCAACAATACTCCCCCGAAGTATGATGTTGCCAACATTTTATATTTGCTAGATTAATGTTTTGTTTGTTAGTAATGTGTGTTTTATTATGAATAATTGTTTTGTGTGTTTGTTTGTCTTGAATGTTATGCATGTTTTGATTGTATGTTATGTATGATTGATTGTTTGATTATTTACTTGTATGATTGATTGTTATTGTGTATATTTGATTGATTACATGTGTAACACATGATTGTTGTGATTGATTGACAGATTTTAAGATTACACAAGTGTAATCTCACTTACATAATTATTGGAATGAATGGTATTTGACTTACTATTTGTTTACATGTATGATTGATTGATTGATTTTATATGAGTTATTCTAATTACACAAGTGTAATCAGAATGATTTGTTTGTTTAAATGTTTGTTTTGTGTATGTTTACATGTGTTTACACAAAATACATGTTTGAAATGATTGTTTGATTGAATGATTTCAAGTGTTAGTATAATAAAACAAATATGAATGATTGTATGAATCCATGTGTTAATAACACATATATGTATGTTTGCATGAATCTCATGTGTTTGTATCAACAACACATGTATGTATTATTATATGATACCATGTATATAAAACCACATGTATGAATGATCGTACGATATCATGTGCATAAGGGCACATGTATGTATGAATGTATGAATGCATAATAATAAAGAAGGATATGTTTGTTTGTTTGTTTCCCCAGCTGTATGTTTAGAAACCTTAGGAATGCGATGGTCTTGCTTCATCAGACTTCTTCTAGGCTTCTTCCATAGCCTTAAGTGTATCTTTAATGTCTTGCTCTATGGCTTGGTCAGCTTCAGCTTCTTTCACCTGATCTTTGAGAGTTATGATCTTGAAGGCATTCCTACAGTTGACTATATGTTCAGTGAAGTAGTCAACTGTACTCCTTTGATCTTCATACTTTCTTTCTTTTGTTAGGTGAACCAGCTGCTCCAGAGTGGATTGATCAAGACTCTGAACATCAATGTTGCTCACCAAAGTGGTGACAACATGCTTTCCCTTGAGTATCTCTAAGTTATTGTTCTCAGAGATTCTCATTCCTGTAATTCCTTCAATGTGAGTGAGTGGCTGCTATTTAGTCTCTAGCCTCTGCTTCAAGGCTGCATTGACATAGACTGTGCCAAGAATCCTTAGCATATGAATGAAGTAACAGCAGTCACCCTTGCAAAGCACATCTTGTATGGATGGAAAAGTTTTTGTTTTCAAGAAAGACATAAGATGGGTGAAAAAGTTTGATCTCTACAGGGTCAAACAATCTTATGTCCTCAGCCATTTTTCCTTCAAGTTTCCTTTCCAACACCACCTCAAAATGGTTTTCATCATAATACCATCTGGTGATTGGATGTGTGTACTGGTTGCCTTCAATCTTCTTCATTATCAACTTCAAATCAGAAGGTCTTAGAGGATAACCTACTCTTTCTAGCAGCTCAGGGTCTAGTTGATCTTTTTGTTCTGTCTGTTGTTGTTTACCCTTCCCAGCTGCTCTTTACTCTCTCCTCAATCTCTCAATGTGGATTTTATCATCCTTGTCTACTTTGGCCTTTAATTCATTATGGTGTTTATGCATGTAGGTTCTCAGAATATGGAAGTAGTCTGCTCCTCTTGTATTGTTTGTGTGATTGATCATTCTCAGTTGGAGAAGGTCAAGTCTGTCTTCATAGGACAAGGAGCCTAATTGGGATATATAGGATAAGTATTGGACTAATCCAGATACTCTTTTCACTAAAACAACATCCCATACTTCGTCATACTTCCAGGCCACAATCTTTCTTTGATTTGCACCCGTAGTAAGAGTTATTCTGTTATACAATTTAACAAAAATTTTCTTCTCATTAATCATTTCTCTTACTTCATTACCTTCAGGCCATAGCCTATGTAGCATAAATTCTCTTGGTTCTTCTATAGGATGTAGCTCAGGTGGAGCTTGATAATATGTTGAGAGTGATGCTGCAGGATGAGGTCTAAACACTTGTGGCTTCAAGGCATTTGAGAGCATGTTCTTATAAATCTCCCTGGCCATATCTTTTATCTGGGATAGTGACCTCCCTGCATATGATCTATAAGGAATCCGAGTGTGACTTAACCAACTATTCACTTGTTGATAAGTCATCTTTTCTATTTATGGATCCTTTGGCAGGTTTTTCTGCAACTCCTGCTGATCTTTGATCTCTTTGTACCTTCTGTAGGTTTGCTCAGTTTCATTCTTCATTACTTCCTGAAAGTCCTTGAGCAAATCCTTTACTTCAGAGAGGTTCAATTTCATGAAAGCATCATAAGGGAAACCTTTAGAGACCAACTCTATTCCCATAAAAGTCTCTGGATTATCAGGGAATAGGTATTGTATGTTTGGAAGAGGATCTTCAGAATCACATTCTTCTTGTTCTTCCTCAGAGTTTGATACAATAATGACTTGCTTTGATTTAGAACTCTGGGCAATCTCACCTTCTTCTAATTGGATTGGATCAGCATACTCAGGTTGTTCTTGCTTCACCTTGACCAGCTTAAATGGAGGTGATTTTGGTGCTTCGGACTCTTCTGCTGGTGTCTTGCCTTTTGATGAAGAACCCAAGTAAGTTCTCTTCCTCTTTCTCTCATAAGTTTTTACTTATGGTGATGATGGTGAAGCTTCTGCTGTTGCTTGTTCAGGTTGAACATAGGCAGTCTCAACATACTGTATGATTAGTTCCTTTTGCTTAGCAGAAAGAGGATTATAAGGAACAATGCTGGTTTCTTGAGCTTGTGGATATGGACTATGAAAATGTTGTCTCAAGATAGGTAAATAATGGATGTTTTCAAAGGGGTTGGCTTTACTGAACAACTGATCCATAGAGTATGACTCTTCAGGAATGATCAGTGCCAGTTTTGGTTGTTCTTCTTTCTGTTGACTTATCTCTTCTTCTTCAACCATTTCAAAATCACTCATATCTTGTTCAAGATCTACTGAATGTTCTTCTTCATTCAGTTGAGTGTCAGTCTGTTCCAGCTCTTTGTTTAATCTCTTTATTTCTTTATTTTGAGCCTCTATAATCCTCTTCAAGTAATCTACTTAATTTTCCCTTGATTGTGATTGTTTAGCCAAGTATTCAATCTCAGCTTTGGCTAAGTTAAGCTTATTGTCTTTAGCTTTCAATTCACCATTGGTCTGTTCAAGTTGTTTTTCAACAAACTTAACAATTAGCTTTTGAGCTTTATGATCAGACTCCAACTTCTCTATTTCTTTATCTTCCACTTTAATCTTTTCTCTTAGTATCTTAGCTTTGTTGTTTGATCTTTCAATCAGCTTGTTATATTGTGTAAAGAGAAAGACTTTGGAATGCTCAATATCATCTTTAGTGAGATTTTTACTGCTTGTTTCAGCTTCATCAGCAGTGACTATCTGTTCTTGTATGGGCTCATGAGATGATATACCAACATCCTCATGTTCATCAGATTTTTCTTCAAGGGCTGTATCTATATCTCTCAAAAGAGATGACAAAGTTTGTTGATCAGATAAAGTTGGGCTGTGATGAGGTGAAGGGAAATAGAGATCCAACTGTATGTTTTCAGCTTGTTAGAATTCCTCCTTAATGGGTTGTTCTTGTGGGATTGGTTGTTGTGGGCTAATGGGTTGTTTTGGTAGAATTAGGTGTTCTGGTTGGATTAGCTGTTCTGGTTGAATGATTGGTGGTAGTTGTATGATGGGTGCTTGTTGGATGGCATGTTGGTAAAGCATTAAAGGCTCATCCTATCCTGGAATCCTCAGAAATACCTCAAGAACAGGGATGTCATGATCAATCATGTATGGAGGTACAGGCACTTCATTCCCTTGGTAAATGCTAGATTTTATTCTGTTAAAGACATGCTCATTGAAGTGCACAGGATGGAATATGGTGCCTTGTCTTGGAATGTTTGGAAGGAGATCATCTATAATCATTTGGATGAATCTGGGAAACATCAGGAATTTGTTCCTCACCTCAGTGATGTTGTACACTGGCCGATTCAGCACTTGTGCAGCAAAATTGAAAGGTCTTCTTGCTATAATACTCGCTATAGCACATGAGGCTCTCAAAGATGTGGCATCCCAGCCAGTCTTCCTGTTGGTCATAGTCTTTTGGTATGTATGCATCAAGAATCTAAATTGTCCACATATATATTTGACTTCTTGATATGTTTTCTCTTAATAGTGCCTGTATAGCCAATCTGCCGAAACACATGTAAAACATAGTGTTCATCAAACTCTACTGGGCCATCAGCATCAACTTCTCCCAGTTGTAGCACTCTTCTTATAACTTCTTTAGAAATGATGATCTATTGTTCATGCATAGTAGATATAACTACTTGTTGATCATCAATTTCTCCCAGATGTGCATTTGCCCAAAATTGGACAATATGATCCTCATAAATATCTGGCCTTGCTGTCATAGCATGCACCAGTCTTGTTTGCCTGATAGCTTGGATCATATCTCTGTAGTTCTCTGACTTAGGAGAGTCAGTATTCAGATATGCACATATGTTGTGATCTCTAACAAACACCAAGTTTGCCATACCTGCATAAACCAATTTAAGTCTTAGTGATATGTAATAAGAATATGTATGTTTGAAATGATGAAAAATTGATTAAGTGTCCTTCGAATGTTTGTGAAATGAATAATTATGTATGATAACCACTTAATGTGTGATTGAAATGCATGTTAGATGTGTTTTTGAGCACAATGACAGTTTGACTGTTTAAAGTCAACTGACAATTTATTTCGCATGATTGAACAACTGTTTAAACCATCAATTTATGATTCAACCATTGTTTTCGTATGTTTGTTAGAGTCTATTGAAGATGTTTACCAAGATTTAACACTTATTAAAAAACTTTTCAACATTTTCAAAGATCAAAAGTACTTTTGTATGATTTTGGCATGAACACCATGTATGTTCATGTTCATCATGAACACTTAATTAAATTTCACCAAATAATCAGCTTAACTACATTCGATTAAGTCCTAATAACATCATTTCAATGACTAATTTGATTATTAACATCAACTTTCATATTGTCGATTGAATGTTCTTAGTTTGACAGAGTCTAACAATGTATGAATCAAAAACAGATTGGATGATGTTTTTATGAATGATTCAGCATGTTAATCATGTTGTTATACCTTTTTGATTATCAAACAGATGTTGAATCAGTGTGTTATACCTTTTTAATGTTTAATCGAACAGGGTAACTAGGGTTTACGGGGTTTTTTTAAATGTTTGAAAATTTGAATGTTCTCTCTCTCTTGTGGTAAAAAGAAAGAAATCTGTAAGTGTGGTTTAAATACACAGTGGACAATTAACTATCCGTTGTGAATACAGTATTCATGCGCAAACCATCCGCTGTATGAACAGTGTTCATGCGCTGTTCAAAAATGACTTAAAATTAAATTTAGGTCATCCGCTGTGTGAACAGTGTTCATGCGCTGTGCATTTTACACTGTGTATTGTATGTTGTACTGTGCACACAGCGGATGAACAATTTGTTCATGCGTTGTGCACATAGTTTATACAATGCGTATGAGAACTGTAGTCACTGCGGATGAACAATTTTGTTCATACGTTGTAAACCCTCGCTCCATTGTACTGATTGTTCACAGCGGATGAACATTTGTTCATGCGCTGTGGATCCTTTGATCAAATGTTTGATATGTTCACAGCGGATGAACAAAGTTCATGTGCTGTGGACACTTGAATGAATGGAATGCTTTGTTCACAGTGGATGGACAATGTTCATGCGCTGTGGAACACTTGAATAGAGATGTTCTCTGCGGATGAACAATGTTCATACGCTGTGGAACACTTGTAATGTTTTGTGTGGTACTGTACCTACAGCGGATGTAATATTTGTTCATCCATTGTGTGAACAGTTGTCAAAAAAATTAAATTTTTTTTTTTAATTTTGTATGTTTTGAAATCTTTCTTCCGAAGCAAATATTTAATGACTTTGTTTCCAAAAGAAAATTTTGTTTGATAAATCTTGTTTAAATCAAAATGTTTGTTTAAAATTTGATTTAAAATGTATGTTAAAATATTGAATTTTAACATATTCAATATATGGATGTTTTGATATCACTCATAAGCAATATTATGTAATAAAATAAACAAATATATATGTGTCAACATGCTGTTTGTTAGTGTTGGCTTGACTTGGCTTTGTTTATTTTTTTCAAAATTTGAAAATATCAAAATTTGAAATGTATGAAAATGCACAATTCTGCTGCCTTTGATAATTTCATGTTCAATTTCTCCCCCTAAATTTTTGCATTTTATAAAAACCTGTTATAAAATGACAAAAATTTATATGCTTTAATATGGAAATTATCAAAGTCCAATTGATTGCTTGCTTGATAAAAGTTAGAAAGATAATGCCTTATCTAACTAATAAATGAATGATTTTCATGTTTGAACATGAATCTTTTGCACATACCATGAGATCATACTAGTCTACATTTCTCACTGAGTTGTTTGTATGGTTTTGAGAATAGACATAGACAAGTACAATGTTGATTGCAGATATATTGATCCACTTAAACTCAAGCATGGTATTAATGAATGATTGAAATAGTGAGTGATTCTCATGTTTTTAGTTGATTGACATGAGTTGTATGTACCCCACATCTGATTGTTTGATTGTATGTACCCCACATGTTTTGAGGTGATCCTCTTTGGGATTCTTTTGATTCATTCACAAGGAATATAGTCATGAAGACTTTATTGATTTTTCATCCAAGATGGATGTGTTCCACTTTAGGAATCTTTTTCGATGACAATTTAGGTCATTCAGGTTTATGCTTAGCACAACAGAGAATGCCTAGGTGTACTCCAGTTCTATGATTAGCATAACAGAGGAGACACTTGTATGATTGAGCAATTTATAAACTGTTTCACTTGGTGTATTGTAGTTACTTTGAAAGCAACCTATATTGGATAGATTAATACTCATCATAAACCAAGATGTGTTGTTGACCACACAATCATGAGAATTTAGTTCTTCACTGTTGTATGTGATGTTAAGTGTCCCATGCTAAGCCTATCCATATATCACATAGAATACAAGTCAGTCTTTATTAGTGGAAAATGACTCAAGTGAAGAATTAAGCTAGTTTACTATCATTTCTCATGAGATGTATGTGTGATTTAATATAACAAATAAATCATTTGTATGATTTCTTGATTTTGAAAAAAGGTAAATTTGGTAATAATCATGGACTTTGACAAAATCAAGCATGTTTGATTTTAATGTTTTGAAATACATTAATTTGGTGATATATAGTTGGTCATACCAAGTGACTGAACCAAAAATTCAAATCTTGTTGAATCAAATGGTTTTGTAAAATGGTCAGCCAATTGATTATCCATGTGGACTTTGATCAGCTTGATCAGACCCTTTTTTGAGCAATCTCTTAGAAAATGATATCTGATTTCTGTGTTTGGTTTTGAATGTTGAACAGGATTGTCTGTTATAAACATGGCTGCAGAATTGTCAATGTGTATGGGTGTTTTAAAAAAGTTAAAGCCATAGTCAAGCATTTGGTTAAATCCATAGTCAAGCATTTGGTTTTGAATCCATAACACTTGAGAACAGCATGCAAAAGTAGCTATGTATTCTGCTTCTGCTATTGACACAGAGACATTGGTTTGTTTCTTGCACTGCCAAGAGATCAATCTTGATCCAATTGGTTTGTTTCTTGCACTGCCAAGAGATCAATCTTGATCCAAAAAACTGACAGCCTCCACTGGTTGATTTCCTGTTATTGTTGCATCCCCCATAATCACTATCTGTATATACATATAAAGAGAAATCTCCATCTTTAGGATACCACAAACCAAGTGCTGGTTTGCCTTTCAAGTATCTAAAGATTCTCTTCACTACATTAATATGTGATTCTTTGGGATCTGCTTGATATCTTGCACACATGCAAACTGCATACATGATATCTGGTCTGCTGGCTGTAAGATAAATCAGTGAACCTATCATAGATCTGTAAAGTTTCTGGTCAACTGATGTTCCTTCTGGATCTGGTCCAAACTTCAATCCAGTTGCAAATGGTGTCTTGCTTGAAGTGCAATCAGCCATGTTATACTTCTTGAGTGTTTGATGCACATATTTGCTTTGATTGATGAAAATTCCTTCTGCTGATTGATGAACTTGTAGTCCTAGGAAGAATGTGAGTTCTCCCATAGCGCTCATCTGGAATTTTGATTGCATAAGGGTTTCAAACTCTTTGCAAAGCTATGTGTTTATGGATCCAAATATTATGTCATCCACATAGACTTGCACTACTAGCAAGTCTTGTTCTTTTCTCTTTAAGAACAATGTCTGGTCAATTTTCCCACGGGTTTAACCATTCTATAGTAGAAACTTTGATAAAGTTTCATACTACTTTCTGGGAGCTTGATGAAGACCATACAGAGTTTTGTCTAACTTGTAGACTCTGTGAGGGAAATCTAGATCTTCAAACTCTGGTGGTTGAGCAACGTATACCTCTTCATCTATCGTACCATAGAGGAATGCACATTTGACAACCACTTGGTAGACAGTGAACTTTTGAGATGAGGCATAAGCAAGGAATACTCGGATGGCTTCCAGTCTTGCTACAGGAGCAAAGATATCATCATAGTCAATGCCTTCCTCTTGAGTATAACCTTGGGCTATTGAAGATCATGTATAGGTTGGACTCACCTTAGATTAGGTTATGTTTATATTTCTTTATAATAGGCTTAATGTTAGTTTACTTTTGTATGTTGGTTAATTAGTTTAGTTTTGCTGTCACAGCGAAACTATGAGCAAAACTGTAGTTTCGCTCATAGTCAGCTGCTAGTTTCACCCGGCAAAACTGTTCGTCTCGCCGGGCGAAACTGTGACTTTAGCAGAATAGTTTCACTGACAGCGAAACTGTCAGTGAAACTATCATTATTATATATAGTTTTGATCTTGTTCATTGCTGGGCATCGTTGCAAAACCCTAATCGTTTACTCTTGTTGCAAGTGTCTATTGTAGGCTGAATTTTCACAGAAATATATTGAGCCTTTGTTCTTTTATTGTATTGGTTCATTAATTGCTTTATGTTGAATACTTTTGAATTCTTCTTCCTCATCATAGTGTACTAAAATTCGATCAAATGGACCAACAAAATGGTATCAGAGCCTTAGTGCTCTTGATCGTTTGAGGTTTTTGGTTGTTTATGTTCAATATCAATATTTCATCAATTCCAGATCAAATTTGAGTGTATTTGATATGGAATTTGATTGAATTTTGTCTGTTATTGGTTGGAAAAGCCTTGGTAATCATCAGATCAAGTTCATTGAGATTTGGGTGATTTCAGATTGATTTCGTGTTCAAAAAGCTTTTCAGATTCAACGGGCGAAATTAGAGTTCTTGCAGTGAAACTGTCATCTTCATCCAGCGAAACTACAAGAGTTTTACACTTTGTGGATGTTTTGAGCATCTCAGCGAAAGTATAGACTTTGAACCAAAGTTCAGCAGTGTTTGTGATCAACTTCCAAGCGAAACTACTGTCGAAGTTACCTCTGAACGAAAGTTCAAGCTTGTTTCGTGCGAAATTGTCGGCGAAACTAAGCATTTTCAAGCTTCTGGCTAGCGAAATTGCTAGCGAAATTACTAGCGAAACTACTGTTCATTCTGCGAAACTAGCATGTCTAAGATTACTACTCTCACTCTTGCTGATCTTGAAAGTGTGGCACCCAACAGACCCCCGAGACTCATCAACGGAGACAATTTTGAAGATTGGAAGAGATGTCTCAAAGCCTTTTTCTTCTACACTAATCACAATCAATGGGAATCAATCATTTCTAGTCCACACATACCAACCGTTACTGTCGGTGATGTTGTTTCTCAGAACAAGGACCCAGCTACGTTCAGTGAAAGAGATCTGAAGTTGATTGACAGAGATCAGAAAGCCTTTGGAGCTTTAACTCTATGCCTGGCACCAGACATCTACAATCGTTTTGCTGAACACAAGAATGCTAAGTCTCTTTTTGATGCTCTCTGTGAGTTCTATGACGGAAATGATGAGTTGGTAAAAGATAAGAGTATTCAAGCTGAAAAGGAGTTTAACTCTTTTGTGGGATACAAGAATGAGAGTCTCACCGATCTTACAAATCGTTTTCTGACAGTTTCGAGCACGCTAAAGAAATATGATGAGAAACTCTCAAATAGTGAGCAAGTAAACAGATTGTTAGACTCTCTCCCACCTCAGTGGAGTTTACAGGTGAGGATGTTAAAGCAAGAAAGAGGTTTCACTGACTACAAGCTTATGGACATCATTAATAAGCTTAAATCATTTGAGTTAGACATGAAACGAAGGGAGTTTAATCAGACCTTGATGCCTTCATCTGGTTTCACTCAGAATGCTGCATTACTTTCTTCCACTGCAAGCTCTCCAATGCATGCATCATGACAAGGAGGAGTGAATACTGGTGATCATTCTGGTGGTAGTGTTAATGCTAGTAGAGATCAAGCTAACTCGAAAGCAAATGCTGGAACGTCAATTCCATCTGAAATGATGGCTCTATTTGGCATGTTCGTACAGAGCTATGAGGCATTAGTGGTTGGAGAGTTGAAAGGAAAAGGAATGACAATGGAGGATATGTATCAGGTGGATCCTGATGATCTAGAAGAGAAAGAGACAGCCTTGATCTCTAATTTTGGCTGGAGTGCAGAAGTTGAAGAGACGAGAGAAGAAATTAACCAAGCGTTGGTTGCTGAGATTGTTGAAGAGAAGGAGAAGATGAACAGTGAGGAAGAATTTGATCCATTTAAAGAGTTTAGAAGTGAAGCTGATGAAATTGAGGAGGGTGAGAAGTGTGTTAAGAAGATTATAGAAGAAAATTTGAAGGCAGAGGTTATGACAGAGGGGGAAGATGAGAAGGTGTTGAGAGCAGGAAGCCAGACCACAGAGCAAAGCAATGAGAAAGATGATGCTGCCACCACTGTCAAGGAAAACAAGCTAAGTACTCCGGTGTGTCAATGTGAGAAAGCTTTGGCAGCAGAAAAAGTGGTGATGGGACTTCCTTATGAGGTAATTCAGGATATGTGTTCTTCAGCATGCAAAATAAGACTATTTGGCGTATATAAAGCAAATCGTCTGTTAATCGATAATGAAAAGGACTTAAAACGAATTAATGAAGAGCTTAAAATAAACGAGTCAAAATATTTTGTTAAATTAAATGAAGCTTTAAAAGAAAATGATCATTTAAAAAGAATCATTTTGGAAAGAAATGTTGAAATTAATACTTTGACTGAAAGGGTTGCACTTGCTGAGTTTGAAATAAGCAAACTTCAGTCAAAGCTTAATAAATGGACAATATCTGGGATGAAACATGATGATTTATGCAAATCTCAAAGGGGGGGCTAGGATTAAAACAGGTATGGGTTATGATGATGCTAAAGTTTATCCTCCTCCTAGCACTTACTGTTATTCACCTATGCCTGTTCTGCATCCTTCTAATGATTTGATCAAAATAGACACTAACAGTATGTCTGCAGGTTTAGAAGGTGTGAACACTAAGCATGTACGTGAAGACTATGGTTATGGACCGACTAGCGGGCTTGGATGCAATAGTCTTAGTACACCTGAATCTCAGCACTTTGTTTTAGATCATAAATCTAGCTTAAGTTCTGTTTTTGTTTCAAAACAATCTGTTTCAGACAGTGTTTCATCTTGTTCTAGTGATGTTTCTATTTCCTCTTTAGATAATTTGCATTGTAATGATGATGTTTCTTTTGATTGTGTTGATGTTATGAATGATTCTACCGTGAAGAGTGAAGAGAAAATAAAAAGTAATTGTTTTGAAAAATTCTTTTCTCACCCCATCCCATCTTTTACCCCAACTAATATTTCATCATCAAGTGAAAGGGTAACGTCATCATCTCATGCAAGTACAAGTGGTACAAGTACCATATGTACTTCAGATGAAAATTCATCATCTTATGTAAATAATCATTCTTTTCTAAATAAAAACAGACCTAGAGACATGTATATGACTTATTGTGATGTTGATTCTAGATTGTCTGAATGTGATGAGGAGATATACATTGATAAAATTCCTACCTTGTTGCATAACAGACCTAGATTAAAATCACACTGTTTTAGGTGTGGTAAAGATGACCATGTAGTTAAGTATTGTCCCGAGCTTCATCATAGACATGTTAACAAGAATTCATTTGGAAGTAGATTAACCCATTTGGTTAATAATTTCTTTTGCAAGAAATCATCTACACCACAACCTAAAGTTGTTCAATCATGGGTTCCAGTTTCACCTGGTTAATCTGTCCTTTGTATTCTTGCAGGAGTCATCCACTAAAGCTGTAAATAGTGTATGGCATGTTGATAGTGGATGCTCCAGAGACATGACGAGGCAAAAGGAGTCATCCAACGGCTCTCTTACTCTGGAGAAAGTGAATTATGTGCCAGAGCTAGCTTTCAATCTGTTGAGTGTCTCTCAGATTTGCGATAAGGATATTCCGGTCTTGTTCAAGTCCAATGAATGTCTCTTTCTGAAATCAGAGATTGATATTCCATAGGAGATTGTGCTTATGCGGGCTGTTGGAGCAAAAGAACCAATGAGCCTGATCAGAAAAACCTTTAAGTCCCACGGACATTACAACAACTGAAGTAGTCTGCAACAGCTGAAGACATCAACTGATAACAAAGTCTGAAGTGAAAGAGCTGAAGACAAAGTCTGAAGTGAAAGAGCTGAAGACAAAGTCTGAAGTGAAAGAGCTGAAGACAAAGTCTGAAGTGAAAGAGCTGAAGACAATCTGAAGACAAAGTTTCAGATGTTGTCACAACAGCTGAAGAAGACCTCTTCAGTAGTTGTGATGGTTTCCTTTCAGTAGTTTTATGTTTCTTGTAATCAGTACTTGTAGTTTCAGTAGTTTTAGTTTCATCTTGTACTTAGCACTCTGAGATGTTCTTAGTTGTTGTGAACATTCTCAGTAGTTTGCTTACTTTCAGTTGTTTGTAATAATTCTGTTAGATGTCACTATCAAGTGACATCAGCAGACATCATATTCCTCTATATAAGGAATGTTGACCTAATTGTAAGGTGCGATGCCCTGCGCAGCTATAGCAAACTTAGAAAAGCTTAGCAGCCACCATACCAAAGCATGTGTGCATGAATGATATTATCCATTTTGCAGAAAACCCTCGTTCTCTATAACCGTGTACTATTCCATTGAATATCTATTGTGTTCTTGCAATATTTGTCTAATTCTTGTTCTAATTCCGCTGCGATTCAACTCTAATTGATCAAACTTAGATCACTGATCCTGACAAATGGTATCAGAGCAGGTTAATCATTGATCGGTTTAACAATTGATCATTGAAACTGCTATTTCGATATCTAAAGTTTGATCGAATTAGCATATTTGCAAGAATTGGTTATAGAGATTGGTCTTCTGCTGCTTCTGGTTAGTCAATTTGAGTTTCTTCTTGGTTCATATTGAGTTTGTTGTGTTTTTGTGCTAAATCTTTTGAAACTTGATTGAATTGGTTTGAATCTGAGAATGACTACTCCTTCTAATGACCCTCACAATACTGGCTCCTCAACCAAGCCTCCGATGCTGGTTAGGAGTGAGTATAACATATGGCAACGAAGAATGCTCCATCACCTGTCTGTTAACAGTTCAGGTTGTTGGACATCTGTGGTTCACGGTCCACACAAGCCTATGGTGAACAATCCGGAGACCAACCAAATGGTTCCGAAGAAGAAGGAGCAATACTCAGATGAAGATCGTAAACTGTTTGAGATTGATGCTAAAGCCCATGGAATTCTGGCCATGGCACTGCCTAATGAAATCTATTCTGGGCTTATGCATCATGAAACTGCTCATGACCTCTGGAATGCTTTGAAGGAACAATTCGGAGGAACTGATGAGGTCTTAGCAAACAACAGAGAAATCCTCGCCCAACAATATGAGACATTCTCTCATAGGAAGGGTGAGACACTGACTCAACAGTTTGAGCGTTTCTCCTGCTTGATCTCTGAGCTGAAAATGGTCAAGCATGAGTATACTAACAGCCAGATGAACAACAGATTCCTCAGATCACTGCCTGAGAGATGGGACACATACACCATTGTCCTACGCTCCAGTGCAAATCTGGATAGCCTATCTCTCACCCAACTCCATGGGAAACTGCTTACATTTGAAAGAGAGATAGAGCAGAAAAGGAAACTGGCATCATCAGGAAAGCTCACTGATGACTTTGTACCAGGGAACACTGCCTTGGTCGGTCATGAGTCAGAATATGCTGGATCAGAAAGCCATTATGATGAGCATATAGATTTCTCTTCAAACAGTTCTGATCATGCATTTGTTGGTGTTGACAGTCATTCTGGGTGTAATAGTGATAATTTATGCTTTATCATGGATGATTTGATGGGTATTGCTGATGATGATTTAGAAGAGATGGATATTTTGAGCCAAATGGCCTTGATCAATATCAGATCTCAAAAGTTCTACAAGAGAACTGGTAGGAAATTTCCAGGACTCTCTGGCAAAACCAAAGTTGGTTTTGACAAGAGTAAGTTGAGGTGTCACAAATGCCACAGGCTTGGGCACTTTGCAAGAGAGTGTAGATCAACTGGATCTAACTCCTCTGCACCCTTTGTGACCTTTCCAAGCAATAGTTCACAAAACAAAGGGCAACATCCTGCTAGTTCTGGTCATCACTCACAACCTCAATCTCCTGCATATTTTGTCCCTCAGGGTCCAATGCCATATCCATATCCCTGCTATTACATGCCACAGCCAAATCCAGTTCAAGTTCCTATAGCACAACAACCTCAAGCCCTACCTGAGCCTCAACCATCTCCATCACAATCTCAACCTCATCACAGCTTCTTCACACCAGGAGTTGTTGACTGGAGCAGCTCACCAGATGATCTTTCTGGTTTCAATGAGCAATTATTTGCTGGTGCTGGTCAACATGGTGGTGAACATCCTTTTGGGAATCTTGCTCTCATGGCCCTGGAGTCTACTGAGGGTTCCTGCTCCGATGCATCATCTTCACAGGTAACCCAGGTATCTTCTGAGGCTAAAGCCAAGTTATGTTCTGAATCATGCATAGCTGCCTTTGTCTCTATTAGAGAGGCAAATGTAGCTTTAATCAATCAAAATCTTGAGCTTGAGAAAACTATTTCCAAAAGAAAAGCTGAGTATGAGTCTGTCTTAATGACAAAGATGATGAGATTTACAAGCTTAAATGCCAACTTAATGATGAAAAGGCTAAGGTAGAGGTCATACTTGAGAACCACAGAAGTCTCAAAGAGACACTTGCAGCTACCCAAGTTGAGTGTGACCGCTGGGTAACATCCTGCAAGGGATTTGAAATGCTTCTCAGCAAGCAAACAGCTTCAAATGTGAAGTTTGGAATAGGTTACAATCATACTGCACCACCTACTGATTTTACTTCAAAATCAATAGTAAAATCTGAAGGTGAAAGTAATTTCCAAACCACATCATCATGTGATTCATCCTCAAATGATAATACAAAAAAATTAGAGGATGAAGTCAGTGTTAAGATCTCAGCAAATCAATTGCCTGATGGTTTAAATGCTGATAAACACATGAAGCTGAGCAATTCAGATGTTGTCCCTCAAAGTACTCCAAGTACTGAAGGGCAAGTCACAACATCTGAAAAGCATTTCAATCTGCTGAAATAAAAGGATTAACAACTGCTGAGGAATCTATCATACGGTCTTTCAGGACGGATAGAGAACAGCTGAAGAACAAGTCTTCAGTTGTTACCGATCCTTCAGTACTTAACACAAGTACTGAAAGGAGGAAAGTACTGAAGATCACACCTTCAGTAGTTTCCACTTCAGCAGTTGATCAATCCAAGATGAAGAATAAGCCATGTGAAATATGTGGTAAATTCAATCATCTATCTGATGAATGCTGGTACAAAAAGGGTTCCAAACTCAACAGAGATAAGCTCATTAAAGAAGAGATTAATAAAATGAAAAATGAGTTTGAGACCAAGTTTGTACCACAGTCATCTCAAACTGATAAACCCAAGGCCTCGCCAACATCCAAAAAGAAGGATGGGGTTTATCAGAAAACAGCTGATAGTGTTCCTCATGATAAACATCAGACTAAGTCTGTGAATTTCAAGAGGAGGAAATGGTGGGTCACAGGAACTCATCAAAAACAAGTACTGATGTGTCAAATGAGCTGAAGGCTTTAGCAACAAATCAGACACAACTTGTTATGATGGTTCAGCATTTGTTGGGGAGAGTTAACCAACTAGATGCACCTGTGATCAAACCACTGAAAAGGAAATCCAAGCCCAAATCTAAGAAATCCATTTCAGCACCATCTCCACCTTCATCAGCTGTTAATCATGAGAAACAAGTTATGGTTAAATCTGTTGATGAAAACAGACCCAAAACCAAAAAGGTTTGGGTCTCTAAAGCTAACTAGTTTCTTATGATAAATGCAGGGTTCTTCAGCATGCCAAAGAAGCATCTGGTATGTAGACAGTGGAGGATCTATGCATATGACTGGGAGCAGTTCTCTTCTTAATGACTACTCTCAAGGAAAGAAGGGATTTGTCTCATTTGGAAATGATGCTAAAGGTTACATCATCGGGAAAGGATTTGTGTCAAATGGAGAAATCAGATTTGATGATGTTAACCATGTGGAGAATCTCAAGTATAATCTACTGAGTGTCAGTCAGATGTGTGATAAAGGGCATGTTGCACTTTTCACAAGCCAGAACTGCCGGATTCTGTCTTCCAAAGTTCTGAGGCTGATTGACAAGGTATTGGATGAACATACTCTCCTGAAGGCCAACAGGATAGGAAGAGTATATGCCTTGGATTTGTCAAAGAAGATTGATTTAAAAGGTCATCCTTGCCTGTTCTCCAAGGCCTCTCCTCAGGAATCTAAACTGTGGCATAGAAGGCTGGGTCATGTTAATCTCAAAAACATGAATCAGCTGATCCACAATAGTTTAGTGAGAGGTCTACCAATAAAGGAGTTCCACTGTGATGAAACCTGCACTGCTTGTTTAAAAGGAAAACAACACAAAGTTTCATTCCCTCCTATAGAAGAACCAAAGTCCACTGCCTGCTTGCAATTACTGCACATGGATCTCTTTGGTCCTGTGAGAGTAATGAGCATGGCAAAGAAGAAATACTGTCTGGTAATTGTGGATGATTACTCCAGATTTGTATGGACCTTCTTCTTGCATTCAAAGGATGAGGCTGCTCAGACAATTATTAACTTTGTGTTGTATGTTGAGAAGCAGTATTCCCTATCAGTCAAGTGTATAAGAAGTGATAATGGAACTGAATTTAGAAACCATACACTTGATGATTTCTACCTTTCAAAAGGAATCAAGAGGCAGTATAGCATCCCAAGGACTCCAGAACAAAATGGAGTAGTGGAGAGAAAGAACAGGACCCTAATTGAAGCTGCAAGGTCCATGTTGGCTGACTCTGGTTTGCCACTGACCTTTTGGGCTGAAGCTGTCAACACAGCATGCTATGTGCAAAATAGAGCTTTAGTGAATCAGAGGTTGATGAAGACTCCTTATGAAGTTCTACATCATTTGGCTCCTCTAATTTCATTCTTCAGAGCATTTGGGTGTCCTTGTTACATTCTCAACACAAAGGATCAACTCCAAAAGTTTGATTCTAAGGTGGATGCAGGGTATTTTGTTGGGTATTCATCCACTTGCAAGGCTTACAGAGTGTTCAACTGCAGAACAAAGATGGTTGAAGAAACCTTGCATGTGAAGTTCAATGAATCCCCTAAGGACAAAATTCCACAAAACCCTGTGGAGTTGTTTGATCTGGACATACTGCAATATGTTCCTTATCAGCCTCCAGCTGTTGCAGATCATGTGAATTCATCACCTTCTGCAGCTAGTCATCCATCTGGTGGTACTGATGTTGATGATGATCCCAGTACTCACCTATTCAAGTTTAGTGATCAACTGCCTGAGTCTACTAAACTTGATGTTCCTGTAGCTTCAGTAGCACCATCCACAACAAATGCTGATGAGATTTTTGAATCCTCTACTTCATTTGACTTGCCATCTAATACTTGGTTTCAAGAATCTGGATCAACATCTGTTGCTGCTGAGCGTGCTACAAACACTTGCACAGATCTCATAGTGTACCAAGAGCTGAAGAATCACCCAATGTCTCAAATCATTGGTGATATCAATGCTGGTGTCTCAACTAGAAGTCAATTGTCCAACTTCTGCTTCTATGCTCTCTTCATCAGTCAGCAAGAGCCAAAGAACTATCATATTGCATTAAGAGACAATGGATGGGTTGATGCCATGCAGCTTGAGCTTCTTCAGTTCAAAAAGCAGCAAGTGTGGGAACTGGTTCCTCTACCCCCAGGTAAGTGTGCAATAGGCACTAAATGGGTGTTTAGGAATAAAACAGATGAAATGGGCAAATTGTCAAGAACAAGGCCAGACTGGTTGTCCAGGGGTTTTCACAAGAAGAAGGTATTGATTATGATGAAACCTTTGCCCCTGTAGCCAGACTGGAGGCAATTAGATTGTTCTTAGCCTATGCTGCATTCCACAATCTTAAAGTTTTTCAAATGGATGTCAAAAGTGCATTTTTATATGGTAAAATAAAAGAAGAGGTTTATGTGTGTCAACCACCAGGTTTTGAGGATAATAAACATCCTGATTGGGTGTATAAACTTGATAAGGCTCTTTATGGGTTGAAACAAGCTCCTAGAGCCTGGTATGAAACACTGTCAAATTTTCTTCTTCAGAATAATTTCACTAGAGGCTCCATAGATAAAACTTTGTTCATTAAGAAAGTGGGTCAGCATAAGCTCCTTGTTCAAATTTATGTTGATGATATTATTTTTGCATCCTCTGATCCACAGTTGTGTGATGCATTTACAAAGTTGATGCAACAAAAATTCGAAATGAGTGCCATGGGAGAATTACAGTTCTTTCTAGGTTTGCAAATCAAACAAAAGGCTGATGGAACTTTCATTCATCAGTCAAAATACACAAAGAGTCTTTTGGAAAAGTTTGATTTACAAAACTGTAAGCCCTGTTCTACTCCTATGTGCAGCACCACACAACTGGATGCAGATCAGAAAGGTAAAGCTGTTGATGAAACACTTTACAGATGTATGATTGGGTCCTTGATGTACTTAACAGCTTCTAGACCAGATATTATGTTTGCAACTTGTGTTTGTGCTAGATTTCAGGCTGCTCCTAAAGAGTCTCATTTGATTGCAGTCAAGAGGATCTTTAGATATCTGCAAGGTACTCAATCTCTAGGTCTTTGGTATTCCACTGGGCACTCTTGCAAATTAGTTGCTTTTTCTGATAGTGACTATGCAGGGTGTAAATTAACTAGAAAATCAACTTCTGGTGGATGTCAATTCCTAGGCAACTGTTTGGTTTCTTGGCAGAGTAAGAAACAAACATCTGTTGCTACATCCACTGCTGAAGCCGAGTACATTGCTGCTGCAAGTTGTACATCTCAGGTACTCTGGCTTCAGAATCAATTATTGGATTATGGCATTACAGAGACTAAGACTCCATTACTAATGGATAGTGCTTCAGCTCTTTGTATTGTCAAGAATCCAGTCCAGCACTCTAGGACCAAACATATTGAGATCAGACACCATTTTATTAGGGATTGTTTTGAAAAAGGTCTGATTGATCCAAAGTTTGTTCCTAGTGCTGATGAGCTTGCAGACATATTTACTAAGCCTTTGGACAGTTCAACTTTCCAAAACCTAGTGTTAAGGCTTGGTATGCTGCAGCTAGAATAAGTGACAACTACTGATGATCTCAGTCAACAAGTACTGATGAGCATTCGTATACTATTGTCACAAATAAGTACTGATAAGTTCTTTTATCCTCAGTAGTTTTCATAACTACTGAAGACTAAATTACTTAAAAGTACTGAAGTACTCTATCTGTTGAAAAGAACTGATGTGGTTACAACTACTGATGTCAGTATAACAGATAAGTACTGATGACCAATGAAACGTCTGAAAATCAGACAAAGTCTGATAAGTGTTGAGGTCAGAATGAAACAGCTGATGAGCTAAGAATTGACGACAACAGCTGATGAGAAACTTTTCTCTTCAGTTGTTTCTACAACTGCTGTTTCACTTCATACAACTGAAGCCAAAACCATGTCTTCAGTAGTTTCACAACTACTGATGACTAATACCAAGTCTTCAGTTGTTGCAACTTCTGAAAGTTAATACCAGGTCTTCAGTTGTTTTCAAACAACTGATGACAGCACCAACACTTTCAGTCGTTTTATATCAGCCTTTTCTTACCCTATAAATACCTAAACCTAATTTCAAACGTTTCATTAGCCGTTTTATGTCCTTCACTCTCTCAACAATGGCGACCATGAAACTCAAACCCAGACACAACTGTGTTGCCTACCTCTCGAAATCGGCCTTTTGGAACAAATTTGATAATGCCATCGATCTTATGGTAGATTCCCAGTACCGAACCGCTTTTCTTCTGAATCCTACCATATACCCCGATTCCCTAAGCCAATTCTGGACCAACGTCTCTGTGCAAACTGGTGAGAATGATCGCCAAATCACTCTCCAGTCGTTGGTTAACCAGAAACAGGTGGTCATCACTCCAGACATCATTCGACAAACCCTAAATCTACATGATGCCACCTGTGTCACAGAATACCCGAAAGGCACAACTGATATGTCTTTCATCAATAACGGGTATGAAGGAGACTTAAGTGCTACCACCATTCTGAAGAAGCACTTCCATGATGCTGAACGTCTTATATTCCACATGGTGAATGTCTGCCTTGCACCAAAAACCTCCTCATGGGATCAGATGTCCTCCCGATGGCAACAGGTATTATACTCTATCTTTGAACGACAAAATCTAAATTTTTCTGAGATAGTTTTTATGGAACTAAAGGATCTGGCTTTGAAACCTGTGGCAAACAGATGGATATTATATCCCAGGTTTCTCATGGCCATAATTTTAAATCAGCTAAAATCAGACGGCCTTGTTGGCCTTGGAGTCCCTGCTCCGGCTGTATTGCCTGAAGTATACTCCAGGCACAACTCTGACCCTACAATGAAAGGGGCTGCCCGGCTGCTAAAACCCAAGCAGCGGGAACCCACAGCCTCCACTTCCAGATCCAAAGTCCCCACCAAACCCAACACCAAAAAGCCCAAAAAGGCTACTCAGGGAGATGAGTCCCCTGAGGATGCCCCTGTAACACCAATACAGGAAACACTTACTGGTTCTAACCCCCCAGTAGTGTCAAAGACTCCACCAGCCCTAGCCGCTCAGGCATCCTCTCAACAGGATCCTGATGCAACCATAATTGGGGATACCACAATGCTGGAACCTATCTCAATTGAGAAGGTTACCATTGAAGAGCACCAGTCACCCCGGGTGCAATCTGCTTCAAACCTATCTCCAAATGCAACCGCCCCTCAAAGCCCAACCATTATAGTTGCACAAGTGCTGAGTCAGCTGCATTCCTCTCCTCCTCCCCAGAAACCAATTACAATGGGGAGAACCTCAACAGCTGAGGAAGAGGACCAAAATGCTGCTGATAACCCACAGCACAGGGGTTATAATGTTCAATCTCCCCGTGTAGAGGAGGAGGTTAGAACATCTGGTGAGGCTGCCACTTCTACTGATTCAGCAAATGAACAGGATGCAGTTGGTAACATCTCTAAGACCTCACCAGAGGCAACTGCCGATGAAGGACTCAGTCCTGAGGCAGGAAGTCCCCAGAACCAAGAACAAGGGGCACATGCTACAACTGATCTACACTCAGGGCATGTACATCCTGATTCAATCAGGAGGTCAGGTGATTCAGCAAAGACTGATGATGACCTGGGCTTTTTCTTTGATGTCTTAGCCCATAACACAATCCTTGAGGCTGAGGTGAGCAGACTCAAAGAACTGCTTGCCAAAATGTCTCAGGATCAAAGTCCATCTGCCCCAATAAACCCACAGATGGCACCTTCATCTGAAGGTTCACCAAACACTCAGCCACTACACTCAACTGAGCCACCAGCCACTGCTTTTGGCACCACCTCTCAGGGACAGAACCCCTCTGAGCAGATGGTTGCTACCTTTCAACATTCCTTACCTCTCATCACTCCCATCATCAATGAGATTGTGCATAAAGCCATTGATGAGAGGATCTCCTCAAATCTACAAACACTTGTTGATGATGCTGTGCAAAAGAAGCTTTCTGCCATTCAAACCCCTGAACCCAATGCACCCAAAAAGGGGGAGTCTAAGGCAGTGAAAGAAAGAAAGAGAAAGAGAGTGGAAGATGAGAAACAACAAGAGAAAGAAAAGGAGTTAGAAAAGAAAAACAGCTGATCACATACAAGAGAAAGAAAAGTGCTGAAACTCAAAAGCCTGATGAAGAGAAATCATTGGAAGATCTGATTAAAGAAGCTGATGAAGCTCACAGCAGATCAATGGACAGAATAATAGACCAACTCTTCAGACAAGGCTTTGATACAGCTACTTTAGACACTGAGATCAGAAGGCTGGAGATTAAAGAGATACAAGAGAGATGGGCCAGTTACAGTGTGATGGAAAGGGAGAGGTTGGAGATAATGATCAGGTTTATTGCAAAATACTTGGGAAGATCATTAATTGAGATTAAATCATGGACCAGAGACAGTATTCTGGCAATAACCACCAGAATCTGTGCTTCTGAAGCATTCAATAAGGGGTTGATTATCGAAGCCTTAGATGAAGCAGGTGCTGGGAAGAGAACTGATATGGCCAAGCTTTCCAAAGCCAAACTTACCACAAAAATGCTAGATCAGCCTTCCCAAACTCCCACTCAAAAACAACCAACCCCACAACTCTCCAAACCAATCCCTAAACCTAAACTTAAACCAACTCAACCCTCAAAACCAACTCCCTTACCCCAAAAACCACCTCAAACCACATCCAATGATGCACCCAGAAGGAGGAGAAGGGTGTTGAGGATGGAAGAAGAAGAAGAAGAAGATGATGAAGAAGACAGTCTGCCAATCTCTGCTGTTCTAAAAATACCTGAGCCCAGAAGTCAACAAATGATCACACCAGACTTTCAGAGGCAAATGGTGAAAGTTAAGATTGAAGAAGAAGAACAGCAGAAACAGCACGATGAGCAACTTTTGAAGATGGTTGACAAAGAGTTTCCTCAGTCATCATCTATACAAGCCATGAAGAAACACGCTCAAAGGCTGTATGCTCTCAGGTATACCTTTCAATATCAAAAGGAGAGAGTAAGGATTTGGCCAGACCCCAGGGTTAGTTCTAGAATTCATAAGAAATCCATACCAAGTAGATACAATGGCCAAGTGAGAAAGACCATAGATGCTGTTATTATGTTGGCCATTGTAGTCTCACCCTGGGAGATACTTGAAGACTTCAAGAGAGCCTACAAGTCAAAGATGACCCCTCAAACTCTAATGGAGAACAAAATGGTCAAGAAGGGGTTGTTATACAAGAGGCTTGAAGAGATCAAGAAAAATGAACTCCAGTTGTTATTAGAAGGGACTCACCCAGATGAATTTGCTTACAGAGAGATAACAACTGTTGAGTTGAAAAATGGAAAGACGTTAAAGTACCTATCAGAGTACTATGGCCCAGAGTTCTTCTTCGAAGGAGAAGCAGAAGAACTCACTAAGGAGGAACAAGTTGTTCTCCTTGAGGCCTACGTCAGAGAGTCTTATAGACTCATCAATGGGAAGTAGGTTTCATGGTTGGGATAACAGCTCTGTGTCCAGTTCCCCAAGACAGAGTTCCCTTCCATCCTTTGACATTCACATCTACTGAAACCTGTTCCCTGGCCTGTGCTTATCCGATATCTCTGAAGCTGATCAAGAGAGTATTTCTGCCAAGAATAAGTGGGACCTCAATAAGCTTAAAGGTTTTGGCTGCATTGGTTCAGGGGGAGTTTGTTGGACCAAAAGAACCAATGAGCCTGATCAGAAAAACCTTTAAGTCCCACGGACATTACAACAACTGAAGTAGTCTGCAACAGCTGAAGACATCAACTGATAACAAAGTCTGAAGTGAAAGAGCTGAAGACAAAGTCTGAAGTGAAAGAGCTGAAGACAAAGTCTGAAGTGAAAGAGCTGAAGACAAAGTCTGAAGTGAAAGAGCTGAAGACAAAGTCTGAAGTGAAAGAGCTGAAGACAAAGTCTGAAGTGAAAGAGCTGAAGACAATCTGAAGACAAAGTTTCAGATGTTGTCACAACAGCTGAAGAAGACCTCTTCAGTAGTTGTGATGGTTTCCTTTCAGTAGTTTTATGTTTCTTGTAATCAGTACTTGTAGTTTCAGTAGTTTTAGTTTCATCTTGTACTTAGCACTCTGAGATGTTCTCAGTTGTTGTGAACATTCTCAGTAGTTTGCTTACTTTCAGTTGTTTGTAATAATTCTGTTAGATGTCACTATCAAGTGACATCAGCAGACGTCACATTCCTCTATATAAGGAATGTTGACCTAATTGTAAGGTGCGATGCCCTGCGCAGCTATAGCAAACTTAGAAAAGCTTAGCAGCCGCCATACCAAGCATGTGTGCATGAATGATATTATCCATTTTGCAGAAAACCCTCGTTCTCTATAACCGTGTACTGTTCCATTGGATATCTATTGTGTTCTTGCAATATTTGTCTAATTCTTGTTCTAATTCCGCTGCGATTCAACTCTAATTGATCAAACTTAAGATCACTGATCCTGACACGGGCTCCGAGAAAGAATGACACATATCTTCTTGACATGGCTTCAAGAGAATCAACATCTACGGTTACCTTTCTTCTGTCAAAAGCCTCCACATCTGAGTCTTTCCTATGGCATTGTAGATTGGGTCATGTTAATTTCAAAAATATAAACAAATTAGTTAAAAATAATCTTGTTAGGGGATTACCTTTAAAAGACTTTTTAGTGGTTGAGAAATGTTTGGCATGTGCCAAAGGAAAACAACATAAGAAACCACATAAACCAAAACCTGAAAATAGCATATCTAATCCCCTCGAGTTGTTACATACTGATTTGTTTGGCCCAATAAGCGTTAAATCAATTGCTAAGAAATCTTTCTGTCTTGTGGTTACAGATGATTTTTCCAGGTATTCCTGGGTGAGATTTCTTGCCCATAAAGGAGAGGCTGCCGAGGAGCTACAGAAGTTGATTCTTTCTATTGAGATGATAAGCAAGAGGAAGGTTATGGCGATTCAAAGTGACAATGGTACCAAATTCAGAAATCAAATTTTTGATTCGTTCTGTGCTGGTAAAGGTATTATGAGACAGTTCGGTGCAGCGAGAACACCTCAGCAAAATGGTGTTGCTGAAAGAAAGAATCGCACCCTCATTGAAGCCACTCGTACTATGCTGATTGAGTCCTCTTTACCCATCATCTTCTGAGCAGAGGCAGTGAATTGTGCTTCACATGTTCTTAACAGGGTGTTGATCGTCAAAGACAAAATGAAGACTCCATATGAACTGTTCCATAAGAGGAAGCCTTTGATTGATTTCTTTCGGCCATTTGGATGCTCGTGCACTTTACTGAATACCCAGGCACAGAAGACGAAATTCAGTGCTGTGTCTGATGAATTTTACTTTGTTGGCTATTCATCCTCTTAGAAAGCTTATCGGGTGTATAACAAGAGAACCCGTATTGTTCAAGAGTCTTTCTATATTGATTGGCAGGAATCTAATTCCTCTGATGTCCGATCCAAACCTGCATGGTTCTTTGACTCCAATACGGTTTTCAACTCATTTAATCTTCCAGTTTTTGATGATGATGCTTCCACTTCTACTGTTCAAACAAACATCATTCCTCCAGATCCATTACCCATCGTTACTCCCATTAATCAACCTATTCCTCATTCATCACCTGACAATGTTACATCTGTTGACATTGTATCTTCTTCATCATCCTTTGACATTCCACCTCCACCTGTTTCTGCTTCTCTTCCCTCGTCACGTACATCTACCTCATCTCAGCCTGTTCCATCCACATCACCAGTTGACTCTAATCAACCATCTTCAAATACCTTACCTTTAACCACTGATTTCAAACCTTGAAAGACCACCCCCATGATAACATTATAGGTTCCATTACCAATGGAGTGCGGACACGGAGTCAATCTGGTTTGATTAATGTATGCCTATTCTCTTGTTTTATATCCCAAATCGTACCGAAGAATGTTCATGCAGCCCTTTAGGATCCTTATTGGGTTGAGTCGATGCAATTAGAGCTATAACAATTCAGGAAGCTCAAGGTGTGGACCCTAGTTGATCTCCCACCAAACAAATGCCCAATAGGCACGAAATAGGTGTTCAAGAACAAACCTGATGACCGTGGTATTCTGGTTAGAAACAAGTCAAGATTGGTGGTTCAGGGATTTGCTCAAGAAGAGGAGATTGATTACTCGGAAGTCTTTGCTCCCGTAGCCTGTCTTGAAGCTATTAGGATTTTTCTGGCTCATGTCACCAACAAGTAGTTCAAAGTCTATCAAATGGATGTCAAATGTGCATTTCTCTATGGAGACATTAACGAAGAGATATACGTGTGTCAACCACCAGGGTTTGAGGATCCTGACTTCCCCGACAAAGTCTACAAGCTTGATAAGTCCCTTTATGGCCTTCATCAAGCTCCTCGGATCTGGTACGAGACTCTAACACAGTATCTTTTAAGCAATGGTTTTTCTCGTGGCACCATTGATATGATGTTATTCAAGAAGGAAGTGGATGTTGAGATGCTGATTGTGCAAGTCTACATGGATGATATTATTTTTGGCTCCACCAATCCAAAGCTGTGTCGTGAGTTTGAGGAAGTTACGCGTAGCCGTTTTGAAATGAGCATGATGGGGGAGATGTGCTTTTTCCTTGGGTTGCAGGTTGAACAAAAACCAAAGGGAATTTTCATTCATCAGGAGAAGTATATTAAAGACATTCTGAAGAAATTCAAGATGGATGATGCTTCTCCTGAACTCACTCCATTCACTGCTCAAACTTGCCTCACTCCAGACGAGAATGGGAAACCTGTTGATGATCATCTTTACAGATCTATGATCGGTTCCCTTATGTATCTTACAGCAAGCCGTCCTGACATAACCTTTGTTGTAGGATACTGTCCTCGATACCAATCTGCCCCGAAGGAGTCTCTTGAAAAGGCAGTCAAACGGATCTTTCGTTATCTTAAAGGCTCTTCTCGTTTAGGGCTTTGGTATCCTTATGGTGGGAATTTTGACTTACATGCTTATTCTAACAGTGATTTAAATGGTTGCAGGTTAAACAGAAAATCGGTTATTAGAGGATGTCAGTACCTAGGAAATTGTCTTGTATCATGGCAGAGCAAGAAATAAACTATTGTCTCTCTTTCCACAGGGGAGGCAGAGTACATTGCTGCTTCAAGCTGCTTCTCACAAGTGCTCTGGATACAACATCAGATGATTGACTACGGCATCAACTTTCTCCACACACCGTTGTTCTATGACAACGAAACAGCCATTGGCATCGTAAAGAATCCTATCCATCATTCCCGAACCAAGCACATCGAGACACGGATTCATGCAATCCGTGATGCTCAGGAGAAGGGTTTTATTGATATTATTCCCATTGATACTAAAAATCAAAAAGAAGATCTTTTCAATAAAACATTTGATAAACCTTGTTTTTATGAATTGATCTCTATGCTAGGATTAATATCATTGTAAAATCCATTTTTTCTTTAAATCTAGGTCACGTGAAGATTGTTTATACTTCTTTGTTTTTCTTTTTCATCTTTTTGGTAAGCCCCATAGCTCTTTCTCATTTCACATAATATATATATATATATATATATATATACATATATATATATATATACACATATATATATACACATATATATATATACACACATATATATATATACACATATATATATATACACATATATATATATATATATATATATATATATATATACATATATATATATATACACATATATATATATACATATATATATACACACACATATATATATATATACATACATATATATACATATATATATACATACATATATATATATATATATACACATATATATATATAATATAAAAAATCTTTAATTTGAAATTTCTTCAATCTTGTTGATTTGTAGAAATTTCGGGGGAGAATAATAAACGGTTTCCTTCTTGTTCTCTATTGTAGAATTATCCTAAATAAAATTTGCTGACAAGGATGATGTGAAGGAAGTCAATAGTATTGTGTTGGGATATGCTTGATAAGTTCAGCCAGAAAGCGAAGTAGACAGTAATCTCGTGGCTAAACTAACAGAATAAGAAACTTGGTGATTCGGATAATTTCCTTGACATTTTTGGCCTTCACAAAGTTATTAGTCCTTGTTCAAAATGGGTTGAGAACGTGATATTTCTGCTTTGATTTATTTTTTAACAAAAGTATCCTTATTCTTTTTTGCCATCCTATTTCAAAAGCTATATGCTTGTTCATCTTTGTTTCTAAGAAGCTCCTGTCTGTATTCTTCCTTGTGCTTATCTCCTCTGCTAAACATTGGCCTGAAGTGATGATCTCTTTTGTTGTATGATAGTACTGACCTGGAGCTCTCATCGGCACAATTTGATGATCTTCTTTGTTATACGTAAGTATAGACCTGAAGCTCTCATCTGAAAGACTCAATTGATCAACTCCTCTGTTATACGTGAGTATAGACCTAGAGCTCTCATCATTTGATGTCTATAAGGAATGTGCTTCTTTTGTAAAAGGATCATTGTTACTTTTAAAAAGGAAATAGTCAAACAGTATGTGTCATTTGTTTAATATATCACGAGGACAGGATAAGTTTCTTTGCCAAATGTCTGTGGGGACTGAGTCATTCAAGTGTTCTTTAAATGAACCAAAACATGATAACTGTAGTTGCAGTTTACTTGTTGAAAAGAAGAAGGCATGGACTTAAAAGGACAAGTATATCAGCAATTCCGCCGAACTATGACTCTCCAGAAGATCTCTTTAGCTTATCGTTCCTCTCTATCCTTATTTTTTCTTCTTTTATTATGTTTAAAATATGTGAAGTTTGGTGAGGTCTTGTGGGGCAAATTCTTTAATTCTTTTTCTAAATATTTTATTTTATATGATTTTTAAAAGGTAAATATTTTTTTTTAAATTTTAAGTTTCCAGCGAAATTATACTTTCGCTGATAGTTTTGCAGAGTGATATTGTAGGAGAGAGCTGGTCTGGATGAGGATGTTATTAGGTACAAACATCAAGTATTCACTGAGCCCCAGAGAAGGGAGGAGAGAGCTGGTCTGGATGAGGATGTTATCAGGTACCTCAACTCCTCTTTAGCTAATGAACTGAGTATGATTAAGACCAAGCTGACCAATCAGGAGCTGAGAGAGAAACAAAAGGATGAGATGCTTTAGGGGATGACCAGGATGCTGTTAGATCAGCAAAAGTTGATAAAGAGATTACTAATAGAGGTCAATAAACTTAAGGCAACAGCCGGCCTGCCCAATCAACTAACTCAATCTGAATTAGATGATATGACTGATACTGCTAAGTACCAATTTCTCAATGTGGGTACATCCTCCAGGCAGGAGAGGGCACTTCTGATGCAGGAGTCGAGGAGGCTGGGGGTTCAGGTGTGAGAATGGATGTTGAGACTAAGAATGTGACGGGGAGGTCTGAGAATGTAGAAGAGGTGATTGAGGCTGGGTTTGTGAATTTGGACTTTGACATAGAGAATGATCTGGTGGGAGAGGAGGTTATGAGAGATAATCCAGTATAAAGTGCTGACAAGAGATTAATAGATGAGGAGGAAGAGGAAGAACAATTAATTGACTATGATTCTGAGCCTACCTACTATGAGGTCGACGAGAGACCATTGACTTATGTTGCCAAGAAGGGCGAGGATGAAGGAGACGTTTTTGAGATGACAAAAGAAGAATGGTTTGTGAGAGAGAAGGAGCCTAAGGAGCTAACTCCTCTATTTCAAAATATGCCAGGGATGAGCAGAAAGGAAGCTGATAAGAAGATCATAAGCTAGAAATACAACCCAGGCCTCAAGATGTTCATGATCAAGAGGAGAGGGGGAGGGATTACATATCTGCATAAGAGGAAGGCATTTAAGACCTTGCCTAAGTGGGACTTAAGAAGGTTAGCTGTGTTACCATTGCTTGATGCTAATCTTAGTGAGAGGGCCAAGATGCTGGAGGAGGAGATCAAGAATGGAATGAATGACAACTTTGAGGCATTTGGATTCATGAAGGTGGAGAGAAGGAGGTCAAAGAAGGACAAAGATTGGGAAACTGGAAAAGGGAGGATTGTGCTGAGTGTGAAACCCCCAAAGTCTGTGAGCAGAGTTAGAGTGCCAAATCCCCTTCCCCAACAGCTTCAGAGTTTTGAGAAATGGTTTTATGATAACAATACTAGGGAAGCGGTGATTAGACTAAAGAATGGAGGAGAATTTAGGATGTTTGACCCGATGGAGATATTTGCCTTGTGTGATGAAGATCTACTTGTCCTGTGTGAGAATAATATAAAAGTAGGAGCTGGAGCTGAAACAAGAAAAGAAGCTGGATTGTTCATGTCTATGGCTAACAAGGTGAGGGGAGTGAGGGTTGAGGTGAAGAAGTTGGCTGAGAAGGTTAGAGCAGAAGATGAGCTAAGGATGGATGTGCAGGACTTAACAAAGAAATTTTCTGAGGCAAGTGCACGTGTTGAGGATGTTACTGCAGGAGCTACTGAAGAAATATCAGAGGCAGCTGGAGAGACTGGAGCTAAGAAGCCAAATCAAGAGTGATGAAGACGGTGAGGTCCAACCTAGGGGGAGTATTGAAGATCATGTATAGGTTGGACTCACCTTAGATTAGGTTATGTTTATATTTCTTTGTAATAGGCTTAATGTTAGTTTACTTTTGTATGTTGGTTAATTAGTTTAGTTTTGCTGTCACAGCGAAACTATGAGCGAAACTGTAGTTTCGCTCATAGTCAGCTGCTAGTTTCACCCGGCGAAACTGTTAGTCTCGTCGGGCGAAACTGTGACTTTAGCAGAATACTTTCGCTGACAGCGAAACTATCATTACTATATATAGTTTTGATCTTGTTCATTGTTGGGCATCCTTACAAAACCCTAATCGTTTACTCTTGTTGCAAGTGTCTATTGTAGGCTAAATTTTCACAAAAATATATTGAGCCTTTGTTCTTTTATTGTATTGGTTCATTAATTGCTTTATGTTGAATACTTTTGAATTCTTCTACTTCGTCATAGTGTTTGTTGTTTGTTATTATTGTTGATATTGAACGAATCAACCTCTCAAGTGTACAGAAATTCGATCAAATGGACCAACAGCTATAAGCCTTGCTTTGTTTCTTATGACAATCCCTCTGTCATTTGCTTTGTTTCTGAATAGCCACCTGGTGCCAATTTCATATTGACCTTCAGGCAGATCTACGAGCTTCCAAACTTCTTACTTCTTGAATTGTTGTAGTTCCTCTTTCATAGCTTCTATCCAACTGTTGTCCTTTAATGCTTCAGTGATGTTTTTGGGTACAGTTAAGGATAAGAAACAGGAATATAAGCAAATGTTTGTTGTATCAGATTGACTACGAGTCAATCTGGTGTTGAGGTCACCTATGATATTTTCTATTGGATGGTCCTTGTGAACTCTTATGGTTGTAATCTGATCAACATGAATTGTTGAATCAAGACTGGTGATTGTTTGATCATGTGATAATGGTTGAGCAAGAGTATTGGGTAATGTGTGATTGTCTTGTTGAGGGGGTTCAGTATATCTTTATGGTGAATCATGAAAGAAATCTAAGATTTCATCTTCATGATGTGTATCTGGTAGTGAATGGTAATCATCATCATCTTCATGCTGTTTTGGTTTGTTGGTTTCTTGTGATTGACTGGGTACAGGAGATGAAGATGCTGGAGTGTCTGATGATGTTCCTCTTGATGTGTTTGGTTGATCAGCTGGTGTTGACACAGTTGTGCTAGAAGGAGTGTTAGTGGTTCTCCTTGGAGGATCAGCTGTCAATGGAACATCAATGGTTGTTAGTGGAACCATTGGATATTCGTTTTTATCCTTGGAACCTGAAACATCCAAATAAGATGTGTCAAATGATTTTGTTAACGCATCAATATCAAACAGCCAGTTTGATCCAATGACTTTCTTAGTGAAAGAATGTTCATTGAAAACAACATCAGTTGTTTCTTCCACTATATTTAGCCTTAGATTGAATACTCTGTAAGCTTTTGAGCTTCCAGAATATCCAACAAAGAATCCATCATCTGCTTTTGGAGCAAATTTGGATAATTGTTCTCTGGTGTTTAATATGGAAACAGAACATCCAAAGGCCTTAAGAAATCCTATATATGGTTTTCTTTTAAACATTAATTCATAAGGCGTTTTGGAATGTTCTTTAATGATTAATATTCTGTTTTGTATGTAGCAAGCTGTGTTTATAGCTTCAGCCCAAAAAGATATGGGTAATAGAGAGTCAGCTAGCATTGTTCTAGCTGCTTCTATTAATGATCTGTTTCTCCGTTCAGCTACTCCATTCTGCTACGGAGTTCTTGCTACGCTGAATTGATGACTTATTCTTTTTTCTGCATAAAAAGAAGAAATATAGTCATTTTTAAATTCAGTGTCGTTATCACTTCTTAAAGATTTAACTTTAAGGTCAAGTTGATTCTCAATCTTTGTGATAAAGGATGTAATTATTTGTGTTGTTTTTGTCCTGTGTAGTAGATTTTGGGATGTGCTTTCCCAAAAGGGAAACTTTATTTGCACAAATTCTTTAATATGATGGTTTGAGTATGTTTGGGACATTAGGATCATGCTAGTAAGTTCATGGATAGTTTCTAAGGTAGTAGAATGTATTGTCTGGGTGTATGAATGTTTATTGGGTTCATTGGTAGGTTTGGCCTGTTTGTGGGATTACATGGATATGGGTCATAGGGGTTATGATAGGCTATTGTTTGGATTGTAGTTGATCATGGTTGAACATCTTGGGTGATAAGAATTCTGTTAAATGGTATGTTGATGGTCATCATACACGAGTGCGAATCTAAGGCCCCTACTTAGTAGGATTGGCAGGGTTCAGGGTGTGAAGTCGTGAGTGGCTTCACATGGCATGCCGTGCATGATTTGATTCTATGTATGATGCATTGGTTGTGTTGTAACTATGTTGAACATGATAATTGTTTGAGATTCGCATGACTTGTATAGGAAATCTGGTTGTATGATGATCTAGGTAGTACATGTGGGTAATGAAGTGTCATATGTGATCAGTTTGTATGTTAATCATGTGTGATGTACTGTTATGCTTGTTTGAATGGAATTTCACCTATAATGTCACCAACGGGTCAAACGGGTCAGCTGGGTCAAATGTGTCTTGTCTTCTAAAACCTTGAGTTCTTTGGTTTGTAGAGTACTTAGGGTTTCATTATGATTTTGTGTACACGTACTTATGTACGCATGTGTTCTAGGTGACCTCTGAGGGTTGTCTATCCACTCTTTCTTATCAAGTTAAGCCTTAAGTAATTTCTTACGCGCATTAGGTGAGTTCATGCCCCACTCTTTTACGTACTCTCTTTTGGGGGAGATAGCATACTGGTTTTACAAACGCTTGCTTTATATGAGTTGTATATAGTATGCTATAGTGCTGAATACCATGAAAGTCCTCATACTTTCGGATTGTTAATAATGATGATTAGCAGGAAATCTTGGGTAGTACTACTGGGTCTAACGAGCCCCACCTGTGCGACTCAAGGTCAAACGGGTGCAATTTTATCCTAACGAACATTGTCACGACCTGGTATGTCGTGGCAGGAGGCAACAAACGAAACACAGTCAGCTTCAATCACGAAATCACTATGATTATTACTGATGAATATAGACTAGCTATCTATTTCAATACACCTCTTATATTTTGCAAATGTTACTATTTTATGATTAACGCAAACTCTTGAACTCACCAACCGTTGTGTTGACTCTTTAGTATGCTATTCTCAGGTTAAGGTTGTTATTGCCTAGGAGCACATTATACGGGTCAGCGTCATTGGATTGTCTGCATGTTTGAAAACAATGTCTTTGGTTGAGTTGTTTAAACATTTACGATTTGGTTTTGCATAATATTTGGGAGCGTGTGTTTGCGCGTTTTATGTCATGTTACATTGCTTTGGATTTTTCTGGTAATTAAAATGTTTCCGCATGTATTTAAAGTTAAACTTTGATTTTGAATGTTTGTACATATAGACACGTTCTAAGTAACAAATGACTGAGATCCTGGTATGTCACGCGCCTCGCGGTAAAACCCTTCACGCGGATTTTGAGGGTGTGACAGATTGGTATCAGAGCCATTGGTTAAAGGGAACAATATTGCATACACACAGACTAGACTATAACCATACAGTTGTTGGTTGCTTTTCACTTATTTCCTTACTGTATACTCATTGGCATACGCAACACGTAATTCGCAGCATGGCATCATCATCCAGAAATTTAGGCAAGAGACCTGCATGATCTGAGTCACCTCCTACTTCTCCCGTACCTGATAGGGGATTTAACTGTCCCCGACATCCTTATCCTCCTGGCGAGATAGACTGGGATCAGCCTTTCATACCTCCTGAGCTCGATCCTCTATTGAACTGGGATTTCTACCCCACCTACATAAATCGTATGGTTTATAGAGAGCGTGTACCACCAGTAGCCCCTACTCGACCTAGGACTAGGTCATTGACAGCCTCTGCATTGCCTACTCTTCCTACCTTGGGCATCCCTCTCGAACAGGCGTTTGCAGCTTTGGTAGCCACTCTAGACACGGAGCGACAGCGTATCCAAGGACTCACTGATGAGAACTATGCCTTACAATCTGAGATGCGTCAGTTGCGCTACCAGGTAGAGATGCTTCAGGAGCGACTCTCGAGGGCCATTGGTGGACATCATACCCTGGCAGGCAACGTTGTAGCACTTACTGGGTGCATGGATGCGTAGGATCACCATAACATAGTGATCGATGATAGGTTTGCTGATCTAGAGGCACAGCTAGCAGCACTTCAGATTGCTAAAGCCCCTACACCTTTGGGGAAGACCTTGATGAGGAAGAACCAGAAGAAGATCTGGAGGAAGAACTGGATGAAGTCTAGAAGTTGGAGGCTTTCTGGCAATTAAAGATGGAAGGAATTTGAGATCGAGGTTTACACCACGAGGTCTCACGAGTTGGCGGCGCTTTGCCCAGGCATGATCGACACGCCGGTTAAGCGGATTGAGCTCTATTTACGTGGCTTGGTTCCGTAGATTCAGAGTATGGTAACTGCTTCCAACCCCACTACCATATAGCAGGCTATCCAGACAGCCCACAGGCTGACTGACCAGGCAGTTGAGCAAGGACGGTTACCTAAACGGGGCGCGGTTGCTAGTGTGCCCGACAACAAACGAAAGTGGGAGAACATTAGTAACAAAGGTTCATCCTCCAGCAACCAGCCACAACAACAGCAGTAACAAATACAATAGCAACAGCAACCTCCCCAGCAACAAAGGAGGTTTGATAAAAACTGAAATTTCAATCAGTCATCCTCGGCATCACAAGGACAAGGAGGCTATGTGGGGAAAAGTCCCAAAACCGATGCAATTACCACCACACCGGCAGGTGTGATAATTTCCGATGCCAGCGTTGTGGTAAAGTTGGACACACATCAAAGGATTGTCATGGTGAATTGATGAAGAAGCCTCAGCAATCTCAAGAAACTCCAAAAGGTTGTTTCGAGTGCGGAAAAGAAGGCCATTACAGACGCAATTGTCCACAGCTTAGGAGGAATGGAAATGACGGGAAAAACACTGGCAATAACAACAACGGCAACAACAATAACAACAGCAATGGCAATGGTAATAACAACGGTGGCAACAACAATGGAGCCAAAGGTAGAGCTTTCGTTATTGGCTCAGGTGAGGCTCTAAACGACCCTACAACTGTAACTAGTAAATTTTCGGTTAATGGTCGTTTTGCTACCGTATTATTCGATACCGGAGCCGATAGAAGTTTCGTGTCCACTAAGTTTTGTAGTCTTTTAAGTGATATGCCCTCAGCCTTAGAATCTAAATACACCGTAGAGTTAGCTGATGGTACACAGATTCACGTAACGCATATTCTTAGAGACTACAAGATAGAGCTTGCTAGTCATACATTCGCCATAGATCTCATGCCTATCACACTTGGGAGCTTCGATGTAGTAGTCGGCATGGATTGGCTTTCCGGTAAACAAGCGGAAGTCATATGCCACGAGAAGATCATACGGATTCCCATTGGCGAAGGAGTCTTTACGGTCAGAGGTGATAGGAGTGGTGCGGTGATAGGCATCATCTCGTTCATGAAGGCACAGAAGTTGTTACGAAAGTGTCGACTGGCCATATTGGCACTCATCACAGATAAACAGACCGAGGAAAAGAAGATAGATGATATCCCCGTAGTTCGCGAGTTTCCCGAGGTGTTTCCGGAAGACCTGCCTGGATTACCGCCTCATCGTCAAGTTGAATTCCAAATTGAGTTGACTCCAGGAGCCGTTCCAATTGCGAGAGCACCTTACCGGTTAGCTCTGAACAAACTGCAGGAATTATCCGCCCAACTACAAGAGCTGTTGGATAAAGGGTTTATCCGACCTGAGTTCGTCGCCCTGGGGAGCGCCAGTTCTATTTGTCAAGAAGAAGGACGGAACATTTCGAATGTGCATTGACTATAGGGAACTGAACAAAGTCATGATCAAGAATAGATATCCCTTACCCCGTATAGATGATTTGTTTGATCAACTGCAAGGATCAAGCTATTACTCTAAGATTGATCTGAGGTCTGGGTATCATCAGCTGAGAGTTCGAGAAGAGGACATCTCAAAGACTGCCTTTCGTACATGATATGGTCACTATGAATTTTTGGTCATGCCATTTGGGTTGACGAATGCACCAGCAGTATTCATGGACCTCATGAATCGCGTGTGCAAACCGTATCTTGATCAGTTTGTTATCGTCTTTATTGATGACATACTGATATACTCAAGGGCTGAGGAAGAACATGAGAAGCACTTACGTTTAATCTTGGAAATACTTAGAAAGGAACAACTATACGCAAAGTTTTCTAAGTGTGATTTCTGGATACGTGAAGTGCAATTCTTGGGTCATATTGTTAACGAGAAAGGAATACATGTTGATCCGGTAAAGATTGAGGCGATAAAAAATTGGTCAATTCCTAAGACGCCAAGTGAGATACGACAGTTTCTTGGACTGGCGGGATACTATCGGCGATTCATCGAAGGATTTTCTAAGATTGCTCAACCTCTCACAGCCTTGACTTATAAGAGAACAACGTACAAATGGGGCGAGAGTCAGGAATCTGCTTTCCAATTGCTGAAACAGAAATTGTGTAGCGCACCAATATTAGCGTTACCAGATGTAAGTGATGATTTCGTAGTCTATTGTGACGCTTCCATTCAAGGGCTTGGATGCGTCCTGATGCAACGGGATAAGGTGATAGCTTACGCCTCTAGACTGTTAAAGGTTTATGAGAAGAACTATACCACCCATGACTTGGAGCTGGGTGCGGTAGTTTTTGCCTTAAATATCTGGAGACACTACTTGTACGGTACCCAATGCACTATTTATACCAATCACAAGAGTCTTCAGTATATCTTTGAAGAAAAGGAACTGAACATGAGGCAAAGGCGCTGGGTAGAATTACTGAATGACTATGACTGTGCTATCAAGTACCACCCGGGGAAAGCAAATGTATTCACTGACGCTCTGAGTAGGAAAGAAACTGCTAAGCGTTGACGTGTGCGAGCTTTGCAACTTACTATCAGCACACGGTTACCGGAACAAATCCGAGAGGCTCAGACAGAAGCCCTGACAGGAGAAAACCTTGGGTCTGAATCGTTAAGGGGAATGGAAAAATAGTTGGACTTAAAAGCGGATGGGATTCGTTACTTCATGGACAGAGTTTGGGTACCTCTGCATGGAAATCTGAGAGATCTGGTGATGAGTGAGGCACATAAGTCTAAGTACTCTATACATCCTGGATCTGACAAGATGTACCATGATTTGAATGCGCACTACTGGTGGCCTAACATGAAGGAGGATGTAGCTACATATGTGAGTAAGTGTCTGACCTGCTCAAAGGTAAAAATAAGTATCAGAAACCATCTGGACTATTACAACAAACCGAGATCCCTATGTGGAAGTGGGATCAGATATCAATGGATTTTATTACTAAGCTACCTCGAACTTCTACTAGTTGCGACACAATATTGGTTATCGTGGATAGATTAACAAAGTCTGCTCATTTCCTAGCGATAAAGGAAACAAACAAGATGTAGAAATTAACCCGACTCTATTTGAAGGAGATCGTTTCGAGGCATGGAGTACCGATCTCAATTATTTCTGACCGTGATTCTCGTTTCACATCGCACTTCTGGCAATCACTGCAGAAATCTTTGGGTACGCGATTGGATATGAGTACTGCGTATCATCCACAAACTGATGGTCAAAGCGAGCGTACTATACAGACTTTGGAGGACATGTTACGTGCTTGTGTGATTGACTTCGGAAATAACTGGGAAGTTCACCTACCATTGGTAGAATTTTCTTACAACAACAGTTATCACACTAGCATAAAGGCGGCACCTTTCGAAGCATTGTATGGGAGAAAATGTAGATCACCAGTTTGTTGGGCTAAAATTGGTGACAGCCAGCTAACAGGTCCTAAGTTAGTACACAAGACTACTGAGAAGATTGTACAAATAAGGAATCGTATGGCTGCAGCGCGCGACAGACAGAAAAGTTATGCTGTTAAACGACGGAAACCTCTAGAGTTTCAGATTGGTGATAAGGTCTTACTAAAGGTCTCACCATGGAAAGGTGTGATCCGGTTTGGTAAGCGAGGAAAGCTAAATCCGAGATATGTTGGACCATTTGAGATATTGGAAAGAATATGTCCAGTGCCCTATCGATTAGCCCTACCTGATTCGCTAAGTGGAATCCATGATGTATTCCATGTTTCAAATCTGAAGAAGTGCTTAACGGATGAAACGATGGTCGTATCGCTGGAAGAAGTTCAAGTGGATGAACAATTAAGCTTCATTGAGGAACCGGTCGAAGTGATGGATCGTGAGGTGAAGACACTTAAGCAAAGCAAGATACCCATTGTCAAAGTTCGATGGAACTCGAGACGTGGACCAGAATTCATGTGGGAGCGTGAGGACCAAATGAAGCTTAAGTATCCTCAGCTATTCGAAAAGACAATGTCAGCCGGCGAAGGTACTGATTTAAATTTCGGGACGAAATTTCTTTCAACATGGGGATGATGTGACAACTCACCCAAAACTCACTCAATTTTGATTACTTTATGCCAATGCAGTAGACCAGTGATGGAACACTCACCATGTAATGCAATTTTCGGGACGAAAATTCTTTCAACATGGGGATAATGTGACATCCGGTAATTTTCCGTTACCAAACTCCGTTAGTTCTGTTAAGTCTTGCATACACGTGTCGTGATCACACACTAGTTGTCGTTGAACGTTGGTGACTTAATAATAATTAATAATGTTAAACAATAATTTCTATGTTGATTATTGGTTGTGATTACGTGATTTAAATATAATTGTGAATTTTATCGCGTAACGTGGAAACGTGTGTATTTGATTGGTGAACTTTATAACTTGCAAAGATAAAACATATAATTATTATTGTTAGTTTATATGCTTCTTATTTTAGTTAAAAACCTTTTTAAAAAGAGTTTAAAAGCTTAATTTTTATAAAATGTAAATTACAAGGGTTTAAATGGTAATATTGATAAATTAAATAATAAAAAAAATCCAAACCCTAGCCACACACCACCTACGGCCGCGACCTCACCCCCTCTCCCTCTCCATTTGCGATTTCGGCCATGAACACCAACAAAGCCACGGATTTGATCGATTTCAAGTGCTACAACACGTTAGAATCTTCAATTCCAAGCCAATACACGTTTAAAGGTTGGATTTTTATATGTTTTTGATGGTTTTTACTTATGGCTGAAACCCTAGGTTCGAATCTGGGTGTTGAATGTCGATTTTTGATTGTTTTTTGATGTTATTATGTTATTTAGATTTTATATATGTTAGTTAACGTTGATTATGTAAGAAAGCTTTGATTTTGATGCGTTGTTCATAGGTTACTAATAATAGTAACTTTATTTGCATGAATGCTATGATTTGATGATGAATTGATGTTGTTAATGTGTTTATGATGATAATTGGGTGTTAGATTGATGATATTAATGTTAGAAATCCAAGAATGAATGTTGTAGTTCATGTCTTACTAAAAGTAGTCACTTTTGGTTAGAAAGATTAATGAATTATGATGACTGGATGTTGTTGATCATGTCTAGATGTTAATATGAGCTTGAATTGGTATATTAGTAATGAATTCATGAATGTATTGGGTGTTTGATAGATTTTGGGATGTGCTTTCCCAAAAGGGAAACTTTATTTGCACAAATTCTTTAATATGATGGTTTGAGTATGTTTGGGACATTAGGATCATGTTAGTATGTTCATGGATGGTTTCTAAGGTAGTAGAATATATTGTCTGGGTGTATGAATGTTTATTGGGTTAATTGGTAGGTTTGGCCTGTTTGTGGGATTATATGGATATGGGTCATAGGGGTTATGATATGTTATTGTTTGGATTGTAGTTGATCATGGTTGAACATCTTGGGTGATAAGAATTCTGTTAAATGGTATGTTGATGGTCATCATACACGCGTACGAATCTGAGGCCCCTACTTAGTAGGATTGGTAGGGTTTAGGGTGTGAAGTCGTGAGTGGCTTCACATGGCATGCCGTGCATGATTTGATTCTATGTATGATGCATTGGTTGTGTTGTAACTATGTTGAACATGATAATTGTTTGAGATTCGCATGACTTGTATGGGAAATCTGGTTGTATGATGATCTAGGTAGTACATGTGGGTAATGAAGTGTCATATGTGATCAGTTTGTATGTTAATCATGTGTGATGTACAATTATGCTTGTTTGAATGGAATTTCACCTGTAATGTCACCAACGGGTCAAACGGGTCAACTGGGTCAAATGTGTCTTGTCTTCTAAAACCTTGAGCTATTTGGTTTGTAGAGCACTTAGGGTTTCATTATGATTTTGTGTACACGTACTTATGTACTCATGTGTTCTAGGTGACCACTGAGGGTTGTCTATCCACTCTTTCTTGTCAAGTTAAGCCTTAAGTAATTTCATACGCGCGTCAGGTGAGTTCATGCCCCACTCTTTTACATACTCTCTTTTAGGGGAGATAGCATACTGGTTTTACAAACGCATACTTTATATGAGTTGTGTATAGTATGATATAGTGTTGAATACCATGAAAGTCCTCACACTTTTGGATTGTTAATAATGATGATTAGCGGGAAATCTTGGGTAGTACTACTGGGTCTGACGAGCCCCACCTGTGCGACTCGAGGTCAAACGGGTGCAATTTTGTCCTAACGAACTGGTATGTCATGGCAGGAGGCAACAAACAAAACACAGTCAGCTTCAATCACGAAATCACTATGATTGTTACTGATGAATATAGACTAGCTATCTATTTCAATACACCTCTTATATTTTGCAACTGTTACTGTTTTATGATTAACGCAAACTCTTGAACTCACCAACCGTTATGTTGACTCTTTAGTATGCTATTCTCAGGTTAAGGTTGCTATTGCCTAGGAGCACATTACACGGGTCAGCATCATTGGATTGTCTGCATGTTTGAAAACAATGTCTTTGGTTGAGTTTTTTAAACATTTACGATTTGGTTTTGCATAATATTTGGGCGTGTGTGTTTGCGCGTTTTATGTCAAGTTACATTGCTTTGGATTTTTCTGGTTATTAAAATGCTTCCGCATGTATTTAAAGTTAAACTTTGATTTTGAATGTTTGTACATATAGAGTCGTTCTGAGTAACTAATGACTGAGATCCTGGTATGTCACGCTCCTCGCGATAAAACCCCACACGCGGATTTTGAGGGTGTGACAGAAAACCCATATGAATCTGGAATAATTATCTACTATGACAAGATAGTATTGCCTCTTTCCTATACTTAGGATGTTAGTTGGGCCAAAAAGGTCCATATGAAGCAATTTGAGTTGTGTGTTATTAGAGTTTATCAATTTTGATATATGTGAAACTCTATGTTGTTTGCCTTTCAGACATGCTGTGCAGTGGTCTCTATAGAAAAATTCCTTTTGTGGTAGACCTATGACTAGATCATTTTTAACAAGTTTGTTCATTCTGTTAAAATTAGAATGACCTAATCGTCTATGCCACAATTATGAGACATCTTCTATAGCTTTTGATAATAAACAAGTTTCAGGGGTTGAGGCTGAAACATTGTTTATATCAACAATGTATGTATTGTTTAGACGAGGAGTTTTCAAAAGGATATGTTTTTCTGGAATCTAAAAACCCGTCTTAAGGATGTAGCAGTTGTTGGAGTCGAATAAGGTGGCATATCCCTTGTCATAGATTTGGGATACGCTTAGAAGATTGAACTGAAGATTGGAGTAGTAGTTGACATTCTCAAAGCTAATCAACCCATTTGTTACTATTCCTTTGCCAGTTATCTTCCTACCTCTTTTATCTCCTCCAAAGGCTACATTGCCTCCATGTTTGTTCTTAAAATCCTGAAGGAAGGAACAATTGCCGGTCATATGTCGGGAGCATCCACTGTCAACATACTAGATGTTGTCAGGCCTTCTAAGATGTCCTTGTAAAACAGAAGAAATCAGTTAGTTGGAGCAACCCAAGCCAAGATGGTTTTGGATTTTCCATCTTTTCCAACAACGCAAATTTCTTCCAAAATAGCATTGTCTGCTGGTTTTGGAACTCTAGAAACACTAGATTTCCTTTGGTTTGTTTTAGCTCTATTGCGAGAAGTGCTTTGCGCTCTTCTCTTTTGTGAGCTAGTGTCAGTGTTTTGTCTATTTTGAGACTAATATGTTGAAAATTGTCATAAAAAGTTTTATCATTATCTAAAACAATTTTATGATGAGGAGTTTGTTTAGGAACTCCCATTCTGCTCTTATTTTGAACAACTGATTGTTTTTCAGTAGTTTTCTCAATCTGAGCTTGTTTGTTTTGTTTCTTGTTCTTCTTATTGAAGAAACAATTTGCAGTTTTGTGATTGTTTCTTTCACAAATAGATCAGTAATTGTGAAAATGACATGATTATGTACTGTGATTATTCATCTTACAGTACTTGCAGTACTTACCATATCTACATTTTTCAGTGGTGTGTGTGAATTGATCACACCACTCACAGTATGGCAACTCTGATTTTGTTTGTTTGCTAAAAACTTTTGATTTCAAATTAGATTTTAATGGAATTTCAAAAGTTACTTATTGTTGTTTTGGCTGAATTATTGCTTTACCTTTTCCTTTATTTACCTATTTAGGAGAGGCAATAGAAGTTACAGCTTTTCTTCCACCGGAACAGATATCAAATCCTTGAATCTATTTCGATTGTTTGTTTGATGTATCAGCCATACTAGAAACCTTTTGAGTTTTAGTAATTGGCTGATCAGACTCATCATCTAATAAATCCTCCTCATCATCATCTGTTGTTTGATTATCAAATTCATTATTTTCTCCTTGATAAAAGTCAGTTGATTTGATTGGTGGCGGTGTTGAGCTTTTAACAAATTTTATTAAGGGTGATTTTGATTTTAAAGGTGATTTTGATGATGATGATGACTGTTTGGAGTCATCAGTCTTTTCATGAGAATCATATGAGTCATCCTGTTTGTTGGTCATAGAGTCAGGTAAAGGAATATAATTATCATTATAAGGTGGACTTACCTTATTATATCCTAAACCTGAAGGGTCCTTAAAGGCCCTTTGTTGTGCAAGAAGTTCTTCGAACTTCTTGTTACTAACCTGAAACTTCTGAAGTTTCACTTCAGTTTCAGCTTGTAATGATTTTGACTCAGTTAATGAGATAGAGAGTTGCTCAACCTGAGCTGCCAAAATTAGTTTTTCAGATATTAATTTGTCTAAATCTGTTTGTAATGAAAGTATTTTAGTTGCATATTGTTTCTGTTTAGATTTTAAACTTTTATTTAAAATGTTTGTTTCTGTGACTTTCTTTGACAGTTTATCAGCATGCTCTTTATACCTATTTACCTCATCAATGCATGCTTGACTACATAGATTTTATTTTACCTCTTTCGGGATGTCTGTTAGTTTGTCTTCAATATCAGCCATAAGGGCATGATCTGAAGGTGATGGAATTTCAGCCTCATAAAGGCTCCAGTCACATTCTCCATCCTTTTTGATGATCATAGCAGAAGATGTTGGATGTTGAGTTGGACTGAATTGTGTGATTTGAGGTTGTGTTGGTGCATTTGGAATGTTAATTGGTGGAGGCACTTGTCTGTTTGAATGAATTCCACTAGAGGGTTGTGCCTGATGTGTTTTTCTGTCAACTCTGGGCTGTTGACATTCTCTTGAAAAGTGCCCATAAAGCTGACAGTTGTAGCACCTAACTTTGGTTTTATCAAAACCAATTCTTGTCTTTTTGTCCATGTTTAATCCTCGATTTCTTTATAGAAATCTTTTAGACCTGTATGCTATCATGGCCATGGACCATTGCAGATCCATGTCTTCAACCATATTAGGTGGAAGCTCATCCAAATCTTGTTGAATGATTTGAGATAGAGTAAGACTTGCTCCTAAGAATGCTTCAAAACTGGTGGAAAAGGCTGCATATGCTGCCTTTTGCTCTTCACTTTGTAGAATGATAGTAAGAGCATCTATTGGTTTTTCAAGTCTGTGTATGTTTGATGTTTGAGGTTTTGGCTGTTTGTTTGAGTTGGAGTTATGAGGGTGATGCTTGCTTTGGGGTGTGGCTTCATGAGAAGCATGAACACCAGTCTTCTTAGACTTGTGTTTGTTGCTGGATGATTCTGGTACTGAAAAGAATGATGTGTCATGAGAATCCAAGAATTCTTCTTCTTCATCTTCTCCAGTGCTTGTGAGGAAAGCATTGTCTGTGTGTTGGGTTTCTTTGAACTTATAAGCCTCTACATGTCTGATCTGGTTATTGTTCCTGGATTTTTCATCCATTTCCAATGCTTCAACCTTGGCTACTAGTGAGTCAAGGGATAGGGCCTCTAAGTCCAATGTTGCTTTCATGAGTGACACTGACTGAGTCCAACTCTCAGGCAATGTGTGCAACATTTTCTTGTTGATTTCAACAGTGTCATATTTAAGTCCATACACTATCATTTCATTGACAAGTTGGACGTATCTATGTAACTACTGAGGGATGGACTCTCCACGGATATGGTGGAAGGTTTCATATTGGGTCCTTAGTTTTTCCTTCTTGATTTCCCGTATCTCCTCACTATCTTCACACATGGTGTGAAGAACTTTCCACAGCTCATGTGTTGTTTTGAAATTTTCAACACGAGTTAAAATTTCAAAAGGCAAAGTCATTGCAAGAATGTTGTAAGCCATTTTTGACCCGTTTTAGGTCATTACCAGCTACACTCTTCAAACTAACTGGCTTTTGGATGTTGTAGTCAGGTCCTAATATTAGTGGGATGTAAGGACCTTCTGTGATGGATGTCCATAGATTGGATCTTGATATGTAATCTAGTTTCTAAACATAATTTTTCATTGCTTGAAATCTGATTTGTTCTTCAATTTAGGGGGTTTTAATCCACTGTTAGAACTTATCATTTCATCAGCCATGTTTGTTTGATTTTTTAACTTAATAATTTTCAAGTTAAATTTGTTTGTTTAAATTTTAGTCCGGTGCTAAAATTTAATTAATCCTAATTGTCTCTAGGATTTGTTTGTTAATTTGATAAACTATTTGTTTTTAATTATTTACCAAGTAAAGGAATTAATTAATATTAATTAAATATCCTATGATTTGATTCTTTCTATGTGACGGTCGACAAGAAAGATTGGGTGAAAAGGAATATTTGTCATTTTCCTGATTTAATGAATGGTCAAATCTTTCGGTCAAAACCCTAAAAACACTAAGTTTGTCTTTTGCAGAAAATTTTTTGGATCAAAAAGTTGGTTTTTGAGAACTTTTAAAAGAAGAAAACTATTCTTCTTCGGTTCTTCAAATCTACAAACACAAATCCCGTGAATTGTGTATGAGTTTTTCTGATCAAAAACTAAGGTTTTTCTAGGGTTTGTTCGAAAAGGAAAAAAAACAACTGTTTAAATATTCAACAAAACAGATTGTTGAATTTAAAAACACATTGTGTTCCTAGTGAGATTGTCACTAGTTTGTGATGATTATGAACAATATAACCAGTTTAGATTGTTCAAACAATGATTGGTTTCGATTGAAAACCAATAAAACAGTGAATAAACACTTGAAATGTTTGCAAAAACCCCTTAAATCCGATAGGGTTTTAAAGGTTTTGATGAAGATTTGTAGTTGAAAACCTTCTGTAGAATGTTGTTTAACAAATGATTAACAATACCCGTGTATTGTTTTATCACAAAAACCACAGAAAACTTGTGTTATGTGTGATGTTCAAGCTAAAAAGCAACAACACTTCTTCAAAATGCACAAAATGATTCTGAAATCATGTTTGTTTGCATTTAATGAATGTTTATGAGTAGAAGAAGATGAGTTTGATGATGTTTCAGCTTGTGAATGTCTGTTTTGAAGCTAATGAACCACTGAAATCAAGGTTGTTGAGTGAGAGGATCGAAATCAATGAATGATTGAGCCAAGGCTCTGATACCACCTGATGAAATCAGATAAGCTCATGATGAACATGAATAAAACGTAGATTCCCCCAAGGATCTTTTCTATATCTCTCAACTTCAACACACTAAAATTATGGTGCGGAAACCCATAATGATAGACTATGAAATTAGTGTATGTGTGTATGGTGTGTGTGTGCAAGAACACAATGAAAATTAACTGCTTGTTTGTATTGATTTCGTTCAAAAGCTTACAAAGGATTAGGGTAGCATGATATTTATAGCCCATACACATAGCTATATACAATTACTAAACTACCCTTATGTAAATGAAAATTACATAAAATAATCCTAAGTGTCTAAGCTATCCGCTGTGAAGAATAATTCATCCGCTGTGGATAATATCTCATCCGCTTTGGAGGAGCTTGTCATCCGCTGTGCATCTTGTTTTTTCATCCGCTGTGGATGTTCATCCGCTATGGATGAACATCCGCTGTGGAATGTTGTCCGCTGTGAGTTCTTCACCCGCTGTGGGATGGTTGTTCATCCGCTGCACACACTTGGAAGCAAATCTTCATCCGCTGCTGATGATCTTCATCCGCTGTGAGACTTTCTTCATCCGCTACGAACACTTGTCAAAATTTCCTTTTATGTACAAACCTGAAAAAGAAATTTAAACAAATATTAGTGATTGTTATGAATGTTAATGATATTAATGTGTTATTAAATGATTGTTTTGGATGTTAAAACACATTATGTTTGTTATGCTTGATGTGGCAAGCATCATACTTTTTATGCATTAATTCTTAATGCAATTGTTGAGTCCAACACATTATCTACACTGATCATAAAAGTCTTCAACACATTTTTTATCAAAAGGAACTTAATATGCGCCTAAGACGATGAGTGGAACTTCTGAGTGACTATGACTGTAAAATCTGATATCATCTAGGAAAGGCAAATATGGTGGCTGATGCCTTGAGTAGGAAGGAACGCGTAAAACACTTACGTGCGCGAGCATTGGGAATGACCATTCAATCGAACCTAAAGACTTAAATCCTGATAGCACAAGGTAAAGCGCTGAAGGAAGAGAATATTACAAGTGAGGAGTTTTGAGGGTTGGACAAACAGATGAATTGTAAGGAAGATGGTGTACGGTACTTTGTGGATCGTATATGGGTACCTAAGTGGGGAGATGTTCGAACCTTGGTTATGAACGAAGCGCACATGTCCAAGTATTCTATTCATCCTGGCCCAGACAAGATGTACCAAGATCTTAAGGAATTGTATTGGTGGCCAGGTATGAAGAAGGACATTGTAACATATGTAAGTGAATGTTTGAATTGTTCAAAAGTCAAAGCCGAACATCAGAAACCTTCAGGACTATTACAGCAACCGGAGATTCCTGAATGGAAATGGGAAAATATAGCCATAGATTTCATTGCTAAGCTTCCTAGAACAGGTAGTGGGCATGATTCAATTTGGGTTATTGTGGATCGAATGACGAAGTCCGCTCACTTCTTACTGATTCGCGAGGATTATAAGATGGAAAAGCTAGCAAGACTATACGTAAATGAGATTGTGGCTAGACATGGGGTGCTTGTGTCAATTATATCAGATCGTGATAGTCGATTTACATCGCGGTTTTGGCAGACTCTACAGAACGCAATGGGCACTCGATTAGATTTAAGTACTGCCTATCATCCACAAACGGATGGTTAAAGTGAACGTACGATACAGACTCTAGAGGACATGCTTAGGGCATGTGTGATCGACTTTGGTGGTAGATGGGATACTCATTTACTGTTGACCAAATTCTCTTATAATAATAGTTACCATACGAGCATTGGATGTGCTCCGTTTGAAACGTTATATTGAAGGAAGTGTAGGTCTCAAGAACGTTGGGCGGAGGTAGGTGAAAGTCAATTGACAGGTCCAGAGATCATTTAGGAAACGACTGATAAGATATTACAAATCAAGGATAGACATAAGGCAGCTAGAGATCGTCAGAAAAGTTATGCTGCTAATCGACGGAAACCTCAAGAATTTAGCATGGGTGATCGAGTCTTATTGAAAGTTTCTTCTTGGAAAGGAATCGCACGATTTGGAAAGAAAGGGAAGTTAGCTCCGAGGTATGTTGGACCTTTCGAGATCACTGAAAGAATTGGTCCCGTGGCTTATCGTTAAAGTTACCTCAAGAACTTAGTAGTGTGCATGATACATTCCATGTATCGAACCTCATGAAATGTTTAGTTGATGGATCTCTTCATGTTTCGATTGAGGAAATCAAGATTGATGAGAAATTACACTTTGTGGAAGAACCAATAGAAATTATGGATCGGGAAGTCAAACGATTGAAACTCAACAAAATTCCAATTGTCAGGGTACGATGGAACTCTAAGCGAGGGCCAGAATTTACGTGGGAGCGGGAAGAACAGATGAAACTTAAATATCCTCATCTGTTCGCGGATAGAGCTTCGGGATCTAACTCCAGCTGAATTTCGGGACGAAATTCTCTCAACTGGGGGATACTGTGACATCCGTCACTGAAAGATCCGTTAAATGACGTGAAGTTCGTTAACTCTCCTTGTGCATTTATTATCCTTGCGTAATTAATTTATTTTTGAACCGATCCTTGGTCTTATTTATTTGCGAGTTAACCCTAAACTTATAATATGATAAATCAAATAAATTAAATTAAAATTTCATTTTAAATCATCATAAATATAGTTATGATTAATAATATCATTTCTATACTTTTAACATCATTGTTATTATTATTATTATTATTATTATTATTATTATTATTATTATTATTATTATTATTATTATTATTATTATTATTATTATTATTATTATTATTTAAGTTCAGGGTTTAAATTGTAAATAAACCAAAATCGAGGGATTAATTAATTAAAAGTTCGGGAAAATGTAAATATGAAAACAATATATTTTAAACCCAAACCGTCGCCCCCCCCCTTCGAAAACCCTACTGCCGTAACCTTCCCCGTCACCGTGAACCATCGTATCAGCCTCATTCTGTCACCGTTAGCCGCCGTCGGTTGCCGTCGACTCGTCGTTTGGTTGTTTCGCAGGTAACCGATCATCGTGAACTTTGTTTTGATTCGTTTCACGGTGTTGATTCTTAGTTTCGGTTTGGGCGTTTCGGGTTGTATCGTACGCACGTATGTGTGCAGTGTGTGTGTGTGTCTCGACCGTGGTGTGTGTGATGTGTGTGTGCGTCGTGACTGTGGTGTGTGTGTGTGTGTGTCGCTACTATTGTGTGTGTGTGTATGAACCGAAATGTATGCATGCAGTGTGTGTGTGTCGCAACTGTTGTGTGTGCAGGTGTGTGTGTTTCCTTGGCTGCTGGTAGGAAGGAATCAACACAGCAGCCTTCGGCTGCTGTGTGTATCGGGTGTGTGTGTGTTTTGTGTTGGTGAGGTGGTATGTGCACCGATTGTGTGCCCGTATGTATGTAGATATATATATATATATATACACAAAGATATAGATGTATATATGTGGGTGTGTGGTTGCGATTTGTATGTGTGTGTGTGTTCCAATATGTGTTAGGCGCATGGTGTGTGTGTGTTAGGCGCATGGTGTAAGTGTGTATGTGAGAGTGTGTTGAAGTGTGGGTGCAAGTGTGTGTGTGTGCGTGATGGATGCGGGTGTGTTCTGCTATATGTACGTATGTATTCATGTGTGTATTGATTTGGGTGCCTTCAAAATTGTGTATATTTGAGAGTGTTGTATGTGATGTTGTATGCCTATGTTTGTATGTATATATATGCCGTGTGTGTGTGTGAGAATGTGTTGTAAGTGTGTGTGTGAGTGTGAGTGCAGAGTGTGTGTGTAGAGTGTGTGTGTTTAGTGTGTATGTGTGACCCGTGAGTTGGTGGTGTGTGTTTATTATTACTATTATTATTATTAATAATATTATTATTATTATTAGTAGTATTATTATTATCATTTTATTTTATTAACGATAAAAATAATATCTTTATTAGTATTACTATCATTACTATTAATATTATTATTAATATTATTATTATAGGGTGTGTTGTATATATATATCTAATTGTGTGCGTGTCGCGCGTTGACCCAATCTGACCCGAAACCGATCGAGCGTGTCCATTCTCTTTGAACGTGTCTAAGACTTTAATTACAATTAATTATAGGTGTTTGATCATGCGTTGCTCTCACCCTTTGAAGCCTTTTCATTCACTTTATTTCGTATCATTATAAGGTGAGTTTCGCGGCCCCGTTTTATTACAATTATTTATAAACAACAAGGGGGAAAAGTATGCTCAACCCTTTTTATGCTGTGAACTCATTTATTCTTTGGGACTGTTGTGTTTACTGTTTTGTAAGTTTATATCTGGTACATGCATGGGTTTTTTGTGTGGTTCTTTATTCACAACTATTTAACTCTGGTGTTGGAGCTGACGGACAGGTATTGATAGTACTATTGGGTTGACACCCCCAGCCTTGTTTGTTAGTATACTAGTTGGGACTGACATTGGGCACGGACGGGCCCTAGGGTGAATATGTTCTGACAAGTTCTGTGTGTATGTCATCGGTTTAGTTTTGATGCTCATGATTACATATGATATTACTTGCTTATAACTGTATACACTCATGTCCTACAAAACTATTACACAGCATCAATTTTTGTTTATTATTTAAACCTGCGAACTCACCAACAGTATGTTGACCTTTTGAGCATATCTTTTCAGGTAACAACCATTGAGGATAGCTAGGGATGCTACCTTAGTGACGACCATAGGAATTGCATTTTAAACTTGTTAGGTGTCTTTGACAATCATGTTTGGATTATCTTTATTATCCATGTTTGGTTCACTTGCTCCCGGATTGTGGGATTTACATTTCTTTTGACTGATTTGGCTATGTTATCGTGGAATCGACTAACTACGACACAAGTCTCCATTTGTGTCGGGTGACGTCATGACACGTTGACCTTACATCATTTAATGCATCTCTATTAATTAACAATGTGTTATGACGATCCCGTTCGTTACATCATCGTGTTTCCGCTATGAGCGGGGGTGTGACAGATTGGTATCAGAGCCAGGTTTAGAGAATTAGGTGATTCACTAGACCTAGACTATAACCTAAGAACCTTCATGTAGAATGCATACTAGTGTTTTGTGTGCATCTGGTATTACATGTATGTTCCTCCTATTCTGTTCATCTGTTTCTTTACTATTCGACCTATTTCACTGAGGAAAAGTACTTATACTTTTTCATTATATGATGTCTTCTGTTGGTACTTCCGTTCCCTCTGCGTCTCGCGCTGTTCTATCTGATTTTGAGTCCGAACCCGAGGAGGTTCTCTTGTACCATATGCTGCATTCATCATCGGATACTGAGTCCGACCCCGAGGAGCTTATATCAGAGTCATCTGGTGAGGAGGAGTTGAGCAACCCTGTGGTGCTGGGATTGCCTGATGTCCGAGCTGCACCGGCTGTTCCTGTAGTTCCTGAGGTTCCTGTTGCACCGATTGCTCCTTTCATCCCTGCTGCCCCAGTTGTTCCTGAGGTGCCTGTTATGCCGGCGATCGCGAGGTACACCCCCGAGGCGGGACCCTGGGTACCCGGCTACCCTAGAAGGTCGTACCGGTTGAACGGCGTAGGACCGGTGAGTTTGATGACGGCCAGGAAGAGGGTGTTCTCGGTCAACCGTATTAGGTTCCAGCTGCCAGTAGATGAGGCCAGTATATGGGGTGACTACCCTGACCAGCCCCCGAGTCCCTCTAGTTCCTCCAGCAGTGACGAAGGCCAGGATTGATATTACATGAGCACTGGTGAAGAAATGAAGACTTGAGGAGATTTATTTTTGTTATTTCGTATTTCGTATTTAGACTCTGTTAGACTATTGGTACTTGCATGTTTTGGGATATTATTCTTAGTATTTGACCACTGTTTGGGATATTGTGGCTTATGGAAATGAAGCCTTATATTATTATGGAACATTTGTGATTTTGTCTTGAGAATTATAAGGTTTGCACTGATATATTAACTGCTCGTGGATGATTGAATCGTGTTAAACCTTGATATGATTGAAGCTTATGTATTATTTGTTATTGATTAGAAAATGCCGCCCAGAAGAATTACTCATAGTAACAGTCCTGGTGGTGCTATCCCGACAGGCAGATGTAGAGGAAGAGGTGCTGGTGGTAGGGGTGAAGCACCTGGAAGAGGAAACGAAGGTGGTCCAGCTGGTAACAACCAAGGAGCTGGAAATCCCGATATAGCTGCTATGATTGCTCAGCAGTTAGCTGTGCTCATCCCAACCATAGTGGCACAAGTAAGTGATGACATCCGGAACCATGACAATGGGAGTGGCAATGACGGTAATGGAAATAATGGTGGTGATGAAGAGAACGGCGAGAATGGATATTAAGGCGGGAATGGCAACAAAAATGAGGAAGGAGGTGGATTGGGTAACAAGAATGGTAATGGTGACATGAATGGCAATGGTGGTGGTCCGGGCAACGGAAATGGAAACGGACCAAACAATGGTAATGTTAATAGAGGTGGAGACGGGATTGGATATGGTGTTGGTGGTAGAAGGAGAGGATGTACGTATAAGGAATTTGTGGCCTGTAAACCAAAGGAATTTGATGGCAAAGGTGGAACAATAGCTTTGACGAGATAGCTTGAAACGATGGAAGCAATGATCGACATTAGTGAGTGTTTGGATAGCCAGAAGATCAAGTATGCTACATGCTCACTGCAAGGAAAGGCATTAACTTGGTGGAATACTCAAGTTCAAGCAAGAGGCAGGGAGGCAGCGATGCAGATGACTTGGGATGAATTTAAGGCTTTAATCACTAAGGAGTATTGCCCTAACAATGAAAAGAAAAAGTTGGAGCATGAGTTCTGGAATCATGCTATGGTGGGAGCTGGGCACGCGGCGTACACGGATCGATTTCATGAACTGGCTAGGCTTGTTCCGTACTTGGTGACCCCAGAGTCGAAGAGAATAGAAAGGTACATCTGGGGATTGGCTCCTCAAATCCAAGCAATGGTAACTGCAGCCGCTCCTCCTACAATTCAAAGTACGATTCTGAAAGCTGGTACTTTAACTAATGAGATGGTGAGAATTGGAGTATTAGGCAAGGGTAGTGAAAAAAAAGAGATAATGGAGAATCAAGCAAGAAAATTGGGGGTAGGTTTCATAAGAAGGCGAAAGTGATGAGGAACTTTATGGCGGTGAACCAAGGAAGGAGGGAATATGTCGGGCCACACCCCAAGTGCAATAAGTGTAACTTTCATCATCCGCAAGCAGTGTCGTACCGGGTGTGCATGAACCATAGGCGCCCAGGACATGTTGTAAGGAATTGTAGGGTGACTCTTAACTTGGTTGCACCGATCAATGTAGTTAATCCAGCGGAAAACACCAGGGTTTTCTATGAGTGTGGAAGCCCTGATCATTATCGAAATGTGTGCCCTAGACTGAATCGAGCACCGGGTCAACATGGAAATAATCAAAATCAGGTGATGGCGAAAACCGGCAATCAAGGTCAGGCGAATCAAGGGAATGTTGCCCAAGGACGTGCATTCGTGATTGGAGCAAACGACGCTCGTCAGGACCCGAATGTTTTTACGGGTACGTAACTTCTTAATAATCACTTCATCCGTATTATTTGATACCGGGGCAGATAATAACTTTGTTTCCTTTGAATTTTCAGCTCTACTTTGTTTGAACCCTAGTTGTCTAGAGACTAGTTACTCTATAGAAATGGCTAATGGTAAGTTTGTGAAAGCTAGTGAGATAATTAGAGGGTTCAAGATAACGTTAGAGGATCATGCTTTTGATATAGACTTGATACCTTTTGAATTGGGAAGTTTTGAAGTAGTAGTGGGAATGGATTGGTTATCGAAATGTGGAGCCGGAATTGTCTGCCGAGAAAAAGTGGTACGAATCCCTATGTCTAACGGTGATGTGCTCAGGATACGAGGAGAACGACCAACAAAGAACCTAAAACTAATCTCTTGTATGAAGACTCGACGATGCCTGCAGAAGCAATGCTACGCATTTTTAGCGCACGTTGTAGAAAAGAAAGCAGAGGAAGGAAAACCGGAGGAAATTCCGGTGGTACGAGACTTTTCGGAAGTATTTCCTGACGACTTGTCCGGTTTGCCTCCTCCTCGACAGGTGGAATTTCACATAGATTTAATTCCTGGAGCAACACCAGTAGCAAAGACGCCATATCAACTAGCACCATCAAAAATGCAGGAACTATCGAGCCAATTGAAAGAATTATTGGATAAGGGTTTTATTCGACCCAGCCATTCACCATGGGGAGCACCGATATTATTCTTCAAGAAGAAAGATGGATCGTTTCGAATATGCATCGATTATCGGGAACTGAATAAGTTGACCGTGAAGAACCAATATCCTCTGCCTAGAATCGAGGATCTATTCGACCAAATACATGGAGCTTCTTACTTCTCTAAGATCGATCTATGATCGGGCTATCATCAATTGAGGGTTCATGAGGATGACATACCAAAAACAGCATTTAGAACTCGATATGGACATTACGAGTTCTTAGTCATGCCGTTTGGACTGACCAACGCTCCGGTGGTGTTCATGGATTTGATGAACCGGTTTTGTAAACCCAATATGGATAAGTTTGTAATCGTGTTCATATACGATATTCTTATCTACTCTTGATCGAAGGAAGATCATGAACAGCACCTACGAGCGATACTGGAGCTATTAAAAGAAGAGAAACTATACGCCAAGTTCTCAAAGTGTGAATTCTAGTTGCGAGAAGTGAAATTCCTGGGACACGTGGTGAATGAGAATGGAATTCACATTGATCCTGGAAAGATTGAAGCAGTTAAGAAATGGGATACACCTAAGATGCCTTCGGAGATACGACAATTCTTAGGGTTGGTTGGTTACTATCGTCGATTTATTTCAAACTTCTCCAAAATCTCCCAACCTTTGACAATGTTAACCCAGAAGGATAAGAAATTTGATTGGGGGCATAAGCAAGAAGAGGCATTCCAGACATTGAAGGAAAGATTGTGTGATGCACTAATATTGACCCTTCTGGATGGATCCAACGATTTTGTGGTGTTCTGCGATGCATCACATCAAGGACTGGGGTGTGTGCTAATGCAAAAGGATAAGGTGATTGCTTACGCCTCGCATCAGCTTAAGGTTCACGAAAAGAATTATATGACACATAATCTGGAATTAGGCGCAGTAGTATTTGCACTTAAGATATGGAGGCATTATCTGTATGGGACTAAGTGCGTTATCTACACTGATCATAAAAGTCTTCAACACATTTTTGATCAAAAGGAACTTAATATGCACCAAAGACGATGGGTGGAACTTCTGAGTGACTATGACTGTGAAATTCGATATCATCCAGGAAAGGCAAATGTGGTGGCTAATGCCTTGAGTAGGAAGGAACGCGTAAAACCCTTACGTGCGCGAGTGTTGGGAATGACCATTCAATCGAACCTAAATACTCAATTCCTGATAGTGCAAGGTGAAGCGCTGAAGGAAGAGAATATTGCCAGTGAGGAGTTTCGAGGGTGGGACAAACAGATGAATTGTAAGGAAGATGGTGTACGGTACTTTGTGGATTGTATATGGGTACCTAAGTGGGGAGATGTTTGAACCTTGGTTATGAACAAAGTGCACAAGTCCAAGTATTCTGTTCATCCTGGTTTAGACAAGATGTACCAAGATCTTAAGGAATTGTATTGGTGGCCAGGTATGAAGAAGGACATTGCAACGTATGTAAGTGAATGTTTGACTTGTTCGAAAGTCAAAGCCGAACATCAGAAACCATCAGGACTATTACAGAAACCGGGGATTCCTGAATGGAAATGGGAAAATATAGCAATGGAATTCATTACTAAGCTTCCTAGAACAGGTAGCGGGCATGATTCAATTTGGGTTATTGTGGATCGAATGACGAAGTCCACTCACTTCTTACCGATTCGCGAGGATTATAAGATGGAAAAGCTAGCAAGAGTATACGTAAATGAGATTGTGGCTAGGCAAGGGGTGCCGGTGTCGATTATATCAGATCGTGATAGTAGATTTACATCGGGGTTTTGGCAGACTCTACAGAACGCAATGGGCACTCGATTAGATTTAAGTACTGCCTATCATCCACAAACGGATGGTCAAAGTGAACGTACAATACAGACTCTAGATGACATGCTTAGGGCACGTGTGATCGACTTTGGTGGTAGTTGGGATACTCATTTACCGTTGATCGAATTCTCTTATAATAATAGTTACCATACGAGAATTGGATGTGCTCCCTTTGAAGCGTTGTATGGAAGTAAGTGTAGGTCTCCAGTATGTTGGGCGGAGGTAGGTGAAAGTCAATTGATAGGTCCAGAGATAATTTAGGAAATGACTGATAAGATATTTCAAATCAAGGACAGACTTAAGCCAGCTAGAGATCGTCAGAAAAGTTATGCTGCTAATCGACGGAAACCTTAGGAATTTAGCGTGGGTGATCGATGTTGGGAACGGCCTACCCAAGACACATATTTAATTGATGTGGCTTATACGTTATGATCCAAGTCAGGTGATACCCAATAACAAGCTAGACAAACACCTACAATATTTATTTTATGATATGATCACGTAAATAAATATTGACACTTGAAGTATTTAGAAATTGGGTTTCTAAATATTTGCACTGGTGTTGTGAATAAATTATATGGATAATTTATTCTAGAGAGAGATTATTTTGTATTGTTATTCAAATGGTTGAACAACAATACAAGTCCTTTTGTTCGCATTTCTTTGTTACTCATCCGCATTTACTAATGCGGATGTGTTTTTGAGGAAATGCGGATGAATGTTCCTCATCCGCATTTACAAATGCGGATGTGCATTTATGGAAATGCTGAAGGAATTTCTTCATCCGCATTTACTAATGCGGATGAGCATTTAAGGAACTGCTGATGAAACTGATCATCCGCATTTACCAATGCGGATGTGCATTTGGGAAACGCTGATTAACTGTTCGTCCGCATTTACAAATGCGGATGAGAATTTAAGAAAATACTGATGAAACTGATCATCCGCATTTACCAATGCGGATATGCATTTGGGAAATGCTGATTAACTGTTCGTCCGCATTTACAAATGCGGATGTGTATTTTTGGAAATGCTAATGGAACTACTCATCTGCATTTACAAATAAGGATGTACATTTGGGAAATATGGATGCAGTTTCTTCTTTCACATTTACAAATGCGGTTAGAGGTTGTTCATCCGCATTTACTAATGCTGATGAATATTAGAGAAATGAGGATGGGTTAAAGGGATGGGTCCCACCCATTTTTCTCACTCTAAAATTCAGTTTCATAGGAAGTGCAATATATGATTGCATTCAACCACTCTCTCTGATAACTTACAACACACACAAAGGTGCAGATCGGTGTTCCTGTACCTTTTCTCCCGAACGGTCGAGAAAAACTAAGAACAGAACTCGGTTCAAGTGCAGAAAATCCTAGCAACCTGGCGTTTTGTTGGAAGCTTGGGGTAGACAAGCTTGAGGTTTCCTGCTTTGGAAGCTGCCGATCAAAGATCATCTTCCTCTGTCCCATTTGAGAGGTAGAATTCTAAACACCCTATGGTTGTTTGTAAGCATGATTTTTCATATAACGATCCATTACGGGTTTTAACAGATATATAAATTGGTTTATATATATATTAACTGTAACAAGTTTTTTATTCATATTCAACTGCATTTTTCATTTTATAAGGATAAAATGACTTTGATAAAAATGCGATATCCCCTACAATGGCATCAAGAGTAGGTTATATGGATACATGCTTCATCTGGACTGAATTCTCGGTTTCTTGCTGTTAATTCACCAAAAGACCAAAAATTCAAGTCTATGTTTTCCCAGGTTTTTCAAGATTCTACTTTACATTCATATTCTAATCTTGATAATTTTAATCATTTGGATGATTTTAGTTGTTTGGACAAGAATCATGATATTCGGTTTGTTTTTTACATTAACTGAAAATCAGTGATTCAAGGGGAAAACTCTCGGATTTTGCTTACATATTTGGATATGTATCTTGATGTTCATAACCTAGCTGAGACCTTGTGTTTGGTTGTGTTGTGATTTGTATTTGATTATTTAAAGGGTTGTAATAATTAAATGTATTTGTTCTTCCTATTGGCTATGTAATTTATTTATTTTCATTTGGTATGTAAAATAAATAGATTAGTCGCATTTCATTTTTACTAGAAAATGTATATAGGATATATAATTTTGTAAAAGAAGATACAACAAGGATGTTTTTAGTTTGGGCCCTGTTTGGGCGCATGGCCAACTGTTGTTCATTTTTCAAAATAAAATTCAAACCCAATCTGCATATGAACCTGTTCTAAGCTTATTCCTATCATTCTAAGTAACAACATCACATAAACAACCATGTAACACAAGGACATAAGCATATACACATATGGTTATACATATAACAGTTGTAAACCCTTAAAACATGCATTTTCAGCCCTAAAAGTTTAAAACACATAGAGAACCGGGGTCTAGAACTCACCTATTGCAGCCAACAAGTAAAACTCCTCCCAACTTATGTGCACGAGAGTTCAAACACCAAGAGCAAGAATCAGTTTCTTCTTCTTCTTGAAACCAAGAGGGAAAAGTTTCAGCTTTCTTTCTTTCTTCTTTGTCGAAAACAGCAGGTAAAGAGCTCAATATGGGCGGCCATACCCATAAATTAACAAAATAGTTGACTTTTGTACCTTTTACACAAAGCCCCCCTCCACTTTTGCCCCTTTTTGTTTTCTTCAAGATACTTTTCTTTTTTTTTTGACAAGGATTTTGGGTGTTACAAGTCTACCCCCCTTAAAGAGGTTTCGTCCCCGAAACCTGTCACTCTTCGAACAACTGTGGGTAATGCTGTCTCATTTCTTCCTCAGTCTCCCACATAGACTCATAACCCTTCCGGTGTTTCCACTGCACACGTACAAGCGGAACAACTTTATTTCGCAGTCTCTTCTCCTTCCTGTCTATGATGGCCACCGGTTGCTCTACATAATTGAGTCGCTCATCTACTTCGATGTCCTTCGGTGGTACAATCATATCTTCATCAGCTAGGCACTTTCTCAGATGAGATACATGGAATGTTGGATGAATTCCACTTAACTCATCGGGTAACTCCAATCGATAGGCCACCTCTCCTACTCGTGCAATAATTCGGAAAGGTCCTATGTACATCGGACTGAGCTTACCCCGCTTTCTAAACCAGATGATCCCTTTCCAAGGTGAGACCTTCAACATGACTCTATCGCCCACATTGAATTAAATCAGTCTACGCCTTTTGTCGGCATACAACTTTTGTCTATCTCTTGCTGCCTTCATGAAGGCTTTGATCTTCTCCAACTTCTCTGTCGTAGCCTCGATCACCTCAATACTTCCCAACTCCTTCTGCCCGATATCACCCCAACACACGGGCGTCCTACACCTTCTACCGTATAGCATCCCATATGGTGGCTTGCCAATGCTGGCATGATAACTGTTATTGTATGAGAATTCCGCTAACGGTAGGTGATCATCCCAACTTCCTCCAAAGTCGATCACGCATGCTCGGAGCATATCCTTGAGCTTCTGAATAGTCCTCTCAGTCTGACCATCTTTCTGAGGATGGTAAGCCGTACTAAAGTGTAGCCTCATCCCCATCGCATCATGAAATCTTTTCCAAAACTTCGATGTGAACTGGGTGTCACGGTCCGATACGATAGACACTGGCACACCATGACGAGCTACAATCTCTTTAATGAACAGATCCACCAGTCTCTATGATGAATACGTCTCACGGATCGGTAGGAAGTGAGCACTCTTTGTCAGACGATCAACTATCACCCATATGGCATCATACCCCCTTGCCGTGCGGGATACTTCATTATGAAGTCCATGGTAAAGTGCTCCCACTTCCACTCGGGTATATCCAACGGTTGGATCTTCCCGTATGGCTTCTGGTGCTCTGCCTTTACTTGCAAGAAAGTAAGGCACTTAATCACATACTCCACTACATCGCGCTTCATTCCCGGCCACCAGTAATCTTTCTTCATGTCTTGATACATCTTGGTAGCGCTGTGATGAATGGAGTATAAAGTCTTAGGAGCTTCATCCATTATCCGCCCCCGTAGGTCTCCGTAACGAGGGATCCACATACGCCCGAAGCGGGTTCGAACTCCATGGGTATTTTCTCCCAACTTCATGACTAGACCTCTCATCCTTTTAAAGTTAAGGTTGTCTTCTTTCAACGCCTCATTTTGAAATTCCTTGACTTGCGTCATCACATCAGAGGTCATCACCAACTGATAAGCTTTCACCCGGATTGGCTCAGGCCTCTCCTTTCGGCTGAGGGCATCAGCCACTACATTGGCCTTACCCGGATGGTAATGGATCTCACAATCATAATCCTTGATCAACTTTAACCACCTTCTCTGCCTCATGTTGAGATCCTTTTGCTCGAAGAAATACTTTAAGCTTTTGTGGTCCTTGAAGATTGTGCACTTTGCCCGGTACAGGTAGTGCCTCCAAATCTTTAGTGCGAAAACCACAGCCGCTAGCTCCAAATCATGGGTGGGATAATTCACCTCATGAGTTTTCAACTGTCGGGACACGTAGGCTATTACCCTTCCACGTTGCATCAACACGCAACCCAGTCTTGAGTAAGAAGCATCTGAATACACCACTAAGTCTTCACTCCCTTCAGGTAATGTCAAAACAGGAGCTTGAGTTAATCTTGCCTTTAACTCCTCAAAAGCATCATCCTATTCCCGACCCCACACAAACTTCACATCCTTGCAAGTCAATTTAGTCAAAGGTGAGGATATCTTGGAAATTCTTGAATGAATATCCTGTAGTAGCCCACCAATCCCAAGAAACTTTGAATTTCGGATGGCGTCATTGGAGACTTCCATTGCATCACCGCCTCAACCTTCACCGGGTCCACCATAATTCCTTTAGAATTCACCACGTGACCCAAAAATTGAACTTCGCATAACCAAAAAGCACACTTAGAGAATTTAGCATATAGCTTCTCCCTTCTAAGTGTCTCCAACAATTCGCGTATGTGGCCGGCATGTTCTTCTTCGTTCTTTGAATAGATCAAGATATCATCAATAAACACAATCACTGATTTATCTAACATTGGCCGACATACTCGGTTCATCAAATCCATAAAGCAGCTGGTGCATTAGTTAGACCAAAAGACATAACGAGAAACTCGTAGTGTCCATAACGCGTGCGAAAAGCTGTCTTAGGGATATCCTGCTCCTTAACCTTCAACTGATGGTAACCAGATCGGAGATCTATTCGTGAGAACCAACTGGTACCTTGGTGCTGATCAAACAAGTCATCTATTCTGGGCAGGGGATATCGGTTCTTCACCGTTAACTTGTTCAACTCTCGGTAGTCGATACACATCCTCATACTACCGTCTTTCTTCTTGACAAACAAGACCGGAGCACCCCAGGGAGAGATGCTTGGTCAAATGAACCCCTTATCCATCAACTCCTTCAGTTGAACCATCAGTTCCTTCATCTCCGTCGAAGCCAATCGATACGGTGCTTTGGCAACAGGTTAAGCACCGGGTATCAAAACAATCTAAAACTCGATCTCGCGGTCCGGTTGCACACCTGGTAAATCTTCTGGGAACACGTCCGAAAAGTCACACACAACTGGTACATCAGACAATTGTGGTACTGACGCATCCACATCCTTCACATAAGCCAGGTAGGCACTACATTCGCGTTTCAGGCACTTCTCTGCCACAGCCATCGAGATCACCCTAGGAACCGTAGTGACATGATCACCGTAGACCGTCACTGGACTTCCATCAGGCGCAATTAATCAAATCATCTTCTTGCGACACACGATATTTTCCTCATAGGTTGCTAATCAATCCATCCCTAGTACTACATCAAATCCGCCTAGGGGCATCACAAATAGTTTAGCAAAGAACCTATGGCCTTCTAATTCTATGTCGCAGCCTTCTATCATATCAGAAATTCTGGTAGACATACCAATAGCAGTTTCTACATCAAATGGCTCATCAATACTTCTACTACTAACAGACAACTTAGCACAGAAAGCAGCAGAAATAAAACTCCTACTAGCACCAGAATCAAACAACACAGAGGCACAAGTTTGGTTTACTAGAAACATACCTGACACGACATCGAGGTCTACCCGGGCCTCCTCCCGCATCATTGTGAAGGCTCTAGCACTTGCCCTCTGTCCTCCTTCCTCCGTCCTTTTCTTCACCCTGGAACTCTCCGCCCTTTGCTTCTTGTAATACCTACTTAAATGGACCTCTTCGCCATAGTTATAACATCTTATAGCCCCACATACTTTTGCCACGTGGCCGAGCTTGCCACATTTGAAGCAGATGTTCAATCACAACCTACATTCCCCAGTATGCTCCTTTTCACACTTACCACACCTCTTCATTCTCGAGCTTGATGACACCACCCTACGGTCATCCACCCTCATCCTCTTGTTATTTGGGGTGAAACAGCCATGTCCAAACCGTATCCTGCTCTAGTTCTTGTCACCACCACCTGTCTTCTTCACCTCAACCACCACCACCTCTCTCTCATCGTAAAGCCTCCCATCCAGATCCACTGCCGACCTAAAAGTGCTTGGTCGGGTAGCAATCAAGTGCCTGCGGATATCAGCCGGCCATCCCTGCACATAACTCTTAATCTTCCTCGACACCGGCGTCACCTAATCCGGCACCAGCCTCGCCATCTCATTAAACTTGGTAGTGTACTGCTGGTGTGTCATGGTTCCCGCCTCAAGCTGTTGGAACTCCCTCTCAATCTTATGAAGCTCTCTGTGAGGACAGAACTCCTCGATTACCATCTTCTTCAACTCTCCCCATCTCATCTTCCCGATGGCTCTGCTACCTTCTGCTTGGACAATGTTGTCCCACCAACACAAAGCCGAGTCTATAAACGAGTGAGTGGTGAACTTCACCTTCTGGTCCTCTTACACTCGCTGATCTCTAGGACAGCCTCCATCTCTCTCACCCATCGGTGAGCAGCAGCAGCATTACCATTACCATCGAAATTTGGGGGTTTGCATCATTGGAATGGCCCGTAGCTGCACCCCTTCGCTATCTCCCGCACTACCACCTCCTCCTCATCACTGGAGGCTTCCATCCAAGCGTTCAGTTCCTCCTCCTCACCATGATCTCCCTCATTCTCCCTTCTCCTAGTCGTCTTCCTTCTCTCCTCCTCCTTCTCCTTCTTCTCATCCTCTCTCACAACATGGATGACTTCAGTCACTACAGACGGTAAGATCATCTGCATGACTTGATACACCTCCTCCACAACCGCCTCCTTTACTGAGGCTCTTAAGTTAGCACTTTCATCCACACCTTCTGGATGATGAAGCCCAGGCTCAGCAGGAGCTGTCTCTGCAGTCCTTTTCTTGTTCCTTATGGCACGTGGCCCAGCACCACGACCACCTCGTACTCCTCCTCTAGAAGCCTTCGATGATCTACCACCATCCATCCTCTAACACTATAAGATTCAAACACTAACAAGGTCATTCAAAGTAATAGCTCAGTTTATGTTAAGTATAGTAAGTCCCTAATTCAGTGGCCAGTTGTGATTAGTCACTTACTTTACTCTTCATCCCTTGAGCGTTTCCTATCCTGACTACATCAGTACTTAAATCTACTAAGGGCACATAAAATCAGATAGCACACGCACATAATACCGGTTAATATTAAGAAAAGAATTACCTGATGGCACGTGGCTACTCGGGATGGCATCCCTCCATTCGGTCCCATTCTCAATTTAAGTTTAGGTTTTTGAAAATAATTACCCATTTCTCTTAAACTTTGGCTCTTATACCAACTTGTAAGGCCCCGTTCCCGGAGACCTCACAGTTGGTTAATCATAGCATAAAATATATAAAACAACTTACATTTCATAAAAAAAACACAACAGAATTAATACCAAAAACCATTCATGCATATAATTAATGTTGCAAAATAATACATCGTTGTAATTTAGAGTTACAAAATAATCAATTAGTTGCATTACAATACAAAAAAATCATTAAGCATGAACAGATGCCAGTCTTGCCCCGACGAGTAGCTTTCCCCGAGTGCCATCCTCAGCTATATTTACCTGCCAACTGAAAATACATAAAAGTTAGTGTTGCTGAGTGAGTCCTAGTTTTAAAAGTATAAAAATACCTTGTATGATTTGTATACGAAAATATCCCTTTTTGAATAAAATACATTACTTTCGTATGCGAGCACACATCATACGTACAACATGATAATATTCATTATTGCCTTTCATCATTCATTTCGTACTTTCTTTATTATCTTTCACTTTCATCCAGGCCAATGTGCAATACCCCGAACATTGAGCACGAAGCTGGTACTGGGCCTGAGGTCTATAAATAGACCCCAAACATTATGCACGAAGCTGACCCAGTTACCTAGGGCAAGCACAAAGGTCCCGTCAATCTCAAAGATTGACCCCGCATGCATCCTCATGGGGTAGCTAACCCGCACGCAGTTGAGCTGACAACCCGTGGCTGTGAACCTCCTTTCATTTTGCTTGCAAGACTTTTTGTTCGTTCTTTATGTTCCACTTTTCATTAATATTAATCTTTCACTTGATTAATAATGATACTTATGAGCATAATCTCACCACATAAAGCCACATAACAATACGTAATATGGAACACAAGAACAGGCCATAAACATGCATGGAATAAACAAATACAACCATCAAATCAATCCAGGGTCAAACCCTAAAATTTCTATTTCCCAAAATTTCAGAAAAATTTTCTAAGTGTTCTAGGCGCATGAGCTCTATGCAGGCGCATGAATCCTGCTTGGGTGCATTAACACTATGTGGGCGCATAAGCCAACACTTAGGCGTCTGGGCACTAACTTTGGGCTCATGAGGTACTGTTCAGGAACATGACCTACACTTAGGCACCTGAATAAACTGGTTGGGTGCATGGTCAGCACTTAGGCTTTTCTAAGTCAAATTTCTAGGTGCATGGGCCCTGTTTTGGCGCATGGCCAACCGTTGTTCATTTTTCAGAATCAAATTTAAACCTAATCTGCATATGAACTTGTTTTAGGCTTATTCCTATCATTCTAAGCAACAACATCACATAAACAACCATGTGCACGAGAGTTCAAACACCAAGAGCAAGAATCAGTTTCTTCTTCTTCTTGAAACTGAGAGGGAAACGTTTCAGCTTTCTTTCTTTCTTCTTTGTCGAAAACAGCAAGTAAAGAGCTCAATATTGGCGGCCATACCCATAAATTAATAAAATAGTTGACTTTTGTACCTTTTACACAAAGCCCCCCTCCACTTTTTCCCCTTTTCATGTTCATCAAGATACTTTTCTTTTCTTTTATTTTGACAAGGATTTCGGGTGTTACAACCCAAAGGGGTTTGGTGCAGAATTTAAGTCCATTTGGAAGCTCAAATTGAATGGGAGAATCACAACACAAAGTGGACACTTAAAGCATTTGGATGCGGGATCAAGTGGGAGTTCACCGACACAAGTGTTACCCTTAGGAAGGACCTAATAACTCACTTGTTTCGGTCAACAAGTGATGTTAAATTGGTTGGCTATGGTTATGAACTTGTTGATGTATGTGTTGCTTGTATGGTTCATTTAATTTATTGTTCATGTGATATTTAGATATGCACTGTTAAACAATATCAAATCAACAACAAGCTGCAAACGGTTCTTTTGGAAACATTAACATAGGTAATAAAATGGTTTTATTAAAGGTTAATGTTTTTGCAATAAAATTGGGTTTTATTAAAAGAACCTTGGAAATTGGTTTCACTCGTTTACCACGCATTTGAATGCATGCAAATGTAAGGTACAAAATGTTTTCATAACTAGAAATAATGGAAACTAAATCCCTTTTAAACAAGTTGTAAGGACCCGTTCCCGGGATGCTTACAGCTGGACCTTCATCGCATAGAATATTTAAAAATACATTACTTTTGTAGCGGAGTTTAAAACTTTCATTAATAATTTAAAACATATCATTACGTTACATCATTCATTTACATTTCGAAATACAACATCATATTAAAAATGTGGATGCCAGCCTCAAAACGCTCCCAGTAGCTTATGCATCCATGCCTGCACCTCCTCAGCGTCAACAAAATCATGCCAACTATTATGCACACAAAAATCAGTGACGCTGAGTGAGTTCTAGTTTTATAAATAAAATACTTTACTTTCGTTAAAACAACCTTTTACTTTCGATCGTCATCACACATCATACGTACACATTGATAATAATTAATTATCTTTGTCATCATTCATAATCAAACAATACATACTTAGTATCATCCGAATCCTGCCTCATGCAATACCCCCGACTCATGTCCGAAGACTGATACTGTGCCGGGGCCTATATACAAACCCCCGACTCATGTCCGAAGACTGACATAGTATCGGGGTACGCAACAAGGATCCCATCTCGTATGAAACACCCCCGACTCATGTCTGAAGACTGATACTATGTCGGGGCCTGTAAACAAACCCCCGACTCATGTCCAAAGACTGACACAGGACCGGGGCGAGCAACAAGACCTCATCTCTTTCACATGCCATCCTGTCTCATGCAATACCCCCGACTCATGTCCGAAGACTGATACTGTGTCGGGGCCTGTAAACAAACCCTCGACTCATGTCCGAAGACTAACACAGTACCGGGGTACGCGAAAAGGATCTCATCATACGTTAATTCCATTCTCATCATTCGTTATCTTTCACTTTTGTTATATAATATTTTACGTACATTCATACATCATGCCACTTAAAGTCATAACATCATACATAACGTATTACATACCATAATACATATATTTTGAAAACTGTTAAACATGGAAAGATACCACATCACACAAACATGCATAACACACCAAGCCTGAGGCCATCACGTCATAACAGAACCTATCTCAGCCAACTACCACTAGAAAATCCTTAGAAATCCCTAAGTCCAAAATGGAGAGTAGTTGGACATCTCAGGCGCATGAGCATAAAAATTCTAAGGAAAACAGCCTAGGCGCATTACCACTATGCAGGCGCATGAGTCCTTCTTAGGCCATGGGCACTGCTGGGGCGCATGAACACTTAGGCGCATGAGCAACTCTGGGCGCATGGGCACTGCTGGGGCGTATGGCCAACACTTAGGCGCATGGGCAACTCTGGGCGCATGGGCAACTGTTTGGGCGCATGGCCTACACTTAGGCGAATGGGCATCATGCTGGGCGCATGACTACTATTTGGGCGCATGATCTTGGGCGCATGAGGCCAGTTAGGCGTATGAAAACAATTTCAGGCGCATAGGAACATTCCAGGCGTATGACCAACAATCTGAAATATAACAAATTCTACAAACAGCTCCTAAACATTGGTCTAGCTCATCTTAACATAAATCTACCATGCTACAAACACTAAAACATGCTAAACATCAAACATAACCTCAAAAACAACCTTAGCACCACAAATCTCGGCCTAGAAGCTGAAAATTCGGTTAAAACCGAATATATATTCAAGAAAACTTACTTTTTTGCAGATTTTAACTTCTTCTCTCTCTAAAACAGTGAACTTTTCTTCTTTCTTCCTTTTCCAACCGAGAACAATGGTGGGTAGTGGGGGCATGAGCGGCCATGCCCTTCTTTTTAAACATAATTATATTTAAGTTTGCATCTTGCATAACTTTGGTCCTTCAACTTGAGTTATTTATCTTTTCTTTCTTTATACTTTTCCTTCCTCTTCTTTTTAATAAATTTAGGGGTGTTACAAGTCCACCCCCCTTATATGCGTTTCGTCCCCGAAACCTGTCGCTTCCTGAAAAATTGCGGGTAATGCTATCTCATTCCTTCCTTGATCTTATACGTAGGCTTAGACCCCTTCTGGGCTCCCCTGTACTCGCACAAATGAAACCACCCTTCTCCTTAGCCCTTCTCTCCCTTCTATCAGTAATGGCCACCGGTTGTTCCACGTAGTTGAGTCGTTCGTCCATCCCGATATCCTCTAATGGCACAATCATATCCTTATTGATTGAGCACTTCCTCAGATGTGACACATGGAACGTCGGTTGAATTCCCAACTCATCTGGTAGCTCCCATCGATAGGCCACTTCTCCTACCTGAGCAACGATTTGGAATGACCAGATATACCTCGGTATTAGCTTTCCTTGCTTTCTGAATTGGATGATCCCTTTCCAAGTCAAGGCCTTCATCATTACTCCATCACCGTAGGTCGGCACATAACTCTTGTGGGGCGCGGTTGATCAAACCATCTTCTTACGACACCTGATATTTGTCTCATAGGCTGCTAGCCAATCCTTCCCAAGGCACGCATCAATCCACCTAGATTCATCCTGAACAGTCTAGCAGGAAACACGTGCTCTTCCAATTCTATCGCACAATCCTCTAGGGCATCAGGCATCCTAGTGGACTTACAAATAGCAATTTCTACATCGAAGGGCTCATCGATCTTCCTACTCCTAACGTGAAACTTATCACAGAAGGCAGCAGGAATGAAACTACTACTAGCACCACAATCAAAGCACAGATGCACAAATTTAATTTACTAGAAATGTACCCAACGTCACGTCAGAGTCCGCTCCAGCCTCTTCCAGGTCATAGCGAATGCTCTAACCTTCATCCTCTGCCATCCTTCCTTGCACCGGAGCATCCTTCCCTCCACTTCTTGTAGTCTCTGCTCATGTGTCCAGTCTCGCCATAGTTGTAACATTTAGCCATGTGGCATTCCCTCGCCCTGTGGTCCTCTTTCCCACATTGAAAGTAGATGTTCGATCCCTATTTGCACTCCCCCTCGTGGCCTCTACCACACTTCTTGCATACTTCCTCTCTCCCTGTTACCAATTTTTGATCATCAACCCTCATCGTCTTACCTCCATCCACAAATCTACCATCATTATCCCTCCTTCCATTTCTATTTCTCACATTGTCCCGCTTCCTTTCTACATCCACCATCGCCACCGCCTCTCGCTCGTCATATAATCTCCCAGCTAGGTCGACCACTGACCTAAACGTACCTGGCCGGGCAGCGATCAGATGTCTGCGGATATCTGCCGGCAGACCTTGAATATACCTCATGATCTTTCGTGACACAGGCATCACATGATCTGGCACCAGCCTTGCCATCTCGTTGAACTTCATTGTATACTGTTAGTGCGTCATCGTTCCCGCCTCCAACTGCAGGAACTCTCTCTTAACTTTGTCAAGCTCCTTATGATGGCAAAACTCCTCAATTACCAACCTCTTCAGCTCATTCCACCTCATCTTCCCGATTGCCCTGGTACCCTCGGCTTGAACAATGTTGTCCCACTAGCACAAGGCTGAATCCACAAATGAGTGGGTAGCAAACTTCACCTTCTGATCCTCTCGACACTCGCTGATATCGAGTACCGCCTCCATCTCCCTCACCCAACGGTGAGCAGCCGCAGCACCCCCGTTCCCATCGAACGTAGGGGGCCTACACCTTTGGAATGCCCCGTAGCTACATCCCTTCATAATTTCCTGCACAGCTTCCTCCTCCTCCTCATCTTCACTAGAGACAACCATATCAGTCTCTGGTTGCTCCCTTCCCCTTTTCCTCGCCTCCTCGTCTAGCGGTCTTCCTCTTCTCAGCCTCCTTCCTCTCATCCTCCTTCATAGCTCTAATAACCTCGGTCACTACAGTTGGCAGAATCGTCTGCATGACCTGATGAACCTCCTCAACCACCGCATCCTTCATTGAGGCTCTCAGATTAGCACTCTCGTCCTCACCGTCCTGGTGATGAAGCTCTGGCTCTTCAGGAGCCGTCTCAGCAGTCTTAACCCTGCCCCTCGTGACAAGCGGTATAACACCACGTCCACCCTGACCTCCACCTCGCGAAGCCTCAGAAGACATACCACCAGCCATCTAAACACTACAAGATTCAAACACCAACACGATCATTCAAGGTAATAGCTCAGATTATGTCAACTATAGTAAGTCCCTAATCACAGTGGCCAGTTGTGATTAGCCACTTCCTTTACTCTTCAACCCCCAAGCATTGCCTATCCTGACTACATCAGTATCTAAATCTACACAAAAGCACATAAACCACATAACACGCGCACATAATTCCCCTTTTCATTAACTTACATAAAACGTTTACATAAAACCTTTACCTACAGGCACATAGCTACTAGGACTGGCATCCCTTTCCTTTTCTTCCCATTCTCAGTTTAAGTTTAGGTTCTTTTGAAAATATAACCCAATTCTCTTAAACTTTGACTCTGATACCAACTTGTAAGGCCCCGTTCCCGGGACGCTTACAGCTGGACCGTCATCACATAGAATATTTAAAACATACATTACTTTTGCAGCGGAATTTAAAACTTTAATTAATAATTTAAAACATATCATTAAGTTACATCATTCATTTACATTTCGAAATACAACATCATATTAAAAATGTGGATGCCAGCCTCAAAACGCTCCTAGTAGCTTATGCATCCATGCCTGCACCTCCTCAGCATCAACAAAATACCTACCAACTATTATGCACACAAAAGTCAGCGACGCTAAGTGAGTTCTAGTTTTATAAATAAAATACTTTACTTTTGTTAAAACAACCTTTTTACTTTCGATCATGATCACACATCATACGTACACATTGATAATAATTAATTATCTTCGTCATCGTTCATCATCAAACAATACATTCTTACTATCATCCGAATCCTGCCTCATGCAATACCCCCGACTCATGTCCGAAGATTGATACTGTGCCGGGCCTGTAAACAAACCCCCGACTCATGTCCGAAGACTGGCACAGTACCGGGGTATGCAACAAGGATCTTATCTCGTATGCAACACCCCCGACTCATGTCCGAAGACTGATACTATGCCGGGGCCTGTAAACAAACCCCCGACTCATGTCCGAAGACTGACACAGTACCGGGGCGAGCAACAAGACCTCATCTCTTTCACATGCCATCCTGTCTCATGCAATACCCCCGACTCATGTCTGAAGACTGATACTGGGCCGGGGCCTGTAAACAAACCCCGACTCATGTCCGAAGACTGACACAGTACCAGAGTACATGACAAGGATCTCATCATATGTTACTTCCATTCTCATCATTCGTTATCTTTCACTTTTGTTACATAATACTTTACGTACATTCATACATCATACCATGTAAAGTCATAACATCAAACATAACGTATTACATACCATAATACATACATTTTGAAAACCGTTAAACATGAAAAGATAACACATCACACAAACATGCATAACACACCAAGCCCCAGGCCATCACATCACAACAAAACCTATCTTTGCCAACTACTTCTAGAAAATCCTCAGAAATCCCTAAGTCCAAAATGGAGAGCAGTTGGACATCTCAGGCGCATGAGCATAAAAATTCTAAGGAAAACAACCTAGGCGCATTACCACTATGCAGGAGCATGAGTCCTGCTTAGGCGCATGGGCACTGCTGGGGCGCATGAACACTTAGGTGCATGAGCAACTCTGGGCGTATGGGCATTGCTGGGGCGCATGGCCAACACTTAGGCGCATGGGCAACTCTGGGCGCATGGGCAACTGTTTAGGCGCATGGCCTATACTTAGGCGCATGGGCATCATGCTGGGCGTATGACTACTATTTGGGCGCATGATCTTGGGCGCATGAGGTAAGTTAGGTGTATGAATACAATTTCAAGCGCATGGGAACATTCCAGGCGTATGACCAACAATCTGAAATATAACAAATTCTACAAACAGCTCCCAAACATCGGTCTAGCACATCTTAACATAAATCTACCATGCTACAAACACTAAAACATGCTAAACATCAAACATAACCTCAAAAACAACCTTAAAAACATACAACAACAGAGCACCATCAAACAACATGCTGAAAAACTCACGGTTACTTAAAAATCTTTTGCTCGGTATGCATAATAGCCCCAAACACTTCGAAAATCAGTAAAAAGAGGGGATCTAGAAACTCACCTGAAGCAACCTTCGAGCAACACACTTCCACCTGCAAATTCAACTCCTAAAACCCATGAAATCAAGCACTTAGCACCACAAATCTCGGCTTAGAAGCTGAAAATTCGGTTGAAACCGAACATATATTCAAGAAAACTCACTTTTTTGCAGATTTCAGCTTCTTCTCTCTCTAAAACCGTGAACTTTTCTTCTTTCTTCCTTTTTCAGCCGAGAACAATGGTGGGTAGTGGGGGCATGGGTGGCCATGACCTTGTTTCTAAACATAATTATATTTAAGTTTACATCTTGCACAACTTTGGTCCTTCAACTTGAGTTATTTATCTTTTCTTTCTTTATACTTTTCCTTCCTCTTCTTTTTAATAAATTTCGGGGTGTTACACAAGTTTAACACCATCCTTTTATGCAACACTCGAATCACTTGGGAACTATTTGTGGGATAAATGTCACCTAACCATATTTAGGGAACTTATGTGTTTGAGGTGAGTTTAGCATATTTGTGGGATAAAGTCCACCTAACCACCTATATGTGTAAACTCACATATGTGTGTAAGTAGGACGACTTGAGTTGGAAACCATGTGAATAGGGTCACCGAAGCATGGCATACAATGGTGTTGATGGGATTAAACACGCCGACTAAACATAAAGATGTTTAACCGATCCCATAAACTAGAAGTTGCAAAGGGTTGCAATTGTCAAAAGTTGACTACCTTATTAATTTAAATAATGGGATAAAGGTCACCTAACCATTATTTAACTGTAACGTTGGATTCTAGATTTTAATTATTAATTGTCTATGAGACATGAAAGGGTATTAATAATTAAAATATCTTTTTGTAAATACTAAAATTGAACTTTGTTTATATAGTAGTAATGGCCACAAATAATAACAACGCTACTTCCCCAACGGTCCATAACCTGTCACTGAGAACTATCCTGGAAAAGGATCGTCTAAAGCACAATAATTTCATGGATTGGTTTCGAAACTTGAGAATTGTTCTCAAGCAAGAAAAGAAATCATATGTGTTGGATGATCCTATTCCCAATGAACCCAACATTGATGATGTTGATGCCTACAAGGATTGGGTTAAGCCCACTGAGGATTCTGTGCAAGTTTCTTGCCTCATGTTGGGAACCATGATTCCCGAGCTTCAAAAGGATTTTGAACATCACGGGGCATACGACATGATTACCCAGCTGAAGGAAATGTTCCTTTAACAAGTGAGGGTAGAGCGCTTCGAAACGGTTCGAGCGCTTCATGCATGTCGAATGGAAGAAACCCAATCGGTATCATCTTATGTAATAAAGATGAAAAGCCACATTGATAGCCTTGAAAGGCTGAATTTATCTGTCTCAAAAGAGTTAGCCACGGATTTGATCCTCAATGGTCTAACCAAGAAGTTTGAGACTTTTATTATGAATTATAACATGAATGGATGGGACAAGAGCATTGGGGAACTTCATGCAATGCTCAAAACAGCCAAGGCTGGGATGGGTAAAAGGGTTTTACCGGTTCTCACAATCAATAAGGGTGGCAACAAGAAAAGGCATCACCCCGAACCCAAGACAAATGTTGCCAAAGGCAAGGCATACATCAAAAGAAAGGGTAAGGGAAAGACTAAACTGGGACCACCAAAACCGAGGCTTAAGAAGCCAAAGGTTACAGAGAACGATTCATGCTTTGAGTGTGGTAAGATAGGACATTGGAAGAGGAATTGTCCAATCTATCTCAAGGAGTTAAGAAACAAGAGGGATGCTGGGCAGACCATAGGTACAACTTTCATGATCCATATTGAACTTAATGTTATTTCTTCAATCACATGGGTATTAGATACCAGATGTGGAACTCATATTTGTAATTTGTTGCAGGGGTTCAAAAGAAATAAGCATTTTAAGAAGGGGGATACTAGTTTCTACATAGGAAACGGAGCAAAGGTTGATGTCGAAGCCCAAGGAGACTATATCTTGAAGCTTCCAAGTGGTTTAGAAGTCATTTTGAAGAATGTTTTGTATGCTCCTAGTTTGACTAGGAATATAATTTTTGTATCCCCTCTGAAACATTATGGTTATGTATTAAAGTTTGTAAATGATGGTATTTGTGTTTTTATGGATGATATATTTTACTTTAAGGCTATGCTTTTTAATGGTATTTATGAATTGGTTCATGATGACTCATCCTTCAATAACTCGTTATACCAGTCAAGCACCAAGAAACTTAAAATGGGTTTAAGTGAATTATATCTTTGGCATTGTCATCTTGGTCACATAAACAAGAATCGTATTCAAACACTTCAAAAGAATGGTCTTTTGGAAGCAAATAAAGAGGGTTCATTTGATAAGTGTGAATCTTGTTTACAAGGAAAGATGACCAAGGAACCCTTTAGTGGTACTAACCAAAGGGCAAAAGATTTATTAGGAATCATACATTCGGATGTATGTGGTCCTTTAAAGCAATGACAAGGAATGGTGAAAGATACTCCATTACCTTCATCGATGATTATAGTCATTATGGTTATGTGTACTTGTTAAGAAACAAAGATGAAGCTTTTGAAACATTCAAAATCTTCAAGAATGAAGTAGAGAATCAACTCAACAAAACAATCAAAGTTCTTCATTCGGATAGAGGAGGTGAATATCTTAGTGATGCCTTTCAAGATCATCTTAGGAGTTATGGGATTGTCTCACAACTTGCTCCACCCGGACCACCACAGCATAATGGTGTGATTGAAAGGAGAAACCGAACCCTATTGGATATGGTTCGATATATGATGGCTAGAAGCACACTACCTCTGTCATTTTGCGGTTTTGCATTGCTCTTCGCGACCCGTATTCTGAATATGGCCCCAACCAAGAAAGTGGATAAGACACCTTTTGAAATATGGCATGGAAGGGTTCTATCGTTATCATATTTAAAGGTATGGGGTTGTGAAGCTTATGTTAAGCAGAACACCACAAAAAGTTAGAAAACCAATCCACTAAGTGTATCTTTGTAGGATATCCCAAAGACTCGATGGGATATTACTTCTACAATCCAACAGAGCAAAAGGTATTTATTGCTCGAAAGGCTAAGTTCTTGGAATCTAAATTCCTTATGGAAGGAACTACCGATACAATAGTGGAACTTGATGAGGTTTGAGAACCACAAGCCGATACACGTTTGGTTGATAGTAGCAATCAACAACAGGTTGTTGATAATGATCAAGTGGTTGATCAATACACACAAAACGTTCGCAGATCTGGTAGAATTAGCTATCCACCCGAAAGATATGGATTTTTCATGAATGGAAGCTATGTAGTTGCCTCGGATGAACCAACTACGTACCATTATGCAAAGTCCAATTCGGATTGTGACAAGTGGCTTGAAGCCATGAACGTAGAGATGCAATCCATGTATGACAACCAAGTGTGGGAATTGGTTGTGCCACCGCTTAACTCCAAACCGGTTGGATGTAAGTGGGTTTTCAAGAAGAAAACCGATATGCATGGAAACTTGGATACTTATAAAGCAAGACTTGTAGCAAAAGGTTTCACTCAGACTCAAGGGGTTGATTATGATGAGACCTTCTCGCCTGTGGCAATGCTAAAGTCAATTAGGATTTTATTTGCATAGCTGTATATTATGACTATGAGATTTGGCAAATGGATGTCAAATCTGCTTTCCTTAATGGACATCTCGAAGAGAATGTCTATATGGTTCAGCCCCGAAAGTTTTGTCGATCCACAATATCCTAATAAAGTATGCAAGTTAAGGAAATCAATCTATGGATTGAAACAAGCATCAAGAAGTTGGAATCAACATTTTGATGAAGAGATCAAGAAATTGGATTCATCAAGAACGCTGATGAAGCTTGTGTGTATAAGAAAGCAAGTGGGAGCATCATCACATTCTTGGTATTGTATGTTGATGATATATTACTGTTTGGAAATGACATTCCAACCATGGAAGGTGTTAAAACCTGGCTTGGAAGTTGTTTTTCCTTCAAAGATATTGGTGAAGCCGCCTATATTTTGGGAATAAAGATCTATAGGGATAAATCAAGGCGGTTGATAGGTTTAAACCAAAGTGCATACATTGATAAAATCTTGAAAAGGTTCAAGATGGAGAACTCTAAGAAAGGTTTGGTACCTATTCAAAGGGGACAATATTAAGTGCATCTTAATGTCCAAGCTCAAAGGATGACCAAGAAAGGATGAAGCAAATCACATATGCATCTGCTATAGGATCCATCACATATGCAATGATATGCACTAGACCGGACGTGTCATGTGCTTTGAGCATGACAAGCAGATATCAGCAGAATCCAGGAAATAGCCATTAGATGACTGTTAAGAGTATATTGAAATACCTTAGGAGGACTAAGGATATGTTTCTAATATACGGATCTGGTAAAGAGGAACTCGTTGTAAAGGGTTACACGGATGAGAGTTTCCAAACTGATCGAGATGATTCTCGATCATAATCGGGGTATGTCTTCATTATAAATGGAGGGGCAGTATCGTGGAAGAGTTCAAAGTAGGATATGGTGGCATTGTCCACTACAGAATCGAAATACATCGACGCTTCATTGGCAGCACAGGAAGCTGCATGGTTAAATAAATTCATTGCCGATATAGGAGTTGTCTCTACCATTCAAGATACCCTAGAGATCTTTTGTGATAACGAGGGTGCGATTGCTCAAATCAAGGAACCCCGTGCATATCAAAAGACAAGGCACACTGGAACGAATTCAACGACATAAATATTGCGGATGAAGCTCCTTGGAAAAAAATATGTGCATACTTGTGCGGATATTCTAGTGATTGGATTTGATCTATTTAGTATTTAAATATCGGAACAATTGTTATTTTGACTCATATATATATATATATATATATATATATGATTATGATACTATGAGTTATGTTCCATTTTAGCATGTTTAGATCCATGAATATGTTTATTATTCTACATGTCCGTAGTCGGTCATATTTGTGAGAACAAATACGAAGGTAAGACTATTATGAATTTGGATTGGTAGATATTCATAAGGTATGAATATAGAGCAAGAGGTTGCTACCAAGGTTCATAGATATTTGTGGATACAAATATTGGACTGACTCTCTCTCAAATTTTACTGCATGGAATTATGTAATTGATCATAAATAAATTTGAGTAAAGGCGAATATCATTGTATCCTCCAACCTGAGATACATATTGGGTTTCGATAATCACCAAATATTATACTTTGATCTAGTTCTTCGCTGTTCTAAAAAATGGACAGTACATAAGGCTAGTTTCAGGTGTGATAAAGGTGATTGTGAGAAACGTATGTAGCCAAGATGGGATTTTTCCTCTTATTCATAGAGAGTATGATGTCTAAGGCCTGATAAAGTTAAATCAATAGGGAATGATTACTCTGTGTCTCTGGATTTAACTTGACATCTGTAACAAAAAGATAAATGATAGATTCACCTAAATCATTTCAAGTAAGGGACTTGAGGAAGATGATGTTCGTCTGCATTTACAAATGCGGATGTGCATTTTTGGAAATACTGATGGAACTACTCATCGGCATTTACAAATGCGGATGTACATTTGGGAAATACGGATGAAGTTTCTTCTTTCGCATTTATAAATGCGGTTAGAGGTTGTTCATCCGTATTTACTAATGCGGATGAATATAGAGAAATACGGATGGGTTAAAGGGATGGGTCCCGCCCACTTTTCTCACTCTAAAATTCAGTTTCATAGGACGTGCAATATATGATTGCATTCAACCACTCTCTCTGATAACTTACAACACACACAAAGGTGCAGATCGGTGTTCCTGTACCTTTTCTCTCGATCGGTCGAGAAAAATGAAGAACAGAACTCGGTTCAGGTGCAGAAAATCCTAGGAACCTGGTGTTTTGTTGGAAGCTTGGGGTAGATAAGCTTGAGGTTTCCTGCTTTGGAAGCTGCCGATCAAAGATCATCTTCCTCTGTCCCATTCGAGAGGTAGAATTCTAAACGCCCTATGGTTGTTTGTAAGCATGATTTTTCATATAACGATCCGTTACGGGTTTTAACAGATATATAATTGGTTTATATATATATTAACTGTAATAAGTTTTTCATTCGTATTCCACTGCATTTTTCATTTTATAAGGATAAAATGACTCTGATAAACTTGTGAAATCCCCTATAATCGAGTCTTATTGAAAGTTTCTCCTTGGAAAGGAATCGTACGGTTTGGAAAGAAAGGGAAGTTAGCTCCAAGGTATGTTGGACCATTCGAGATCACTGAAAGAATTGGTCCTGTGGCTTGTCGATTAAAGTTACCTCAAGAGCTTAGTAGTGTGCATGATACATTCCATGTATCGAACCTCAAGAAATGTTTAGCTAATGGAACCCATCATGTTCCGATTGAGAAAATCAAGATTGATGAGAAATTACACTTTGTGGAAGAACCAATAGAAATTATGGATCGGGAAGTCAAACGATTGAAATGCAGCAAAATTCCAATTATTAGGGTATGATGGAACTCTAAGCGAGAGCCAGAATTTACGTGGGAACGGGAAGACCAGATAAAACTTAAATATCCGCATCTGTTAGCGGATAGAGCTTCGGGATCTAACTCCAGCTGAATTTCTGGATGAAATTCTCTCAACTGGGGGATACTGTGACATCCGTCACTGTCAGGTCCATTAAATGACGCAAAGTTCGTTAACTCTCGTCGTGCATTTATTATCCTTGCGTAATTAATTCATTTTCGAACCGATCCTTGTTCTTATTTATTTGCGAGTTAACCCTAAACTTATAATATGATAAATCAGATAAATTAAATTAAAATTTCATTTTAAATCATCATAAATATAGTTATGATTAATAATATCATTTATATACTTTTAACATCATGTTATTATCCTCATTATTATTATTATTATTATTATTATTATTATTATATTATTATTATTATTATTATTATTATTATTATTATTATTATTATTATTAGTATTATTATTATTATTATTATAATTATTATTTAAGTTCAGGGTTTAAATTGTAAATAAAGCAAACTCAAGGGATTAATTAATTGAAATTTCAGAGTGCAAAATGTAAATATGAAAACAATATATTTTAAACCCAAACCGTCGCCCCCCCCCCCTCGAAAACCTTACTGCCGTAACCTTTCCCGTCGCCGTGAACCATCGTATCAGCCTCATTCCGTCGCCGTTAGCCACCATCGGTTGCCGTCGACTCGCCGTTTGGTTGTTTCGCAGGTAACCGATCATCGTGGACTTTGTTTTGTTTTGTTTCACGGTGTTGATTCGTAGTTTCGGTTCGGGCGTTTCGGGTTGTATCGTACGCACGTATGTGTGTAGTGTGTGTGTGTGTCACGACCGTGGTGTCTGTGATGTGTGTGTGCGCATCGTGACTATGGTGTGTGTGTGTGTCGCGACTGTTGTGTGTGTTTTGTTTGTGTGTATGAACCGAAATGTATGCGTGCAGTGTGTGTGTGTGTGTGTCGCGACTGTTGTGTGTACAGGTATGTGTGTTTCCTTGGCTGCTGGTCGGAAGGAATTAACACAGCAGCCTTCGGCTGCTGTGTGTATCGGGTGTGTGTGTGTGTGTGTTTTGTGGTGGTGAGGTGGTATGTGCACCGATTGTGTGCCCATATGTATGTACATATATATATAGATATATATATACGAAGATGTGTGTATATAGATGTATATGTGTGGGTGTGTGGTTGCGATTTGTGTGTGTGTGTTCCAATGTGTGTTATGCGCATGGTGTGTGTGTGTGTGTGTGTTAGGCGCATGGTGTAAGTGTGTGTGTGTCCGTGTGTTGAAGTGTGGGTGCAAGTGTGTGTGTGTGTGTGATGTATGCGGGTGTATTATGTTGTATGTACGTATGTATTCATGTGTGTATTGATTTGGGTGCCTTCAAAATTGTGTATATTTGAGAGTGTTTGTATGTGATGTTGTATGCATGTGTTTGTATGTATCTATATATGTCGTGTGTGTGTGAGAATATGTTGTGTGTATGTGAGTGTGAGTGTGAGTGCAGAGTGTGTGTGTAGAGTGTGTGTGTAGAATGTGTGTGTTTATTGTGTATGTGTGACCCGTGAGTTGGTGGTGTGTGTTTATTATTACTATTATTACTATTATTATTATTATAATTAATATTAGTATTATTATTATTATTATTATTATTATTATTATTATTATTATTATTATTAGTATTATTATTATCATTTTATTTTATTAACGACAAAAATAATATCTTTATTAGTATTACTATCATTACTATTAATATTATTATTAATATTATTATTATAGGGTGTGTTATATATATATATATATATATATATATATATATATATATATATATATATATATCTAATTGTGTGCGTGTCGAGCGTTGAACCCAATCCGACCCGAAACCGATTGAACGTGTCCGTTCTCTTTGAACGTGTCTAAGACTTTAATTACAATTAATTATTTAGGTGTTTGATCGTGCGTTGCTCTCACCCTTTGAAGCCTTTTCATTCACTTTATTTCGTATCATTACAAGGTGAGTTTCGCGGCCCCGTTTTATTACAATTATTTATAAACAACAAGGGGAAAAGTATGTTCAACCCTTTTTATGTTGTGAACTTATTTATTCTTTGGAATTGTTGTGTTTACTGTTTTGTAAGTTTATATCTGGTACATGCATGGGTTTTCTGTGTGGTTCTATTTTTCACAACTATTTAACTCTGGTGTTGGAGCCAACAAACAGGTATTGATAGTACTATTGGGTTGACACCCCCACCCTTGTTTGTTAGTATACTAGTTGGGACTGACAGTGGCCACGGACGGGCACTAGGGTGAATATGTTCCGACAAGTTCTGTGTGTACGTCATAGGTTTAGTTGTGATGCTCATGATTACATGTGATATTACTTGCTTATAACTATATACACTCATGTCCTACCAAACTATTACACATCATCAATTTTTGTTTATTATTTAAACCTGCGAACTCACCAACAGTATGTTGACCTTTTGAGCATATCTTTTCAGGTAACAACCATTAAGGATAGCTAGGGATGCTGTCTTAGTGACGACCATAGGAATTTCATTTTAAACTTGTTGGGTGTCTTTGACAATCATGTTTGGATTATCTTTATTATCCATGTTTGGTTCACTTGCTCCCGAGTTGTGGGATTTACATTTCTTTTGACTGATTTGGCTATGTTGTCTTGGAATCGACTAACTACGACACTAGTCTCCATTTGTGTCGGGTGACATCATGACATGTCGACCTTACATTATTTAATGCATCTCTATTCATTAACAATGTGTTATGACGATCCCGTCCGTTACATCCTCGTGTTTCCGCTATAAGCGGGGGTGTGACATTGTCTTTTTCAACTACTGTAAGTGACCACCAAAGCATCCCACAACATTTTTGCAATAGGAAACTCAGTAAGGTTACTGGCAAGTACAGATTCAATAATCTGAATGAACCATGAGAAGACGATGAGATCGTCTTGTTCCTATTGCTCATAAGTTTCATCATTTTGATCCGGAGGACTCAAGGTTAAATGTTTTAGCAGGTTATTCGATTTTCCGCCTATAACTACTCATATCATTCGGGACCATGAAGCGTAATTTTGGCTATTGCCTTTGAGGTTGATTTAAAGATTGTCGGATAATTTTGGGTTTTGAGGTTGAGAATTAAATCCATTCTTGAGCAGATTAGCAAGTTGGAAATTCTAACCCCGAGTTGCCGTCTCACGGTAGCTCAGTTTGGGAATAGGCCAAATGAATTTGGGTATTTGATGAGCAGGTTGGTCCTAGAACCAAGAACACTACAATGATACCATGTTTTTAAACATAAAAATCATAAGGCTATTGAGGATTTTTAATACTTGATGATTTGTAATGAACAAAGTGCCATAATTTATAGGATTTACATAAAAATAACTACAAAAGGAAATAAGAGGCTACCATAACGCGTCGTGAGCTGTAATTGAAAAAGAAAAAAATGTCTTGACCATTGAATTATAGGAAATAATGCTATATTGATTGATCCTATGAATTTTTCAATCATAATTTTTTTTTACTTTTTAACAATGCTGAGGCCTGTTTGATATCCAAAATTGCTCATCAACAGTCAGACACATGGGAAAGAATCAGTTGGCTAAGAATGAATGAAGATATCATGCATCGCTAGATCTGGTTGTCGAGACTCGATCAAAAGTAAGTTAAGAAATTGGTCTTAGCTACCTTTATTGCATAAAGATAAGTGTCACACCCTGTTGACCGGGTCTGGCCGTGACCGAGATATCATCACAATGCAGCGAAAGTAAATACATTTAAAATTAATCATTACATCATCAAAAGAAATTGTCTGAATGGAATTACATCATCCATAATATTCTTAAGTTGAAATTGTCTAAATATTCAGATAAAACATGATAATTTAATTGTTCATAAATAATAAGATGATAGGGTGGTGCCTAAGTCTCCAAAGGTTCAACTAAGGCAGCACCTATCCTTTTGACACCTGTCATTCAAACTTCACCTGAAATACACACCTAAAATACGTCAACATGATGTTAGTGAGCTCATGAGTTTAAGACTCATTACCTTTCATGACAGATATAATATTCAATAAATTTGTTAGTTACTATAATAATAATATAATATTCAAGGTGCACTATAGAAAGTATCACAATCAAGCCTGAGCCGGACTTCCCCGCCCGAGTACTAAAATATCCCCTAACCCATTACTCCTAGATTGTTGGGTTTAAATGTGCCCAGATAAGCATAGTTAAATAGCACTAATTTATGACATGATGATTATTGAATCCTAATGGGGGCTTTTCCTGCATAAAGGGCCCATTGTATGTGGGGGATTCCCCAAATAGTACTATCCACAAATCACGCGGCTTCTAAAGGAGTTAATGATTGTGCTCCGTTCGGAGACAAGAGAAGGTAGTATTTCACCATAAAATAATAACCAACGAGTATGTATTTCACCCTAAAAGTTTTTAAGTAAAAAAAGGGGTTCATGAGACTCACCTGTAGGTTGATCACGTGGTTACTTGAAAGGTTTGGATGCTACCGACCTGGAGGGTTCCAATGTTTATTTTAAATGAATTCGCACTTTATTAAGTGATCAATTAAGCCCAACCCTAATGTTTTGTATTGTCTTACTTGGCTTGATGTTTTATGTTACACATGTGTAATCTTAGTTTAGGTCTTTAAGTTTTGAGTTAGTATCTTTAGTTTTGTTTAAGGTTAGGTCATTATCTTATAAGTTCTGGTTATTATTGTTCTTATACGTGTGATATGGTTCCAAAACATTAAGGTTTCAAAAGTTGGCAAGATTGGTCCTTCAACTTTGCTAGATTAACATTTTTAACCCTAAAGTTTGGGATTTTGCACTATAATAACTTATGATGACTTTTATGGTTTTAAGTGGATTAATCTAATGTAATAATTTAGTTTTTGTGTCATTTGGTCTTTCTTAACAGTTTCAAGAGGTTGCTTTCGGATTAGGTGTTTTATGGAGGTATCTTTAAAGATTTTTCTTATTTGAGATCATTGAGTGGTCCAAATGATGATTATGTCTTAATTAAAACTTATTTAAGTAATAATTTGCCCCTGTAGTGTTAATTTTACGGCTATAGGATTGATGAGTTACTTATTGTGTTTTTAAACGTGTACCGTATCGTGATTCAGGTGTGTTTGTGATGTAAGTTTAAATCCATGGTTTCTATTAAAATTCTATTTGTCCTTTAAGTTGTAAGTCATATTCTAATGGAAAATCATCAACTTCATGAGATTGGGGATTATTTTATGCATTTTATGATTTTTTTTTTAATTATTAAACCGGTAGTTATTTTATATAAATGATAAATTTTGTAAAATCCTCTAAGATGCTCTATAATTATAAATATTTAGTTTTTAACTTATTTTATCCTTTAATAAGCTATTAGCTACTGGAAATTTTGGATCTCAAGCTTGTTTTGTTGGTTTTGGAGTTTAAACGTTAACAGTTCAGGTTTTAACGGGTTTTAGGGTTTGGGTTATCTTTGGTCAACTTTTTGTAGTATATGGCTTTTATATACGTTATTCATAAAATACAAATAACAATCACATAAATTATGAACTTTTATTCTTAGGTTTGAATAAGTAAGTTTAACTTCTAGAAATATGTATATCATACTTTATGAACTTAGATTATACATCTTTATATTTTTTTGAAAACGGGTTTTTCGGGTGGACTAGTTTTATCAAAAGCGGGTTTATGACCATGGAGGTTGTTATGAAAGCTTTTGTATTATTTAGCTACTTAAAAAATATTTAGTTTTATAAGTTCATAAGGAGTTGGGATGTCATGGGGTTTGTTGTGTCACTCTCGCAACGATACGCGATATTTCGCGTGTTTTCGGGTTTCAACGAGTTACCTTGATGTAACGGTGGATCGTGGGGGTTCAAGGGCTGAAGTGAGGACTTGAAATGACAAGGGGAAGCTGTTTAAAAGAAGATATTAGACCTGGTCTTATCATGTAAGAAAATGGAAGATAGAGGCTAGAAAATAAACAAGTGTGTCAGTTGTGTGATTACCTTGGCTTAATGAAGATGATGGTGATTATACTTGGGTCGACTAAGGCTTCATATGGCTGGAACTTTTGTATTCTTGGATGTGCAAGGAGCTTTTATTAGTCTGATCAAGTAGTGAGGATTAGAGAGAGTTTAGAAGATTGAAGAAGATGAAGATTTGAAGTGGGGAGGTAAGGGGTGATGGTTGCGACCGTAAATGGGGAGAAATAGGGAGAGAGAGATCTTGGATTTCTTAAGATTTGACTTGATGGTTGAGTGGAGTGATCAAGCATGGATCTTGGCAAGAATTTGGGTCTTCCAATCCATGCAATTGCAAGGATTGGTGAATCGGGTGGGTGGTAGTTTAGTGGTTAGGTCCTTAGGTTTCTCTTTTATTTTAAATGGGGTTTCACACAAGACAAATGTAGTATAAAAGTATATATGTGTGCCGTATGCATGTATGTATAATGTGTGTGTATGTGGGTGTACGTGTCTTCCTACTCTAATAAAAGGGTAAATAGGGGTGCCACGTGTCAGCACCACATTCATTTTCATTAATTTTTTTTCGCTTTTCTCTCCTATTAAATAACTACATTAATTACTAATAATACTGTTTATTAATTTTTACATTATAATTAGTTTTTAATAAATTAAGAAATAGATCTTTTTATTAATGTTATTTCTATAGAAATGCTTTTTTATAGAAAGAATTTTTTCTAAAAAATCAAACTATTTTTACGTAATATTTTAAAATTAGTTTTTTTAAGTAAATTTTAAAAAAAATAATTAAAATAGAATGTTATAATAAGGAAATTTTTAAAAATGAAAATTTTTTAAAACGTAATTTTGAAACAAAATTATCTTTGAAAAAAAACAAAAAATTTTAAAAAGATTATATTATTGTTTTATTACTTATATTTATTACTCATACGTAATTCCAATCATATCATGTCTTAGTATATTGTTTTATAATTAATAATTTTGATTTTATTTAATATTTTATTTATTCAACCCGTGTAATATACGGGTTTACTAAAGTTAGTGCATGTATATATATATGTATGTATGTATGTATGTATGTATGTATGTATGTATGTATGTATGTATGTATGTATGTATGTATGTATGTATGTATTCAATATGTATGTGTGTCGTGCATGTATGTTTGTGTGTGCCGTAGAGTGTTGTGCGCATATATATATTTAAGTGTGTGTTGTGCTATTAGTTTAGGAGTTTAATAAAATTATATAAATATTGTATTGATTTTGTCTTATTAGAAGATTTAGTAGGATATTGTAGGATTATCTATGAAGATTTAGTAAAATTTGATGTAACTTGACATACTATTTATCTATTTAATTATGTTTTATATAGTTGTTTTTAATACTAAGGGTAATCTCATATTAGTTAATAATGAAGATTTAATCTTTTAAAACTCTTATATGCGTATATTAAAACTTTTTTATTTCATCCTTTATTATTTAGTTTGAATGGCTAACATTTTATAATTTACCAGTTATGTTTGTTAAGTTTTGTTGATAATCTTAAGTTGTAATAAACGTTATGGTTTCGTTTAACTGTTTTTGTTCAGGTGAATCAGGGTTAATGGTTTTAGAATTTTAATAATTTTTAGAATTCCACGTGCTTAATTAATTAATCCAGGTTCATTTAGTAAATTTTCGTCTTCTAAGATATCGGGCCAGAGGCCGATTTGGTCGGTTCAGCATGCCCTATAATCAAATGATGGCCCATTGGCCCATATTGGTTTTTGTGGGTCAAAGCCTGTTAAGTTTCATGGCCGAATTAGGGTTTGATGGGCCAAAGCCTATTTGGGTGTGAGTATTAATATAGGCCTAAGCCCAAAGCTGTTGGGCTAATTCATGGCTTCCTAGACGAGGTTTGGTTTCAGGGTGCGGCCCAATTAGGTTTCTAAAAAAATTTCAAGGCCAAAAAACCGAGGTTATCACATTCTCCCCTACTTATAGAAATTTCGTTTTCGAAATTTACTTAAGGGAAATTACTAAATGACAGGCTCTTAATCTAGCATGCCAAAATCATATTAGCTATAAAAATACAAATCGAAAATATTACCGGGTTACTAGGGTAGTCAGGTGTTGTGTGATGCTTGGGTCGGAGTTTCATTTGTGTTTTTCAGAGTTCTGCCAATGGGGGTCGAAGGTCTAAAAAAATGCGGGAAATTTTTCTTGATTTCATTTTCTTGTTCCCACGTAAACTCGGGTCCTCTCTTGGAATTCCACTTGACCTTCACAATGGGGATTTTTCCCCGTCAAGGTTTCTTCTCTTGTCGAGCCAGGATTTCGAGCGGTTCTTCCACAAACTGTAATTTATCGTTAATCTTCACTTCGGTGTCAGGCATCATCATTGTTTCGTCGGACAGACACTTTTTTGAGGTTTGAGATGTGGAAAGTATCATGTAAACCTCCTAGCTCTTTGGGTAGCTCCAGCTTGTATATGACGGGTCTAATTCTTTCGGTTATTTTGAATGGTCCTATCTACCTTAGACTTAACTTCCCTAGCTTCCTGAACTGGATCAGTCCTTACCAAGAAGACACTTTCAGTATTACACGGTCTCCCACTTGGAATTTTAAAGGTTTTCTCCGTAACTCTTTTGCCGGTCTCTCGCGGCGGCAAGACGTTCTCGGATTCGATAGATTTTGTCGGTCGTCTCTTGAACTATCTTTGGTCCAGTCAGTTGACTTTCTCCAATCTCTGCCCAACAAACTCGAGATCGACACTTACGCCTATAGAGTGCTTCGAATGGTGCGGTCTTGATGCTTGTGTGGTAACTATTGTTGTATGAGAATTTGGCTAGTGGCAAGTGGGTGTCCCAATTTCCACCAAAGACGATCATGCAAGCCTGTAGCATGTCTTCTAGCATTTGAATCGTTCTCACTTTGGCCATTCGTCTGGGGTGGTATGCGGTACTTAGGTCTAAACATGTACCTAGTGCTTGCTGAAATGACTGCCAAAACCTGGAAGTGAAATGGCTATCACGATCGAAGATTATTGACAACGTCACCCCGTGCCTGTATACAATTTCGTCGACGTATAATTTGGCTAGCTTCTCCATCTTATAATCCTTTCTTACTGCTAAGAAATGTGCTAATTTATTCAGTCGATCTACAATTACCCATATCGCATCATGCCTTTTCAAAGTTCGAGGGAGTTTGGTGATAAAATCCATGGTGATATGCTCCCATTTCCACTCGGTTATTTCCGGTTGTTGAAGTAACCCCAAAGGTTTTTGATACTCTGCTTTAACCTTAGGGTAGATTAACTATTTCCCCACATAGGTGGCTATTTCTCTCTTCATACCTGGCACCAGTAGTTTACCTTCATATCCTAGTACATCTTGTCGCTCCCGGGGTGGATGGAATACTTGGTCTTGTGAGCTTCGTGTAACATTACCTCCCTCAACTCACCTTGCTTTGGGATTCACACTCTTCCATTCATTCTCATTATCCCATCATCTTGGGTATCCAGTAATTTCTTTGCTATAGTTCTCTGCCTTTAAGGCATCCATTTGGGCCTTTCGTATCTGATCCATTAGATTGATTCGTGCTCCCATCCGTAGTGCACGAACCCTCAACGATTTTGTTCTCTCTTTCCTGCTCAATGCATCAGCCACCACATTTGCTTTCCTAGGGTGGTACTTGATTTCGCAATCGTAGTCATTGAGGAGTTCCACCTATCTCCTTTATCTCATGTTCAATATCTTTTGGTCAAAGATGTGTTGCAAACTTTTGTGATCAGTGAAAATCACACATTTTGTGTCATACAAGTAGTGCCTCCTAATTTTAAGTGCAAAAACCATGGCTCCGAGTTGGTGTAATTTTGTTCATGCACCTTCAACCGTCGTGAGGCATATGCTATCACCTTATCTCTTTGCATTAATACACACCCAAGCCCTTGTCGTGATGCATCGCAATAGACAGTGAAATCTTATGTTCCTTCGGGTAAGGATAAAATTGGTGCACTACATAACTTCCGTTTCAGGGTTTCGAAGGCTTCTTGTTGCTTGGTTCCAATTCGAACTTGGTTGTCTTTTAGGTTAAGTACGTATAAGGCCTGGCAATCTTTGAGAAGTTCTCGATGAACCATTGATAGTAGCCGGCCAAACCCAAGAATTGCCACACCTCGGTGGGTGTCTTAGGGGGTTCCTATTTCTTGATTGCCTCGATTTTAACGGGATCTACCTGGATCCCTTTTTTACTGATGATGTGGCCAAGGAACTGGACCTCTCGCATCCAAAACTCACATTTTGAGAACTTTACTATAGTTGTTTATTCTGGAGTAATTCCATAATCAACTTTAAGTGCAGCTTGTGTTCGGCCTCGGTCTTGGAATATATTAAGATGTCGTCTATGAATATGGTGACAAACTTGTCTAGGTATGGTCTACACCCCCTATTCATGAGATCCATGAATACAGTAGGGGCGTTGGTTAAACCGAATGGCATTACGAGAAACTCGTAATGTCCATACCTGGTTCTAAACACAGTTTTTGGTACGTCTTCCTCCTTAATTCTTAGTTGGTGATTTCCTGATCTTAAATCTATTTTGGAAAAGTATCGGGATCCCTGAAGTTGGTCAAAAAGATCATCGATTCTTGGGAGTGGATATCGATTTTTGATGGTGACCTTGTTCAATTCCCTATAATCAATTCACATCCTTAAGTCCCATATTTCTTTTAAACGAAAAAGACTGGTGCTCCCCATGCGAGAAACTCAGTCTAATGAACCCTTTGTCCATGAGCTCTTGTAGTTGGATCATCAGTTCTTGCATTTCAGAAGGAGCCAATCTATATGGTGCCTTAGCTATAGGTGCTGATCCCGGTACCAAGTCTATTCGAAACTCGACTTGCCTCTGCGAGGTTAATCCTGGTAGTTGGTTAGGAAACACGTCTGCGAATTCTGATACAACAGGAACATCTTAAAGTTGTTTCTCCTCCTCGGTAGACATTATGTAGGCTAAGTACATGACGAATCCCTTGCGTAGACACTTATTAACCTTCATACATATGATATAATATTCATGCATTGCCTTGGTTTTTCCTCGTATACTATGAGGGTCTCTCCTTCTGGTAGTGATATCTTTAATAATTTTTTGTCACACATGATTTCAGCTCTATTATTTGCCAGCCAATCCATTCCTATCACTATATCGAACCCTCCTAATTCTACGGGTATTAGGTCTATGGGGTATTCATGCTCATCCAACTCAAACGTACACCCAGCAATTGTTTCGCCAGCCTTGACTAAGGTTCTATTAGGTAACTCTATGGTGTAGGTACTAGCTAGCCTAGAGGAATCCAAGTCAATCCTTGGCCTAAAGTTTGTAAAAACAAAGCTCTTATTTGCCCCAGTATCAAACAATATGTATGCATAATGATTGTTGACTAGAAACATACCAGACGACCTCAGGTTCCTCTCTGGCAGCTTCTGTGTTCATCACGAATGCTCTTCCTTTGGGGCGGCCAACCACATGCCTTTTAGCCTTAAGTTTGGGGAAATCGTGGCAGACAAGTCCAACTCCCTCACATTAATGACACCTCTCAGGCCCTGTGGTAGTAGATTTGCACTCCTTTGCGAAATGCCCCGGCCGATTGCATTTGAAGCACACATTTGCTTTAACCTCCTTCCCTTGGGGTCTCACCCCTAGTTTGACTCGGCACTGACCCACATGATATAATCCATATTTCCCATAAAATGGTTGCTTTCCCAAATACAGTTGCTTCTCCCCAGTTGGTTTACTTCCACTTGCTCTCCCATTCAGACTTCCACTCATAACCCTAAATTTATCCAACTTCCTCTTAGTTCCCACACTCTCTGATCCTCTAGCTCCTTCACACCTGACAACCTCATTGTTTAGTATCACAGAAATTTCCACGGTTTCTTGGAAAGTCCTTGGTTTTGCAGCCTTCACTATTCCCCTGATTTTTAGGGTCCAGCCCCACACATACCTTATCTTCTTTGACTCGGGTGTAACTAAGTGTGGCGCTATCAACGAAAACTCATTGAACCTATTGGTGTACTCCAGATGTGTAGTTCCCTTCATTTCCAAGCTTAGAAACTCAGCTTCCATCTTCTCTATCTCATTTATTGGGCAATAGCACTCAATCATCAGTTTCTTAAATTCCTCCCATCCCATTCTGTTTACAGTGTTCATCCCTCGGGTCTACAGTAATGTATTCCACCAGTTCAAGGCTCCATTTTTAAATGAGTGTGTAACAAATCTCACTTTATTTCCCTCAGCACAATCACTAATATCAAGCACAGCTTCCATTTCTTCTAGTCAGCGTATGGTTCTTGTAGCACCCTCGGTTCCCAAGTAGTTGGTTGGTTTGCATGCCATAAAGGTCTTGTATGCACACCCAGTTTACACTAGTGCCATCTAATGATCTTTTTCTTCATTTGTATTATTGTTCTCATCATCATCATTGTCTCCCCCTGCAGGTGTTTCTTGGTTGCGTTCAGCGTTGATATGGGCGGCAATGGCGGATAAGGCATTGGCAATGGCCTCAGCAATCAATTGTTGAAGTCTAGTCTCCTAGTTGGTTTTATTGTTGGTGTTAGTAGGGTTGTCGATGTTGTGGGTGTTGTTGTGGTTGTTGGTGTTGTTAGTGTTTCCATCTAGAGTTTCATCGGTTTGGTTGGTGCGTGCCCTAGACCGGGTTGTGGCACCGGTTCTTTTGTTTGGAGTGCGTCCTCGACGTCTTCCCCTTGGCATGGCTATAACATACATTTTACATTTTTAAGTTTGCACCAATAGTCAAAATTTTAAGCATTAAGTACCCGAAGCATCATCACACGAAACATATAGTTAGTGAATAAAATTAAACCAAACAAGCATAGATAGTCCATGTCATAGCGAAACTGCCATGAATACAAAGCAACTTAAGTCCAAATACAATCAAGTGTGACATGAGTGAACATTCACTCATGTCCTACAAATACATAGTTTTTAAATTAAATAACACAAATAAAATAAAAATGAAACAACATAAATGATGACGGCGGCGGTAGCGGGACCATGGGTCAATCACGCACTTCTAGGCAGTGCGGTAGAGCGTCCTCCGCATCCCTTTTACCACGGACACCGCCTCGTCTCTTTCTTGCTTTATCACGTTGTAATGCTGGTGACGACGCCATACCTCCGCCATGAAGGAATCTTCCGCCGGTGACCCTGAGTGATACAAGGGCGGGTCAGCAAAAACCTGATGTGACGCGCTAGAATAGCGCGCCGACTCGGCGTAGGGGTCGGTGTAGTACACCGATGGACCATATGGAAACTATGACGTGCTACCGCGTCACGCCTATAAGGCCCGACCGGGTATGATGGGGCCGGCTACGGTGGTGGTGGCAATGATGCACGACAGGCTGTGGCGGTGCCCAGGTCAGTCCTGTAACCAGGTTATCCCATTCCTATTGGAATGTGAGGGCGGGTCGGACAGACATTCGTGCGGTTTGCCTTGTACAAGGTGCTTCATCCACATTTCCGTACTCTAGTCCGAGAGGGTCATACTCCCCAATCTCATGGGACTAGGGGCGTCTCGAAGGTCCTGCACCCTCCGGTACGAACGTGGGTGGTGGGATGGTAGTCTGGTAATAGTGTGGTGGTGGTGCATAAGTTGAGTCACTAATGTGAATGGTCTTTCCCTTATTCAGGTTTCTTGCCATTAATGAATAAACGGGGTAAATTGCATCATTATAATTATATTTATATAATCAAAATCAGAAACTAAAAGAAATATAAATTATACAAAATATAAAGAATGCAAGTAAACGATGGAATCTTTCCTTGGGGCATAGCCTACGGGGGTTTATTTCTTTTCTTAGGTCCCTAATGTGTGGTTAAAGCCTATGTTTCTTATGGTAAGAACCTAATTCGCTGAAAGCATTGGCTCTGATACCAATCTATCACACCCCGTTGACTAGGTCTGGCCGTGACCGACTAATATCATCACAATACAGCGGAAGTAAATACATTCAAACTTAATCATTACATCATCAAAAGAAATTGTTTAAATGGCATTATATCATCCATAATATTCTTAAGTTGAAATTGTCAAAATATTTGGAAAAAATATGATAATTTAATTATTCATAAGTAATAAGGTGGATAGGGTGGTGGCTAAGTCTCCAAAGGTTCACTAAGACGGTACCTATCCTTTTGACACCTGTCATTCAAACTTCACCTAAAATACACACCCAAAATACGTCAACATAATGTTGGTGAGCTCAAGAGTTTAAGACACATTACCTTTCATGATGGATATAATATTCAATAAATTTGTTAATGGCTATAACAATAATATAATATTCAAGGTGCACATAGAATGTATCACAATCAAGCCTGACCCGGACTTTCCCGCCCGAGTACTAAAATATCCCCTAACCTGTTACTATACATTATTCGGTTTAAATGTTCCCTACTAAGAATGGTTAAATGGCACTAATTTGTGACACAATGATTATTGAATCTTGATGGGGGGGTTTCCCTGCATAAAGGGCCCATTGTGTGCTGGGGATTCCCCAAAGTACTATCCACAAATCATGCGGCTTCTAATGGAGTTATTGATTGTGCTCCGTCTGGGGAAAAGAGCAGGTAGTATTGCATCACAAAATAATAACCAACAAGTATGTATTTCACCCCAAAAGTTTTTAAGTAAAAAAGGGGTTCATGAGACTCATCTTGAGTTGATCATGTGGTTACTTGAAAGGTTTGGATGCTACTGATCGGGAGGGTTCCTATGTTTATTTCAAATAAATTAGTACTTTATTAAGTGATCAATTAAGCCCAACCCTCATGTTTTGTATTGTCTTACTTGGCTTGATGTTTTATGTTACACATGTGTAATCTTATTTTAGGTCTTTGAGTTTTGAGTTAGTATCTTTAGTTTTGCTTAAGGTTAGGTCATTATCTTATGAGTTCTAGTTATTATTTCTCTTACACTTGTGATATGGTTCCAAAATAGTAATTTTTCAACAGTTGGCAAGATTGGTCCTTCAACTTTGCTAGATTGACATTTTTAACCCTAAAGTTTGGGATTTTGCACTATAATTACTTATGATGACTTTTACGGTTTTAAGTGGATTAAGATACTTTATTAAGTTAGTTTTTGTGCCATTTGGTCTTTCTTAACGGTTTCGAGAGTTTGCTTTCGGATTAGGTGTTTTATGGAGGTATATTTAGAGATTTTTCTTATTAAAGATCGTTGAGTGCTCCAAATAATGATTATGTCTTAATTATAGCTTATTTAGGTAATAATTGGCCTCTGTAGTTTTAATGTTATGGCTATAGGATTGATGAGTTACTTATTATGTTTTTAAACTTGTATCGTATCGTATCGTGATTCAGGTGTGTTTGTGATGTAAGTTTAAATCCATGGTTTTTATTATAATTTTATTTGTGTTTTAAGTTGTAAGTAAAATTCTACTGGAAACTCATCAAATTCATGAGATTAGGGATTATTTATGCTTTTTACGATTTTTCTAATTATTAAACCGGTAGTTATTTTATATAAATGATAAATGTTGTACAATCCTCTAGAATACTCTATAATTATAAATATTTAGTTTTTAACTTATCTTAGCCTTTAATAAGCTATTAGATACTAGAAATTTTAGATCTCAAGCTTGTTTTGTTGGTTTTGTAGTTTAAACGTTAACGGTTCGTGTTTTAACGGGTTTTCGGGTTTGGGTTATCTTTGGTCAACTTTTTGTCGTATATGGATTTAATATACTTATTATCACTTATATTTTCTAGATTATTCACTAATATTGTTCTTAACCTCGTTTCTAACAATTTTCTCTATTTTCAAGTGAAATCTTTTGTATTTTTATTTACCAATGAAATAAATTCTAAAAATTATGAAATTTAATTTATAGGCTTTTATTAATATGATAAGTCTACTAGAATTTTTATATAATCAAACTTTCATAGCTTCACCATTTTCGTTACCTAGCTCGGTTAGTATCGTTAAGTGTCCGTTAAGTCCCGGTTTTTCTATGTTAAGCACTATAGTTCGGTTTTTCCCATTCCCAAAAAGTCCCATAGGATAAATAATATTTAACTAACCCCATATTTCAGTGGCTTAGGTCCCCAACTTGATGCTTAGGATTATCACGAAAATTAGTATATTTCCACACTACGTTATTCATAAAATACAAATAACAATTACATAAATTATGAATTTTTATTCTTAGATTTGAATAAATAAGTTTAACTTTCAGAAATATGTATATCACACTTTATGAACTTAGATTATACATCTTTATATTTTTTTGAAAAACGGTTTTTTCGAGTGGACTAGTTTTATCAAAAGCGGGTTTGTGACCATGGAGGTTGTTATGAAATCTTTTGTATTATTTAACTACTGAAAAATATTGAGTTTTATAAGTTCATAAGGAGTTGGGATGTCATGGGGTTTGTTGTGTCACTCTCGTGACGATACGCGATATTTCGCGTGTTTTCGGGTTTCAACGAGTTACCTTGATGCAACGATGGATCATGGGGGTTCAAGGGCTTAAGTGAGGACTTGAAACGACAAGGGGAAGCTGTTTAAAAGAAGAGATTAGACCTGGTCTTATCATGGAAGGAAATGGAAGATGGAGGCTAGAAAATAAACAAGTGTGTGAGTTGTGTGATTACCTTGGCTTAATGAAGATAATGGTGATTATACTTGGGTTGACTAAGGCTTCATATGGCTAGAACTCTTGTATTCTTGGATGTGCAAGGAGATTTTGATAGTATGATCAAGTGGTGAGGATTAGAGAGGGTTTAGAAGATTGAAAAAGATGAAGATTTGAAGTGGGGAGGTAAGGTGTGATGGTTGCAGCCATAAATGGGGAGAAATAGGGAGAGAGAGATCTTGGATTTCTCAAGATTTGACTTGATGGTTGAGTGGAGTGATCAAGCATGGATCTTGGCAAGATTTTGGGTCTTCCAATCCATGCAATTGCTAGGATTGGTGAATAGGGTGGGTGGTGGTTTAGTGGTTAGATCCTTAGGTTTTTCTTTTATTTTAAATGGGGTTTCACACAAGACAAATGCAGTATACATGTATATTTGTGTGCCGTATGCATGTATGTATAATGTGTGTGTATGCGGGTGAATGTATGCATATATATATATATATATATATATATATATATATATATATATATATATATATATATATATATATATATATGTATATATATATATATATATATATATACATATATGTATATATATATATATGTATGTATATACATATATATATATACATATATGTATATACATATATGTATATTATGTATATACATATATATATATATATATAATATACATATATGTATGTATATATATATATATATATATATATGTATGTATATACATATATATATATATGTATATACATACATATATATATATACATACATATATGTATATACATACATATATATATATATATATATATATATATATGTATATACATATATATATATATGTATATACATATATATATGTATGTATATACATATATATACATGTATATACATATATATATGTATATACATATATATATGTATGTATATACATATATATATTCAATATGTATGTGTGTCGTGCATGTATGTTTGTGTGTGCCGTAGAGGGTGTGTGTGCATATATATATTTAAGTGTGTATGTTGTGTTATTAGTTTTGGAGTTTAATAAAATTATATAATTATTATATTGATTTTGTCTTATTAGAAGATTTAGTAGGATATTGTAGGGTTATCTATCTAGATTTAGTAAGATTTGATGTAACTTGACATACTTTTTATCTATTTGATTATGTTTTATCTAGTTGTTTTTAATATTAAGGGTAATCTCATATTAGTTAGTAATGAAGATTTAATCTTTTAAACTCTTATATGAATGTATTTAAAACTTTTTGTTTCATCCTTTATTATTTAGTTTGAATGGCTAACATTTTATAATTTACTAGTTATGTTTGTTAAGTTTTGTTGATGATCTTAAGTTGTAATAAACATTATGGTTTCGTTTAACTGTTTTTGTTCAGGTGAACCGGGGTTAATGGTTTTAGAATTTTAATAATTGTTAGAATTTCATGTGCTTAGTTAATTAATCCAGGTTTGTTGGACTATTAGAAGATGATACTTACCAAAACCTAAGTGTCAAATCTCATGATGATTACCAAAACCGACACGATGAAGATATGCTAAAGATATGATCAAAACAAAGAAAATTGACCAAAGTCAAACTTGGTCAAACTTGGTCAACTGTAGTCAAAGTCAACAGTCAACATCAGCGGTCGTCCCGAATGACGTCAGCACCCGACAGTCACGCATCAGCAATAGAGAATTTATCAGACTTAAAACTATGTTTGTGTAATCATTTGTACATAAATGTAATTTTTTCTTATTTTTGTAAAGAGTATAAATAACTAAGTGTAGTTATTTATACTCTAACATTAGAACAATCACTAACAATCCATAGCATTCACTAGAGAACTCAAGGTTGAGTGTGTGTGAGAGAAAGTGTGCTTGCAAACTCCCTTGTAATTCTCTTGATATCATACATATGAATGAATGAAATATTTATAAATATGTTCTTGAATTTGTTCATCATTCATTCATCATCATACATGTTCATCTTGCATATAGATCTTCAAATGAAATCATCAACAGGTTTGTGAGATACCGCATCACAAATTCGATAAACGACAACAATACGATTGCAATATTCGATCCATCCAGCAAAATCGATGGTTTCCATAATTGGTATCAGAGCCATGGCTCCTTGTTCTTCAAATTTTTCTCAAAAATTTGAACCACAAGTTTGATCTGCAAATTATTAATGTTTTTGATAAAATCAAGCTACCATTAGCTTAGATTTGTTATTTCATGAAGATCTGCAAGTTTTCACATCAATTGAAGTTCATTTGAGCTATTAATTTGAAGATTTAAGCAAACTTGTTCTTCAAGTCTTCAAATGCTCATGAACGTGAAATTTTGATTTTGTTGTTGTTTGATCGAATTTAATCTTCTAATAGCTTTAGTTTGTGATAACTAACACATCTGCAAAGCTTCATATCAATTGAACATTCACAACTCTTGAATTTGAAGATTTTTGAAAATTTTGTGTTCTTGAGAAAAGTTCACTGTTTTTGAGCAAATCTTCAAAAATCACAAATCTGATGTTGTTTAGCTGAAATTTATAGTGATTTTAGCTTAGAAACATCAAATCTAAGGTTCATTCATCATTTTCAACATCCAAATCATTCATTTTTGAACATTGATTCTTAGATCTTGATTTTTGTTCTTCATTATGTTCTTCATGTGTTCATCATCTAAATCCGAGTTTAGATGATGATTATATGAAATTGATTGTTGTTTTAGCTTAGAATCACTTATCTACATCTATTATAACCTTTGATTTTATCAAATTCCATTAGAAACCCAAGAATCAAAAGTTTGTTCATTCAAGAACATGAAGTTTGACTTTTTCAAAGTCAAACTGCTTTGAAATCTGAAAATCAGCCAAATCTTTGATTTGATTCAGATTTTGATACATTTGTTCATCATACAATCATTCAAGAGTCATTCAAACATCAATTTGTGTATTTGAAAGTGAAAATTCATTCATAATCGAATTTTACAAAGAATACTTGAATTTGATTTTTTGACTAAGTATTCTATCATACACAGCTAATGAGCTAATTCCACAACTTATGTTCTAATTCCACAGCTGACAATCTTCATCTTTTTGCAACCAAGTGTCCACAGCTGATGTGTTACATCCATAGCTGATACACTAAGTCCACAGCTGACAAACATCCATTATGTCTAAGTATTCACAGCTGATAAAGAAATACATCCACAGCTGATGTGTTAACACTCACAGTTGATGTGATAATCTTTTCAGCTTTCACTTCAGTTCAAAGCAGACGAGCAGAAGTTTGTTCACACTCATTCACTCACCATCAAAAATCATACATCACACACAACTCACCAACATCAATTATCATCATTCATAACCACATTCATCATCTTCAAATACAGCAAACAACATCCACAGCAAAACTTTTTCACAGCGGACGACATTAAACATCCAAAATCACATCCACAGCGGACGTGGTGATACCAGCATCACACAAAACACTCACAGTGCATGAGCAAAATCGGTCCACAGCGGATAAGTTGGACCTGAAACCACAGCGGACGAACACACTTGAAACATACAGCGGACGCACGAATTTGAAACATACACCAGATGTTTTACCTTAACATACAGCGGACGACTAGCAACTTACAGCGGACAAACAAATTAAACCCACAGTGGACACACAAGTTGATTTCATAGCGGACGAATAGAATTCTTGAACATACAGCGGATGAACATGTTTCAAACATACAGCGGATGAATCAATTGTGAGTTCCCTTTCGATTACTTGTCCTCAGCGGACAAGGGAATCCAAATCATTCACATCGGACACCATCGAACCGACACCAAATCACCACTGTCGACCTTCAATCCGAACAAAAGAACCCCCAATCAACATCAATCGACCTTCGACCACCAGCATCAACCACCGGCATCGACCACCAAATCCTTGAAACTGAAAGCTTCGGGAGTTGCCTTGACCGACTGAAAGCTTCGGAGGTTCTAGTTGCCTTGACCGACTGAAAGCTGTTGAGATTGAGAGTGAAACTGAAAGCTTCAGGAGTGGAGTTCTAGGTTGAAGGCAGACCGAGAAAATTGTGAATAAAATCACCAATTTTGATTTCTTTTATTTCTACTTTGGCCAGCAAAATATAAATATTTTTTTTATTATTTATATTTTTCCATTGAAACAAACAAATCAAAGTTTCTCAATTGACAAAATTTTTAAAATTTTGTCTCGAAAGATTTTGATCGTTCAAAGTGATCAACTGGATTAATCTTAAAGTTTGTTCTCGGAAGATTTTAAAGAAGTTGAATTAGTTTGAATCTAGTCACAAAATCATTAAATTTTAATTGATAAGATCCAAATCCTATTACTTTTTAATTAAGCTTGATTAATATTAATTGAGCTTAAATAAATTGTAATCGAACAAAGTTAACTCTTTAATTAGGCCGATCTAATTAAATTGAGTTTCGACGTTCTTTGGATTCAATTAAAGTTTAAATTTTGATTTCAATTTAAACACAAAACAAATTCTCAAATCATTTTTGTTGTTAAACAAAATGGAAAATTTAACATCATTCACTGACACTCGTGTTTCAAGAAACCGAGCTATCTTTCTTGCTGCAGGTAGAAATAGGTTTCAAGAATTCAAACAAAGCAAACCAAGCTGCAACCACTCAAACAAGAGCAGCAAATCAAACAAAAGTTGTAACCAACCAAACAACAGCAGCATATCAAACAATAACAACAATTCATTGTTTAATAAGACAACATTCAGTTGTATATCAGTCACATTGAGAAAGAACTGATGCACTTACATTTATGTGATCTTGCAAACTCAAACAACACTTTGTCTAATGATTTGATAAAATGCAGGTCAGAGATGGAACAATCTCAAAGAAATGATCAAGCACAAATCAAGACATTGAATCACCAAAACATCAGTTTAACTCAAGAGATGAACCAGTTGCAAGACAAAATGATTCAACAACAAATCAATCTTGAAGAGTTAACTGCTAAGCTTGCAAAAGCCACAAAAATCAACAACACAAACATTCCTCCACTGCCTGACATTCCTGAAGATAGAAAGATCAATCTGTGTTCAATAGCTTGCATAGATGAAGTTCAGGCATATCGAAAACATTGCAACAATATATCATACATGATAAAGGAGGAAAGAGCTTCACATGCAGAGGAACTACAAACTTTTGCAAAACAAATCATTTCACAAGAGAAAGAAGTTGATAAATTGCTTAAAGAAAATCACAAGCTGAATGCTCAATCAACTGAACTTTCTGTGAAGTTAACAAACACAAAGGCTGAAGTTGAAGCCAACATATCAGAAGCAAGTACAACCAAAACAATCAATAACTTGCAACATTACATTGAGCCTCTAAATCAAGCAATCAATACAGAAAAGGCTACAAATGCAGAATTGAAGATACAACATAAAGCCTTTGAAGATAAAATCAATTCTCTACTGAAAGATGTAGACAAACTCCTTGGAGAAAGATTTAGTCTTCAAGCTCAAGTTACAAGACTCACTGAGTCTCTAACAAAGACAAAAGCAGATCATGTATCAACTGAAGTTGAACTTGAGAATTTAAAGATGACTGCCAGCAAGTTGAAAGAACTACTTAATGCACAAAGAGATCAGAAGAAGAGTGCTGGAACTACATACCATGTTGTTCCTCCTCCTTATAATGATAACTACACAAAATGCCAACTTCAATGACAAGTTCTATCAAAGAAGATTCAAATATGCATGATCATCATCCAACAGACAAACCATCCACTATCACTCAAATCACTTCTCTTGAAACATCACCAAAGCTGTACCTCAAACCAAAATCACCATAGAATGAAACCTTTCATTCTTGTGATGATCAAGATGGAGATTCTGCAAGTGATGACAGTGATGAAGAAACCAACCAACCAAACAAACAAACATTGACAGCTATTAATCATGTCATTGAAGAAATCAATCCAAAACAAACACAACCACAGAAATCAAAAGCAGCAAAGCCTGACAACAAACAAAAGGCAATGGTTCTTTATGAGACATTCAAACCAGCAGGATTTCTTGAACCAGAATTGCCTAAGGCTGAACTGAAAACAAAGATTAAGATGGAGTTAAAGAACAAGCAGAAGCCTGAGGTATAACAAATCAAAGAACAAGTTAAGAGAAATAAAACTATATCTAAAAGAAAGAAGAAAAGTTAAAAAAAGTCTTCTACACCTGATCCAAACCAACCATCAACCTCAAAGGCTACATTAGAAACTCCAAAACAACAACCAATTCTCTATGAGACATGTAATTCAGATTCACACAACACTTCAGAGTGTAAAAACGCTAAGAGTGATACATATATATGTCCTCACAAGAGAAAGCAACAGAAACAAACAAGACAAAAGGCTGTAAAGTTCCAAGCAAATCCAAATTCATCTTTCAAGCCTAAGGGAAGAAGATCCAGACCTACTCCTTACTGCTTAAACTATGACATGGAGAATCATACCACTTCAGAGTGTTCATACAACAACTCTTCAACATCACAACACAGAAGAGGTCAAAGATCTTATCATACATCAGAGTCATACTCACCAAGATCGGAGCATGAGTACTACAACAGACATCACAGCTACTCTTCTCCTCGATCACATCAGCATGGGTATGATTTTAAACGTTATGATATTTATAATTATTGGGCACCAAGACATTATCCTAGGTCATACACACAACATCAGTATGACAGATATAGGAATAATACTTCGAATAATAGATATCATAGAAGATCATATCCATCAGATTATTATAATCATAATTATAATTCTTATGATGAATATGATCACATGCCCAGAAGAAACAAACATGATCAAGGACAAAGATCCTTTGCTACACCTCCATAAAACATTCAAAAGAAAAATAGATTTTCTAAACCAACCAAAAGATTTTCAAAAACCAAACAAACTCCTTTTGTTAAACAAACTAAAGTTGAGTCAGTTGGTTTGAAAACAAAGCAATGTTGGAGAAAGAAAACAATTTCAGGAGGTGAATCTGATATATCATCAGATAAAGCAAAATCATACACATACGAGCAAATCACATATAAAGATGCTAATGGACAGCTCAGGACAATAATGGCCTGGGTTGAAATATCTAACTGATTTGCTAGTGTTATAGGGACAGTTATGGAGGCCTGCCAACCCAAGAAAAGTTAGCAGTGGCTGATCCCTTCCCATGACAAGAACGTTCTTTCGGCTCATGATGTTATGATGTAACTGAGCCAAATGGAGCAGAAATTAACCAGGATCCAATGCAGGACATCAATCATTCACGAAAACTATGATGGCAATGCAAGAAAGAACCAATGTTTCATTCCATCTTCTTAGTCTGATTACATTGCTACATGGACTAACTGTTGATGATCTCTATTGAATTGATAACACATATGCCATTTCTTTATTTTCTCAAAAACAAAAATCCTAAATATTAGAAAATCAAGAAAAGTCAAAAAAATATATTTCTTTTGAATATTCCTTCATTTACATGAGAAATGATAGTACACTCATCTACTATCTTCTGCATCTATTTTTCAAAATCAATAAAGACTGACAAGACTCTATTTGATATGTCAGTAGGCTCAACTTGGATTCAAGATAAGCATATTTGTGATGAACTAAATCAATATGCATTATGGACCAAAACCATCTTTGGGTATTGGTAAGCAATGACTTTTCTAAGTGTTTGCCTGTGTGGTTACCTAAACACACCATGCGAGGTTTATAAATTTCTCCTTGATAAAAGCATCTGTTTCTCCTTTATTGTATGTAAATACAGACCTGGAGTAAATATAAGGACAACTTCTGTTATGCTGAGCACAGACCTAGTTGTCCTTGCACTAAAAGTGTTGATGCTAAAAAGAATCCCAATATGGATCAAAGCTAAAAGAATCCCAATGAGGATCAACTTCCAATGTGAAGTATAAAAGAATCTCAATGCGGATCAAATATAAAAGAATCCCAAAGTGGATCAAATCATGAGAATTTATACTCTAAGTAGCCTGGTTCAAGTTGCAATAAAGTGCCACCTTGCATTTCATGAGGAGAGTTATTCTTCCATACTTCTGAGTGTGGGGTACTCAATTAGCATATCTAATCAAACCTAAACATGATAAATATCACAAAGTGTTAAAAATAGATCCTTGCATGAGTTTAAGTGGACAAACATACTTACAATCAACTTTGTTCTTTGTCTATCTATTCCAAACTTTAAACATTCTTAGATGTAGAGGATTTTGGATTAGTATGATCTCATTGCAGTTGAAGGATTCATGCTTGTAAATATCTTAATTTTGAAAAATCTAAAATACCAAAAAGATTTGTCATTTTTTAGTATTTTTCTTAGTTTTGGCAGATTTACATGTGTTATTGATTTAGAAGTGAAACTTCCATGCAATACCTCTACCGAGAGGATTTAGACTTTTGCAGATGATGAATTGCACGACATTCCTGACTTTCTTTTTCAGTTCAAGATGTCAAGAGAACACTCTTGCTTCCTTCAAAGATCTCATTCTCTTGGTGTCTCATACACAAAAGTTCCTCACCCTCCAAAGCTTTTGTTGAGGGAGAGTATATGTTAAGTCTAAAGAATTTTTGATGCTTCTCCTTCACTTCTGAAGTTTAGATAAAGCTGCTGATATTGCTACCTGTGCAATCCACAATGTATGCATATGGGTGCATTTTCAAGTCTTAAAAACAAGACTAGAAGATCAAGCTGATGAAACATCCATCAAGTGCCAAACCAAAGTCTTTATGTGCCGAAACAAAGTCCTTTTCTTAATGCCTTTTTATGAAGCTTCTAAGAAGATGCTACCAAAAAAGGGGAGAAGACTGCACTTCAAGACTGCACGTCAATCAACATCCAAGGTTTTGATAATCATGAGGTTTTGGCAGCATCATCTTAGGGGGAGTATTGTTGGACTATTTGAAGATGACACTTACCAAAACCTAAGTGCTAAATCTCATGATGATTACCAAAACCGACACGGTGAAGATATGCTAAAGATATTATCAAAACGAAGAAAATTGACCAAAGTCAAACTTGGTCAAACTTGGTCAACCGTGGTCAAAGTCAACTGTCAACATCAGCGGTCGTCCCGAATGACGTCAGCACCCGGCAGTCACGTATCAACAATAGAGAATTTATCAGACTTAGAACTATATTTGTGTAATCATTTATGCTTAAATGTAATTTTTTCTTATTTTTGTAAAGAGTATAAATGACTAAGTGTAGTCATTTATACTCTAACATTAGAACAATCACTAACAATTCATAGCATTCACTAGAGAAATCAAGGTTGAGTGTGTGTGAGAGAAATTGTGCTTGCAAACTCCCTTGTAATTTTCTTGATATCATACATATGAATAAATGAAATATTTATGAATGTGTTCTTGATTGTTCATCATTCATTCATTATCATACACTGAATCTTGTATAGATCTTCACTTGAAATCATCAACAGGTCTGTGAGATTCCGCATCACAGATCTGATAAACGACAACAATACGATTGCAATATTCGATCCATCCAGCAGAATCGATGGTTTCCACAAGATTCATTTAGTAATTTTTTTTCTTCTAAGATATCGGGCCCGAGGCCCATTTGATTGGTTCAGCATACCCTATAATCAAATGATGACCCATTGGCCCATATTGGTTTTTGTGGGTCAAAGCCCTTTAAGTTGGGCCAAAGCTCATTTGGGTGTGAGTATTAATGTGGGCCTAAGCCCAAAGCTGTTGGGCCAATTCATGGCATCCTAGACGAGGTTTGGAGTTAGGGTGGCCCAATACGGTTTCTAAAAAAAAAGTTTTTCTAGGCCTAAAAACCGGGGTTGTCACAGTAAGTAAGGTCGTCTCCACAGAAAATTGGTAGAAAATGTTTAACACTATGACTCGATTAACTTAAATGCCTGAGCTTTGATATTAAAAATTGGAACTTTGGATGAATTCACGAACACAAATGCAAAAAGCAACTAACTTTGGAATGAATTTACTAAAATACTGAAAAACAATTACTTTCGGGTTTCTAATTCCACAAGATCAACAATTGGTGTGTTTCAAACTAGGGTTTGCAAGAACTTAACTACAAGATTTTAACTTTTGATTTAAAGTGATAACCTAAGAACAATCTTTTAAGACTCGTTCATTCATAAGATTACCAACTTACTCATATCAAGTTGTCTACCTTTCTTAATGAGCTCACGATATAAGGAAACCGAAAGCTGATAATCAATCACACAACTTTATTTACAAGTAAATCTTTTAAATTAATCAAAACATAAAACTTTATTCAATAGTCTAATGTTCATTACAAAAACCTAAACAAAGAATACCAATTGTCTCACTTGACGAGAATCGTACTCCTGGAAGCAATTACAAAAAGCCTAGCCACGTATCATCCTCTTGAATTCTTAAATATTGAGTTGGAAGATGATTTGGAATGAGTTGGGGGGGGGGGTTGAAAGTACCAAAAAACTCCTTGAAATCACCTATTTTCGGCTGGGAAAAGTTGTACCTCGAATTAGGTTTGATTTGTTTTAAATAAACTTGAAAAAATCCGAAGGTTGTTAGCCACCGATGTATGATACGCCGGCCCTGGGCATATCATACGCCCATCACTGCTCTTTGACGCCTAACTTTTTGTTCTTTTTGATAGATAGGTTCATCCATACGCCGCTGATACGCTGATCGGCGTATGATACGCCCATACCCGGCGTATGGCGTATCATACGCTGGTATGCCTCTTACTGTGCCTTTTTTGTAACTTTTGATATTTACCACTTCAATCCTTGTAGTTACGTGTTTTGCTTCTTTTGCCTCCAACTAAGCTCTTTTTAGGCTTTAAACACCTATGATCAAAACACAAAAAAAGCAAACTCATTCCATAATAACAACGATGTAAAATCAAGTATTTAGATCAATTAACCTCTAAAGCATCAACACATGATCAACACTTGAGAAGGAACGTTCACAACAGATCTGATGACGAGTGTGAGTGTCCCCGTTATGACACATATATGATAGTAGTGATACGCCGAATAAGGGATCGAGCCTGTGGTAGTGTTCTTGGTCTTTAGATGCGGTGTTAACCCTTGTCAGATAGAGACTGAATATGTACCTTTTGCATAGAATCGAAAAGGGCGGAGGTAGCTTACTTGTAGTAAATACTTTACCTCTTGTTTCTTTTAAGAACATAAAATTTTGATGAGCAACTTATAAACACCTAAAATTTCACCACATATGGTATTATTATGTATGATTGAAACCGAATATTGAAAAGTAATCATGAATGTTTAATTACCCATATAGATGAAATAAAGTTTAGTGACCAGCGTACAAACCTACCATGACTATGCGTTTCAAAGTTTCTACCTCCCTTTGTTCTCGAAATTTCTTTTAGTACTCATGGAAACAACAATAAATCACCGCCACAAAGCCATTGAAGACGCCATATTCTGCACTCACTAGAATTCTACAACCCAAAATCGCACGCAAAAACCCTAGAATGCAACAATAAACCAGATTATTTATGCATATTCTTTCCCACGTAAAAATCTCTTCTTTTTGAACTTTGGTAAATTCTGAAGCAATTTTCGGTTTCCCTCCATAGATCTCTGAAAATCCTCCGATCGGAACCTTAATTCGAGTGTAATCTCACTATATATACTCCGATTCCTTTTTTTTTGTCTGATCATCTATTTTGTTCAGTGATCGATTAGGCGTTCCGATGATTAAGATTTTTCCGCTTATGCAAATTTGATTGATGGATGATTTATAATGCCTCAACTGCGTAGCGGAGTACGCAGAGGAAGACCGTCAAAGCGACCGATTGCTGCTGAGAAAAGCGATCAAAAGCCAGTCGAAGAAGAAGAAGGGGGGAGAAGAAGGAACAAGACAGTGCAGGGGGTTGATCGGAAACAAGAAGAGAAGAAGGGAAGGGGAAGGAAGAAAGCAGCGGTGGTTGTGCGTGATGAACGTGGCTTGGAGGCCAACGCTGTAAAAGCGGAAGAGTTGCAGGCGGTGGAGATAAAGAAGGAAGAAGAAGAAGAAGAAGAAGAAGAAGAAGAAGAAGAAGAAGAAGAAGAAGAAGAAGAAGAAGAAGAAGAAGTTGGAGAGAAGAATATGGATGACTACGATAGCGCAGGCCCCAGCGGCGATAAGGGCTTGGCTGTTGAAGATGAAGGCAGCGCTGCTCCACTCCCAGAAAAGGTAAAAAAAGGTCCAATTCATATAACCTGTGCATAAATTATCCATAAGTTCAAGTCTTTCTGTAGCTTGCATAGCTTATTTGATTGATTAAACTGATAAGAATTAGGTTATATAGTCTAATACGTTCAGGATTAGGTTTCTGTACGCTTGTTTTTCATCGTTCTTGCTAATATTTAATGTCTTAATGCTTGTTTTTTAAATATTCTTTTTGTACGATTTGATGAAATATATGATCTTTTATAGCTTTACTGCCTTTGAAGGTTCTTTGATAGTGAATTTAGAGGGTTCAGTGGCTTAAAGTCTTGCTTTAGTTTGTTGCTGTTTGTTTGTTTGTGTTTTTGGAACTTGCCTTTGTGACAATTTTCTAATGTCGAAGTTGATTTAAGTTTATCTATTCATGGATAACTCTCTCCTAGGACTTTAATTTTAAATTGTAGCACTTAGTTCAATTATTCTTTTAGCTAGCTTGCATTCTGTATGGTGCAATTAGTAATGCTAATTGTCCTTCCTTTGGTTTCCATTAATAACAGGTCCAGGTTGGTGGGTCCCCATCATATAAAATTGAGAGAAAACTAGGAAATGGGGGGTTTGGGCATGTATATGTTGGGCGCCGTATCAATGCGCCAGTTCCTCATGAAAGAACTGGTTCTGGAGCTGTGGAGGTATCACATGCTTTTTTTGTTGCATCTTGTCATTATAGTCCTGGCGGGAATGAATTTTATCTGATTTATATATTATAGGTTGCACTGAAGTTTGAACACAAAAGCAGCAAAGGTTGTAACTATGGACCACCATATGAATGGCAAGTTTACAAGTAAGTCTACCAGTTTTTCCATTTGATTTTTGTATGCTTGGACATTCTTAGTGTCCTAGTTTGCTACAATAATCATCTGTTCGGATTTTAATTCTCAGCACGCTTGGTGGAAGTCATGGGGTGCCACGTGTGCATTATAAGGGCAGGCAAGGTGATTACTACATAATGGTATGTCTTACTCTACTGTGATTTGCATAGTTAAGCTTAAATATTCTACAACATTCTTCTCAAGTTGGTACTAACCAATGTTGAAAACTATTGAAGGTCATGGATATGCTTGGACCTAGCTTATGGGATGTTTGGAATAACAACTCACACACGTAAATTTCATTTTGACTTGGTTTATACATACCAATCTCCACACACACATACACATATATGTAATTACATTAGTAAACTGTTAACCCATTGCAATCTTGTGATGTCTTGTTTATCTATTTGTTATTTTTAGGATGTCGACTGAAATGGTTGCATGCATTGCCATTGAAGCCATCTCCATTTTAGAGAAAATCCACTCAAGAGGGTAGGGCTTCATTTCATTTTTAATTATTATTTTAAACCTTCAACTATTGGCTGTATGTGTGTATCTGATTATCTACATGTTCTTAGTAATTGACTATTTTGTGATGAATAGACATTGTATATAATGTAATATTGGTGATGTTTTGCAGGTATGTACATGGTGATGTTAAACCTGAGAATTTCTTGCTTGGTCCTCCTGGAACATCAGATGAGAAGAAACTGTTTCTTGTTGATCTTGGTTTAGGTACATTACTACATTGTAAACCATTCATTTTGGGTTTTCTTACATTATAAATGATTTTATATTCGTTGCAACCTAAATATTTTTACATTTGTTATGTCAGCCACCAGGTGGCGAGATTCTTCATCTGGATTGCATGTAGAATATGATCAACGACCAGATGTGTTTAGGTATGTTGCTCACAATCATTATGTGGTTTACATTCATACTTAATGTTTATTTTAGTGTTGATCTTTTTTTTATATTGAAGGGGAACTGTCCGGTATGCAAGTGTACATGCTCATCTTGGAAGAACAGGAAGCCGAAGAGATGATTTGGAATCCCTTGCTTATACACTTGTGTTTCTTCTTCGTGGTCGATTGCCGTGGCAAGGATTCCAGGTTGCCTTTTGACTGAATTTTTTTTTCTTCTGTAAATAATTTGATTTGTAGTTCTTTGGTGTTCTTACGCACTGGTTTAATTTTTCTAGGGTGAAAATAAAGGGTTTCTTGTGTGCAAGAAGAAGATGGCAACTTCTCCAGAAACACTTTGTGGCTTCTGTCCTGCCCCATTTCGGATATTTGTGGAATATGTTGTTAATTTGAAATTTGACGAGGAGCCTAATTATGCAAAATACATTTCCCTTTTTGATGGGATAGTTGGTCCAAATCCTGATATTAGACCGATAAATACTGATGGTGCTCAGAAGGTATGTTATGTGTTCAAAGTATGTTACATATATATTGTATGGGTTAATTAGTAAACCTGATATGTATTATAAACTCAACTTTTCTGCTTCTGATATGTTTGTACATTGTATGTATGTATACTCACAATTAGCTTATTGGACACAAGCGCGGAAGATTGACAATTGATCAAGAAGATGATCAACAGCCAAAGAAGAAGATCCGCATGGGAATGCCTGCAACTCAGTGGATAAGTGTTTATAATGCTCGCCGCCCTATGAAGCAGAGGTACCACAAATTTTTTTCTTTCTTAGTTTGGCTGCTCTATAGCGCTTGCTTTAGTGGAATGAAAATATTTAATAAATCATGAGAATCAGATTTGTTAATTTTAACACCTACTTACGGATTGGTCAATCTCAGTTATGTTTTATGCCTAATCATGTCAAATGGGCAAGTAAAAAAAGGTAGCTAAAGCAAAATGGTAAACAGAGTTGCCAAAGTGTTATTATAATCACACACGATCTTCTAGGCAGCTTTATTTCAAAAACCAGATTGATATTGGAATCATATAGTTTTTGTAGTCATATTAGACATCAATTATTCATAAATTTTTTTTTTGTTCAACCTGTCTGGTTTCAACCCATATTTAAAAAAAATCCTTACCTGAAACTGTTTTCATTTGTTATTTAACCTTTCAATCTCTCACATGTAAATGTGGTGCTGTAGATATCACTATAACGTGGCAGACCTGAGACTTGCTCAACATATTGAGAAAGGAAACGAAGATGGGCTACTCATCAGTAGTGTGGCTTCTTGCTCAAACCTATGGGCTCTTATCATGGATGCTGGCACTGGATTCACCTCTCAAGTTTACCAACTGTCTCCCTTATTTCTTAACAAGGTTCTTAATGCACTCCTGTTATAGAATATAATTTGTTGAATAATATCATTGAATTTATTTCAAAAGAGTTGCAGTTTTCATCATTTAAGCTTGTTTTCATGCATAAGCAAACTACTAAGCATTTTGTTGGTCTTTGTTTGTATCTTAAAGGATTGGATTATGGAACAGTGGGAGAAGAACTACTATATTAGTGCAATAGCAGGTGCTAACAATGGGAGCTCTTTGGTTGTAATGTCAAAGGGTAAGGACAGTTATATCTTGTAAAATCTGAGAGCTCTTATTTTAATATTCCAGCATGCTTCTGTCCTGAAACGTAGGTACCCAATACGTTCAGCAGTCGTATAAAGTCAGTGAATCATTTCCTTTCAAGTGGATAAATAAAAAATGGAGAGAAGGGTTCCATGTCACTTCTATGGCAACAGCAGGAAATAGGTGGGCAATTGTTATGTCCCGTGGTGCTGGATTCTCCCACCAGGTGCTTTTTCCAAAACATTGCTCTTTTTATAATCGTTATTTGACTGGTCATTATTTGAGATTGGTCCAATTGGCTGTGTTTAATATATAAACAAGAGAATGTTTTAGATTATCTCTTTATGTGATCCCAGGTTGTGGAACTGGACTTTTTGTATCCAAGTGAAGGTATTCATAAAAGATGGGATACGGGGTATAGGATAACGTCAACTGCAGCTACATGGGACCAAGCTGCTTTTGTTCTTAGCGTCCCAAGAAGAAAACCTGTAGATGAGACGCAGGAGACGCTTCGCACATCTGCATTTCCCAGCACACATGTCAAGGTGAGTTTCCCGTTCCTTTCATCAGTCTAGCGTATGTATGGTGTTTCTTTTGTTTGATTTCTTAAACTTGTTTGCAGGAAAAATGGACAAAGAATCTGTATATTGCCTCTATGTGTTATGGTCGAACGGTCTCATGAGCAGTTGTGGTTCTGTCTGTACCTAGAGTTGTCAGCTGAGTAACCCATCAACCATCTGCTTGTACTTTGAAGCTGAGGTCAAAATCTATTTGCGAAATAGTGGTAGTACTAACATAACTTAACTGGGCTTTGTTTTTTAGTTGCTTGCCGATTGGTACTTTTACTTGTACATGCCCTTTTGAATGGCGCACATGCTCTTCAAGCTCTAGTGAACGCCATAAGTTGTCTTTTCACTCCGTCTTTGACTTTTCTCATCTTAGATCTGACGTGACCATGCATTCTTTCTGCTGCATTTAGATCTGACAATAAATTTCTAGAGTTGGGTAATTTTATAAATATTTTGGGTTATTTTCGAAATTCGAATGCGTTGGTGTGAAGGTAGACAGGTATAGCTGTTGCGTTTGATCCTACTAGGTGGATCTCTTTATGATCCCAGTTAAGAGTCAGCAGATATAACTCAAACAAGAATTGTCGCTTGGGACTGTTGAACCAACCGTAAGGCGTATTCACAACCAAGGCCTGGTATTCGGTAAGCTCTACTTTTTAGTTTTTTACCTAAACCAAAAATTGGCCCAATGAACTGTTATTTGGGAATTATGCATATTCATATTAGTATATTTAAATAAATAGATAAATTCTATATCAATGTTGCAAAGCAATAACAAACTAAGGGGAAACGTTTAATTTACAATTCTTAAAAATAATACATCAAGTTTATGCAGTAATCTTTGGTATAGATAAGTGAGGTTAGAAGATGAGCATTTTTAGTTTTGAAGTGTTTGAATTTGAGTTCATAAGAATCTCGCTCCTAATCTCTACAGCAAACTTAGCTCATCCCCTTCCCCCTTGACTTGTGTGTGCTTGGCCAAGTACGAACCTAGAGGGAACTGGTGGTGGCTAGCAGTGGTAGGTGGTTTTTGGTGGTGGTATTGAGAGAGAGAGGGAGGGAGAGAGAGAGAGAGAGAGAGAGAGAGAGAGAGAGAGAGAGAGAGAGTATGTGATCGGGTGGTTGTGACTTGCGAGGCTTTTTCGGGGGTTTCGGTGACAGACCAATGGCAAAATAGGGCTGTAGTGGAGGTGCCACGCGACAACAATGGTATGTTGGTGGTGGTGTGTGATCGAGCTAGAGAGTATAGAGAGAAAAAGCGGTGAACCTGATCAGGGTTTGTGTGATTGATGAATAGCCATTGTCGTCTTGGTGTTGTTTCACGGTTAACAGCCGAGAAAGTGACAGGAGGGTGGCCAACATTTGTTCACGATATGGGTGTTTCGAGCACAAAGACACAAACTAGTGGAAAGAAATCTTGCAGGATGTTTTTACGTGTGAGGGGGGGTTTTGTGTGCCAAATTATGATGTTTTTAGTGTTTTTTTGCCTAATCTATGTACAAGTTTGTTAAATGTTTAAAAGCTGATAACGTGTGTTGTGTGGGCGTTACATCTAAAACAGCAAGTGTGATCCTGGTGGTGATACGAGGATGTGTTGTGAGCTATGGTTTGGGTTTTGAAGTGTTTAATTAACCCTGTCCTTGATAATGTGTTGTGGGATCTATTATGTGTGTAAAAGTGGTGGCTCGATTATGCATGTAAGCGTTGACAACTGTGTAATATTATGTGCATGTAATCATTTGTGGTGGAGTGTGGCCGGGTGTGGGTTGGTTACTAATCATATTATTTGAATTAGTGGGCGATTTTGTATGAGAAATAACTTGGGTGATGTGAGTGGGGTCATATGTGAGGTGGTGATTTGTATGCATGGAGTGTCATCATGTGCGCTACAATTGTTAAGTTGTGTGGATATGAATAATTAGAATCATTTTGCGTATGCATGGTAGTATAGACAGGTAGATATGAATAGGTGATACTGGTAGTTCATGTGACAACACTTATGTGGATGAGGCTATATGGATGTGTTCGTGTAGTCAAGTCTATGTAATTGAGATTACATGAGTGGTTTCGTATGCCTTTATTTATATAAACTAGTAAATGTATCTTGCCCTTCACGAAGGGAGCACCTCTGATAACACGTTTAGATGATAATTTATTAAGATAGGACCCATTTGTCCGCATCATAGTTATTCTAGTTTAAAAACCAAGTTTTTTGGTCAGAAAAGTCGGGAGTGACCAAAATGTTAGCTCCCAAAAATCTGAACTTATCTGCATAGTCTTTCTTGAGGATACACAACATCATACGCAAGATGTTAGATGTCTAAAATTAAGACCCATTTGTTACTCTTTATGGATATTTGGATGTGCGTCTTTGTTTTTTTTGGTGTTGCTTTGTCTTATATTTGTGAACATTAGTATATTATAAGTATGTATATAGTTTGCATCTCACAATTGAAAATTTAGTATGTTCAATTTTAACATCAAGATTAACAGTTTCAAAAGAGAATAAAGCTTAAAAGTATGTGGGTGAAAATTTTACTAAAAGTCATAAAAAATAATTGCTAACCTAATATCCTAAACAAATCAAAGACATACTCAAAGTAAGTTGGGGTCATCAAACCACATGAGCAAACAACTCATTCTAAAGACAACCATGCCTAACTTTAGCATTGATGATCCATTCATAAGCAAGAAACCTTATTTCAAATTACATGGTTCACAAACCCAGACTATATAATCATTTAAGCTGGTTGTTTGGATTGTGAAATATACCTAATCCACAACTCCACTTTCAATGTGTCTCAAAGTTGTTCTATGATCACTTTACCTTGAAGCTTGACCTGAACCATCATCTTGAAAGATTGGACTCGTTTTTTTTTTTTTTTTTAATGATTGACGTCATTAGAAGAGAAGCTTGTGCCCTAATTGCCAAAAAAGAACTTACATGAGTTAATTGATATCTTAAAACTACACCAAACACGTTTAATAACTCATTAGACATGCAAAATCATCACTATCTTGTTTATCATAACAACAATCTCTCGTTCCTTGAAGTGTAGTAAGCATCATATAACCAACCATATTTCTTAAATGATACACCTGCCTCTGCCGGCTCTTCTCAAAACCAGCCTCCATCTTTTTCGATTATAAAAAGCAAATTCGATAAGTAATTTGACGCAAATTATACAATTTTAAAAAATGTATCGAAGACTGAAAATCAGTCTCTAAAGTTAAAGTAGTTCAAGATGAAAAGATGATAAACTAACACAATACTATTAATGAAACATGTCAGTTGCTATCAAAAAAAGTTCAAGTTAAACGAATACATAAAAAAACACTCGTTAGCATCCAAATCAACTTGTAACATCATATCAAAAATTTTTTAATGCCCAAATAGCACAAGCCTTTATAATAAGTTTATTTGAAATTCAACCTTATCATATCTATGAAAATACATTATAGTTAGCTTAGCTATGTCGTGAAATATAATTGATTAAATATTTAAAATTTTGAAGTTTATTTGTATAATCATACAACTAAAATCTAAATAGCTTTGACTATCGTGTATAGCAGGCCGTGCTCATGTCAACCTATCAATTACTTATGAGTATACTTGCAAAACGAGTAGGTCAGCTCTAGTGGGGTGTCGGGCCAACCTGTGTTGTTTTTTCAAAAGATATGATTTTGACATACATAAATCACATGAAAATCATGTTACAAATAAAGTAATGAAAGGTTTATAAGCATATAGAAATCAAGAATAGGCTTTGAATCATTTTGAATTCATGGAGGTATTAAGTACTGAAAACATAACAGTTGACTTTTAGTCAGGTTGTCAGCTTGTACATGTGTATATAAACCTTCAAATGGGGATTAAATCACTTTGAATTTTAGATATTGAAATTCATGGAGGTTTTAAGTACTGAAACATAACAGTTGACCTTTAGTCAAATTGTTAGCTTGTACATGTGTATATAAACCTTCAAATGGGGATTACATCACTTTGAATTTTAGATACTGAAAACATAACAATTGACTTTTATAGTCAAGCGGTCAACTTTACTTGTGTATATAAACATGTAATGGGGATCGAATCACCTTGAATTCATGGAGGTTTTAAGCATTAATGTTCATTAATTTTATGCAGTACAGTGTGGATATTTACATTAGTGATGATTACTAGTGTCATTACAAAAAATAGATCTAAAGAACAAGATTTAGGTCAATTTAGAATTTAATCAACCACTAATAGGAGTTAATCTAAGATAGTACAACAACCCACTGATAAACACGATCGTCGTTTGTCCAATATTGAAGCTAATGGTAAATTTCCATTTCGTGAAATTTAAATATCTTATAAGCATCGTCATTTGTAAGGAATATTAATATAATATTTTGAAAATGTTGCTGCTTAAGTCCAACCGAGAAAGTAACTTTTAGTTTTGTACAATGTTAAATTCAATGTTTTAGTGTTGCATTTTTTTAGATATATAATTATTAAAATTTATGTGAGGTGTTGCATTGTCTTTACGTACTTGACAGCATAAAATCATTTGAATTTGTACCATATATAACATAAATACGTTTTCTTAAACATAATAATTTTATTTTGATGCAGTTTGTCTTTATTATAATAATATTTATTGCGGAAGTAAATCAACATATAGATGTGAATCAATTCTCAGTCCACCAAAAAGGCGAGGTCCAAGTCTAAATCTTAGTGCTACAAAGACTCTAGAGAAGTAGCCAAAGGGTTATAAATTTCTTTAACAATGGCTACCGAAACAAAAGGATTTGTTGGGACTTTAGCTACTCAGTTTGCAACCGAATATGGGATTGTAATATGCAATATATGTTCACTGGCCTATCATTACTGGGAGTTCATACGTGCAGATATAAAAAATCAAATGTATGAAAAGTTACAAGTTGTAAATATTTTTTTCTTTTATTTATTGATAAGTTATTAACATGTTATATTTTTATTTGTAATATAAAATATACATTTTTACTTTTTGAGTTGGTTTGCATCAAACTTTTTTTGTGTATTCCCTGTTATATTTTCATTTGTATTGTTAATTGACATATTTAATGTAGGCAAGATTTAATTTGTTGCTATTAAAGTTATTCTCTATTATATTTTCATTTGTATTGTTAACGGACAATTTATCGCCAATGGAAAGGCACTCGAGGTGAGTTGAGTGGGCGCTAGAAGAAGAAAGAGAAAAAATTCAATCCACAATTAGCAAGATCAAAAATGAAATCAAACTGTCAAAACCTAGAAGCTATGTTCAATGATTTAATGATTTAAAAAGATTACACTAAAATGATGTTAGCCTCATGAGATAGGGTTTGAAACCAGAAATTAGATTTCATAGCGGACCACCAAGGCTAAAGGGTAACGATGCGCCAAGGTGGTCGTGGACCACCATGGGTTGGCTTAACAGTCCATGAGAAATATTCCACTTCAAGATGTGAATATTTCCTTTGGAACATATGAATATGCCATTTTAAGGTGTAATGGACCGCCAAGCTTGGAGTGGCGGTCCACCAAGAACCTAGTTGGGCAAAAGTTAATGTAAAAACCCCAAAAATCTGATTTTTTTTCATTTGCAAAATCACTCTCAGTGCGCTCTCTCTCTCTCTAGATGATCTATGACACACCCTCAATTTCCACAAATAAGGTTTTACCATTAGGCACGTGACATACCAGAATCTGAGCCGATAACCAAACATTACAATTATTTTAAAACATAGAATTAATGTTATCAGATAATTTTAAAATATGGTGTAGTAATAAGTTTCAAAAAAAACATTTGCGGAAGCGAAATCAATTAACAATTTATAAGTTTAAGTAGCGCAAAAACACGCACGCAACCCTAAAAGAATGTAATTTTGCAGGAAGCAATGTAAACTGTCTATGGTTTAATCAACAATGCATGAAATGATGAAACGCTCCTATTCGTGCACACCTTCAGAACCTGAAAGAAACATGCTAAAATATCAACACAGAGTTGGTGAGTTCACAAGTTTTGATATACAGTAATATGTCAGAAATAGCAAATCCAATAACAAAGCATATCAGTAGATAGCTAGTCTACATATCAAGTTACAGTGTATAAAGTTCTCAACCGAAGTTGACAAATATAAGTATGCATCGGCTGTGGTTATTAGACCACAATAACAGAAATTAGATCAATTAAACACCCGTTTTACATGTAGTCGTGCTAGCGCGACTAGCCCGGGTGAGGTTTGTGAAACTCAGTAGATCTACTCAGAGTCGCTAAAGTACATAAATTAATGGTTCAAAAGTGAGGACTTAAATTGGTCTAACACTAGTAAATAGATGATAATATAGTAATATTGATCAAATAAAAGAATGTTTAAAAAGGACATGTTTCTCTTCCCCAAAAAGAGTATAAGTAAAGTGAGGCTGTAAACTCACTTTAAATAGCACAGCAACAAGTAAATGCAAGCACAAGCGATTAGATTTTTGAATAACCTGAATTTACATTTAATGTATGATTAATATTAAATATTAATATTAGAACTATACGGTTTCACGTTCTCCACAACACTCAACACCTGATAACACCAAATGTATCTTTTTCACGACCATAAGCTTAACATCATCCATGATATTATTCCCACGCATCAAACACATACATATGCACATACATTATTATATATTTACCACATACATGAATATATATGACCAAACACACCCACACCCACAAATGAATACACACTTATGAATCAACACATAATATACATGCCAAGCATAAACAATACACACATATGCATAACTACAACACACATATACATACCATGCACAAGTATACACACCCATGCACATCCACACCCATGCACATCCATACCACAACATGCATAATTACCCACACCTTAACACATGCAAGTGCACAACACAACATGCATTAACCCCCAAAGAACCTTGATTATCAACCCCCAACCAAACTCCTCCACAACCCAAAACCCAACCGAGACTCACAACCGCCTTGGTCTCACACCCGAACAACCCTACCCCAAAGAAAACACCCAACCCAAAACCACACACACACAATGAACACACACACATATAATGAACACGCACATACCCATCTTCCCAAACCTTAAAACATAACCCCCTTGCCATCGACCCAGCATGCCCATCGTCACACATCATATATGGAAAACCATACACGTGTAGAATATACTCGACACACACACATACGGTTAAAGTAGCATCATAAGTAACACACACACATCAATCCAATTATAGTAGCCAGAACGCGAAATTGCAACCTACTGAACAAGAGTAACGAGTGAGGGGTCTTATCAAACAAGATGCGGGGCTGTTTTGGTTGATGCCCTGGGCTGCCAGAGCGATAACGGTTGCCAAGTAACTCACGGTTGCAAGTGGAAGTGTCATCGAAGGGTGAACTATTGTCGAAGGTGGTTGCCGTGGAGAAACTGCCACGACAAGAAGGTCTTCAGGGTTGGAGAACAGTGAAGAAAACTACCGGAGATGAGAGGGGAGAGCCATCGAGATGAGACAACATGAACTAGCCACCGGAGATGGGGTGGTTCACTGGAGGGCTGCTGAGAGAGAGCTGCCAAGAGAGGGTTTCGAAAGGGGTGGGGGTAGGGTTTATGAGATGGTGATTAGATATATTGGTTTTTAATTTTTCTAGTTACACCCTAGCCCCCTCAACTTTACATAATTTCATTCCATAGAATTTAATTTTAATTAACTTAGGATTAAATAATAATAATAATAATAATAATAATAATAATAATAATAATAATAATAATAATAATAATAATAATAATAACAATAATAATAATAATAATCATTTTCATCTATTAAAAGAAAGTTTAATAAGTAAGACCTAAAAAAGACGAAAAGTAATTAGATAACGGGAAAAATAATTATATGACGAGAGGTTAGTTAACGATGTTAACCTAAAAACATGGGGTGTCGCAATCTACAATCTCCCTCTACGCTTTCAAGGTGCTCGGGTGTTGATGTGAACGATTGGAGATCGTAGATACGTCCGTTGGTGTTGCTTTTGCTAGAAACTGACATTTGGAGGCTATATTCCTTTGGTAAACCTCAAACTTCTGTAAATACGAAGTTATGGCCATATATGAGTGTATGTGTGACATAAGAAACTCCACTATAGTATTGGATCGCAAAGTGGTGTGTTGTGGGCGTCAACGATAAGTTGTGGGCTCAAATCTATCCTGGTAAGGTTCTAAACCTACACATTATGAATCATTATGGCATATAAGGGTTGTAAGAGTTTATCTTAGAGGCTGATGTTGACCAAAGATCTCTCAGCATACATTGAAATACAAGGAAGTATTTCGAAAGATTTGACAATGTACAATGAAAAATAACTAAGTGTCAAATCTTCCGAAGCCAAAGACAGAAATCTTCTGAAGCTAAAAGTGAAGTCTTTCGAAGCTTGAAGATTGAACTCTTCCAAAGACTAAGAAACCATGTGTCTACTAACACACTTTTGATAAAAGCAGACCACATTTCCGCTTCCAGCTCAGAAGACTCACCAACTTATATAAGTTGGTGATTACCTTTTTACTTTTGTCAACTGTACAATATGGTCTTTTATATATAACTTCCTACTTTAGTACTTTTATCCTTATAGTAATATAATAGGATGTGAGCTATGGCATGTCATAGTCACATGTCAAAAGGTAATCTGCCTTTTGACTTTACATTGATCTTGTTGTCTAGATTAGTATCCAGCTGGCCTTCAAAGTATCGTCGGTTGTAGGATGTAGTATAAAGTATTTCATGTAATTAGTCTTTGGACTAAGCCTTGTAACACTTGTAAAATACTTAAGAGCAATATACGTCATCCTTGAAAATCAATTTTTGTGTTCTTGAGTGTTCTTACTTGTTTGTTCATTGTTTCTTTGCCTGGTTCCTTATTTGATGTAGTAAGTGTGTTATCTCTAACTGTGAAACTGTTGTTGAACAATCATAACCGGTCCTGCAATTGGTATTAGAGCATCTTAGGCTCTTGATTGCAAGATCTCACCATCTTGAATCACTCTTCAGTTTCACATACACTTACTTTCTTAAATGGCAGCTCTCACTAAAGCTGATATGGGAAGTGACATAATGACTAAGTCTCCACTGATCACTCCTGATGACTTTGACACTTGGCGCATGAGGATGGAAGGCTTCATCAACTCTCAAGATAGCAGGATATGGAGATCTGTAGTATCTGGACCTCACATCCCAAGTACTACTTCAGCAACTGCTGGAGGTGGGATGATACTCAAGAAAGTGGCTGATTATTCTGAAGAAGACTGGAAGAAAATAGACATTGATCAGAAAGACATGACCGCTCTTCAAACTGCTCTTCCCAACTCCATCTATAGGGGCTTCAAGAAGTGCAAGACTGCAAAAGAACTCTAGGATGCACGGAACCTGATGTATGAAGGATCTGTGGAAGCTAAGGAGAACAAGAAAGATATCATGAAGCAGCAGTTTGAAAACTTCACCTTCAAGATGGGTAAAAATATAACTCAGCAATACTTCAGGTATGTTGAGATTGTAGATATTTTGATGGATGTTGGAGTCAAACTTGAGAATAGGGATATAGTGAGGAAGTTCATGTTCTCTCTTCTCAAAGAATGGACACACCATTGTATGCCCATCAAGAGAACTAAGAACCTCACCACCCTCACTTTCACTAAATTGTATGGTATCTTGAGTGGTTACCAAATGGAGATGAACATGCAAAATCCTTCTCCCAGCTTATCCAACACCCAAAAGAGTTCAGCCCTTTATATGGTTGAAAGGGATAGCAGAGAACCATATCATCATCTCATCTGCTACCCTGACAACTCACCAAAGGGTCCTTTCATCACCTTCCCAGAGACACCAAGGGAGAGCTATACTCAAGGAAGTCCATTCCAAGATCCCTGCTCTTCTCAAGCCTTTATGTCTTTAGATGAAAGTTTTGACAACTTTCTCTTCACCCTTGAAGACTTAGACTGCATCTATCCAGATGATCTGGAGAACATGGAGATAGTCTAGCAGATGGCTCTTCTCACTCACAGAGTGAAAAAGTTCTACAAGAGGGCAGGGAGGAAGTTTCCAAGCAATGTGTCTAGGGGAAAGTTTGGGCTGGACAAGAGCAAAGTAAAGTGTTACAACTGTAACCAAATGGGCCACTTTGCTAGGGAGTGTAAGGCATGAAGAAAAAATGGTGGCCAAACACAGTCCAGGCCAAACTACAATGATGCAACTCCAAGAACTAAGAAGCCCAACCAACCAAAGCAGCAAGCTATAGTTGTTGTTGAAGAAGGAGACTTTGACTGGATCTTTCAGGTGGAAGATGTCTCCCCAAACCAAGCCCTGATGGCAGACCATGATGAATCTAAGGTATTGGAACATCTTTTCTCTCCTGAATGCATTGCTAAAGTTAACATATACAGGTCCTACAACTTGGAAGTAAGATATGATCTTGAGTCCTTGAACATTTTAAAAACTAATTTTAAAAGAATAGAAAATGATTATAAACTTAAAATAAAAGATTTAAAGAAAACCATTTCTACTCTAAAACATGAGCATAAAAACTATAGGACTCAGATTAGAGATCTTGTTATCAAGTTAACTGAATGCCAGGCTGAGCTTGTGATCATCAAAGCTAAGGCAGTAAAATTTGTTCTTGAAGAGTAAACCTTCAAGAACATTATAACTTCATACTTGCATGCAAAAGTTTGTTATTAGAACAGGTAGGGACTTGGATCAAATGAAATAGCTCCTCCACACACATTACTATTAGTCAGAGAACCATGGTGTGGAACTTGTGAGGATTAGCTACCTCCTATTGATCCTATCCAAGAGGAAGATGAAGATGAGGAGGATATAGTGAAGGATGAACCAGAATTGTGTGAATAGGTTCATTCTAAGAAGGGTCACTATATTCTTGGGGAGAAGAAGAAACCAGGGATGGCCAAGTTTGCAAGAAAGAACTTGATCAGGGCTGCAAAGAGAAGATCCAAGAAAGTGTAGGAACTCAAGCCCACATTCAACCCCAAGCAAAAACAAGTTTTCATCTTTGCTGGGTTTGAGGTGAGGAAGACTGAAGACTCAACCAAGGACTCTAGTACCATGAGTCCTAGTTCAAGTCCAAGCCATCCTAGTAAAGAGAAGAAGGTTGAATCATTGTGCACCACTGCTACACAAGCTGGACCATCCAACTCCAAAGGCAAGCTTCACCCTCGTAAGCATGTTGCCTTATCAGATAAGATGAAGAAGGAGCTAAAAAAGGATCAAAACAAATCTTCTCCTCAGGACAAGACTCTCAGAAGGAAGCCTATAGAATGTATCATGTGTGGTGGTGCAACTCACTATGCTAAGGATTGTGTCTACAATCCTAAGAGTACCATCCACATGCACAAGAAGAAGACTTCTGAGAAGAAGAAGAACATAGTTTTGGAAGGAAGATCCTTTTCCTTCAGAAGCATCAAGGTGAACCAAAACAAGATAGGTGGAAAACTATATTTAGAAGCAAGTTTGGTCTCAGAAGAAAGGAATGCTTCCGAAGCACTAAAGTCTGCTGCAATGGATGAAAAAGCTTCTAAAGGTTTAGTCTCTAAAACTTCCGAAGTCATAAAAACTTCTGAGGTTTTGAAAGCCAAGTCTAATCTTCCATAGATGGTGTGAAAGATGAAGGAAGGCCATGTGACTGAAGTTTCTTCATCAACAACAGCTAAGGATTCTCAAAGCTTGCATATAGGATCAATAACTGTTGAACTATCTTCAATTCATCTTAGGTTTCCAAATGTAACTAATCATCTCTTTTCATATGCAGGAACAATTGAAGACCAAAAGAAATGTATGGATCATTGATAGTGGTTGTTCCAGGCATATGACTGGAAATGCTCTTTGCTTCAAGACTTTAAGAAAATTAATGGAGGGACTATTGCTTTTGAAGGTGAATCAGGAGGTTACATTACTAGAAGAGGCATGGTCATAAATGGTAAGCTCAGCATTGAGAAGGTAAACTATGTCAAAGAGCATGAGCACAATCTTTTGAGTGTATCTCAATTCTATGACCAGAGACATAACATGCTCTTTACTAAGCATGATTGCATTGTTCTCAAGCCCGGGGTGATCATTCCTTAAGAGCATATCTTGATCAGAGCCCCCAGGAAAGGGAACATGTACAAGATGGATTTGCAAGAAACCTCCCCTTCTGGAGAAGTTTCTTGTTTTCTATCTAAAGCAAATAGTGATGAGTCTTTCATTTGGCATAAAAGAATGTGCCATTTAAACTTTAAGAACATGAATAAACTAATTAAGAATGATTTGGAAACTGGAATGCCATCACTACTCTCCTACACTTATTACACATGGATCTCTCTGGCCCCATAAGTGTAATGAGTTTAGGAAGAACTTCATACTGCCTTGTAATCATAGATGATTTCACAAGATATAATTGGGTCTTCTTTCTTAGGAGTAAGGATGAGACCCCTGAAATCTTGAAATCCTTTATTCTAAAAGTTAAGAATCATGTAATCACAAGGTAAAAATATTAAGATGTGATCAAGGAACTAAATTCAAGAACTAAATCCTTGATTCATTTTGTGATGAAAAACGTATTTTAAGACAATATAGTTGTGACAACCAGTAAAATTTCAGGTCAATATCCATACTAGTCCTAATACTTCCTCGCGTTTAAAAATCATATGTCTAGACTTTATTTTATTAAATTAGGTCATCTCATGCCTAGCAAAGTCCATTCATATCACATTTTGCATCGGTAACCTTTAGAAATGACCAAGTCATACGCAAGCCGACCGACAATCACGAACGTTGGTGATGAATTTTACAATGCTAGACAAGTATTAAAGTAGCTCATTAGTATGAGTCTAATATTTTTGTATAAACTTTCAAGACTTATATTTATGTCTAGAAACACCGTTATGTTACGATCATGCCTCAAATTTCTTAGATATAGCTACATGAAAATAAATATATATGGGACTGACTACATTTATTGAGGTGAAAAAAAAGAAGAAGAAGAGTTTCATAAAATGAAAACACATATAAATAATCATATGGTAAATAAATATATACTAAATAATTATAGAATGTGAAGACATAAATAAATGTAAATCAGATAATAATGAAAAGAAGGAGAAGAAATAAAATTCACTCCATCCTCCGTCCATATGCTTACTTGTGAATAATTTGGCATCTTATTCCCACCAAATAAATGCATGTATGTATGTTAGTATGTCATATGTATCCATGTATGTCTAATAGATAAAAAAAAAGACAAGCAGGTGATAGCATGCATGTTTAATAGACATACATTTCATCAAATTAGTAATACATAGACTTGTATCCATAAAGTTGACCTACACAATTTAATTTCCCTCTCAAAACTCTCACTTTCATTCACATCATCCAACTCACAACCCAATTTTATCACCCTCTCTCTGTTGGTTTTAAAAGTTGACTCATCCTTCAATAATCTCATCTTTTTTCGAGCTACACATATCACCTCCTTGCTCTCTATCTCATGTACACCACCACCAAACTTTTATTGTTCCAAGTTCCATTCAAAAAATCAAGTATTCAAGTGGATTGCAAGTGTTTTCAAAGTTTATCTCATCATTTCATCCTTCTCCCTGCTAGTGTTTAGTGAGCACTTTTACTCTCTTAAGTTTAGTTCTTAAATTTTTCTAAGATGTTATGTGTAGGTTTCACCCAAGGTGTTTGTATTGTCTAAAAACTTGGTGAAAAAAAAAGACCTTTTTTTATATATAACTTGGCTTTCTTAAAGACTAGTGTTGTACATTTTAATAGTTATAAGAGTTCCTTAAAGTATTTTTGTTAGTGATCAGTAAGAATACTTGATGATTGAGTAAAAGAAATAAGTTTATTTAGTACATGAAACATATGAATATCTAAAGATCTTGAACACAAGTAAGAGTAATATAATAAATCCAGTTATATTGTTGTAAGTATTATATGTTAAAAGATTGTATATTTTTCCTTTACTTATCTTGATGACATTTTGGTTTAAATAGCAACTTTGTATGTATTTTGAGAAAATATAAACTCTATAACCTATTAGTAACTTGATATATTTCTTAGTGCATAAATATTTAGCTCCTAAACTTGAAAACCACCAAATAAATTGTTAGACCTAGGAATCCATAACTTTTTAGAATTTTACTTTGCACATTTTATAAAAATACATTATTTCATAAGGATAAATCCCAATATTCGATTTAAAATTTATAGATATTATGTGGTTTCGTTCCATATACGTACATATTAAAATATGGGAACTTGTTGGAGAAACAATAATAATATTCGCCTTAAAAAGTAGAAATACATATATGTGTGAAAATAATACATTTTATTATTATAAAATTTCATGTCATGTGTCAATATATATATATATATATATACACACACATATTTATTTATAAATAAAAATATATATATAAGAATGAACTTATTAATATGACTCGAGTTGAATCAATAATAATGTTTGCACATTGGGATACGAGGTTGATACATGAAAACATGAAATCGAGTACGCAATGACAAATTATATGACCCGTATAAATTATGTAGATTGTATGAGTATATTTTTTCAAAAATTCATAGCACATCACCAACGGTCGTCGGGTCAAAAATTTTGAAACTTAATGAGTTATCATGTCAAGTCTAGTTGGGTGAATTGATTACACAACCAAATTTGCACATTAGAATTTTTGCATAGGCCTTAAAGTGTCTTGTTATTAGGGCACGGTTAGGTTGATTGACGTACACAGACATTGCTATCTGCTATTACTCTGCTTCATTGTTAATCATCAGGTGAGTCTCATGGCCCCTCTTTTAAGTGATTTTACTTTTAGAAAATTCAGGGGAGAAAACATGCTAAAAATCATATTTTGGATACGAGTGGAAACAAGAAACAATTGTTACATGAGTAATATACATTAGCGCATTTAAGTCCCCTTTATACTATAATCATTTACTATCGATAGATGTGGGAATTATGAATAGATCTATTTGGGTTGACACCCCCACCCGTGGTTAGTAGCTCTAACCTTGATTGGAGGTCAAATCGGGTGCATTATTGTCCATCTTATTTCAATGTTTTGCGTTAGAACATTTGTAGGGGCCACATTTGAAACAGTCGAGTTTGGTTATGGGAACTCATGGTAACGGTAACATTGGATATGTTGTTTCAATTAACAATATTAAGTAATCAAAAAGGCTTGTCATCCAGTAACATTATATTTTTTATTTAGTCTATTAAACCTGTGAACTCACCAACTTTATATTGACTCTTTTAAACGTGTTTTTTCAGGAAATTAAAATGCATGAAGTCACTGTGGAGTCGCACACATTTAGGAGCATTTTTGGAGTTTTTCTTTTATAGCCTACACGACTTAGGCCATAGTTGCAAAACTCATGTCATCTACGAAACAACTTGTCACCAATATATTGCAAAACAGTTTGGAACATGTCTTTTGAGGAACAATTAGAAATTTGACTCATGTAATCATTCAAAAGCTTTTATTAAAATTGTCTTTTGGTGTCATTTGATATAAACAAAGGCTGTGGAAACCATGACCGTGACACCCCACGATTTCCGCCTTGGGCGGGGTGTGACAATAGTGCTCCAAGAACTCCTTAACAAAATGGTGTTGATGAAAGGAGAAATAGGAAACTTATTGAAGCTGCAAGAACCATGCTCTCTGACTCTAAACTACCTATCACCTTCTAGGCGAAGGCAGTCAACGCTGCCTGCAATGTGCAGAATAGAGTTTTAGTAGTCAAAACTCATTGTAAGACCCCTTATGAGCTATGGCACGAAAGGAGACCTTTCATTGGTTTCCTTAGGTAATTTGGATGTCCATGCACCATCTTGAATACCAAAGATGATATAGCCAAGTTTGTTGAGAATGCAGATGATGGACATTTCATTGGATACTCTTCTCAAGCTATGGCTTATAGAGTATACAATCTCAAAACTAGAATAGTTGAAGAGTCAGCCAATATGACCTTCAATGAACACACTCCAAGTGTGAAAGGTTCTCGTCCTGACTGGCTATTTGATTTTGAATTAGTTACCAACTATTTTAACAAATCTTATGAAGAAGTTTCAGGAACAACAGGTAGTATATCTGTATAAGATCCTGATCCAAGATTTGAGCTGAGAAGACCAAATGATAGAATCCCTTCAGCACCAGTGGTAACAAGCACTACATGTGGAAATCCTGTCAGCACAAATATAACAACTAATTCTTCAGCTGATACATTTGAGGTGCCAACCAATTCCAGCAATGAGGCATAAAACTCAAATAAAGGGATTTCCAATGCAGGAGGAAGATGGAGAAGATGAAAGTGATCAAGAATTTCATGACGCTGACAACCACTCCATTGAAGACAACATTAATGATGTTGCACACTCTCTGGATCAAGTTACACTTGATGAGTGTGCTGATGTGGTAGGTGTGTGTTAGTTTATGTTATTACAGGAAACATCAGACTTGGTCAATTTGGAAAAATTGACTAAGTGTTAGAACAACCTAAGGATGAATAAGTGTTTTTCGTTAGATGTTCTCGGGAGCATATCTGAAATTTGTGCTTCCGTAGATCTCCTACGGAAGAACAACAACTGCTGAACAAGACCAAAGATCAAGTGGAGCTGCTGAAGAACAAGTACAAGAACTCCTGCAGAAGCACAACCACTAAAGAACAAATGCTGAAGACAAAGTGTTGCTGCGGAAGACTAATTACTGCGGAATAAGAACTTCGTACGGAAGACCAATTTCTACGGAAAATTAACAAACTTGTAATGATTTCACATCATCAAGTACGCAACATAGTCAACAAGTCAACATGTCAGAGCAATAACATCGAGTCAATGGCGGCGAAAGATATTTAATTCAAGCGAATATTCCACGTCACATCAACAACATTCTATTTTGTAAATTATAATTTCCATTGTAAATTGTGAACTCCTATGCCGATAAACAAGGCAAGGATTCGCATAGTTAGAGGAAGTTAGCTTAAGTATAGCAACAAAATAACGAAATATCAGCAATGATTTAGGAACAAAATAGATACACGATCTCTATATATCAATAAAACAATAATAGAGATCTACACACAGAACATTAGCAATATAGCAAGATCAAGCATCAAGAACATATAGCATTATAATCAATTGTAATCGATTGATTGTGAATGAAGAGCAATTGAAAACAATCTGTGTATTGCATTATTACGTTTAGTTTTTCTAGTTGTTCTTCTTGTGCATCGATTTCAACTTTTGATAAACAATCCATTAAACAGCAGGTATTGATAATTCCGCGATCAATACTTGTTAAAATCAAATTGATAATTCCTGCAACGATCCTTGGATTATCAGGTGGTATCAGAGCCATGTGCTCATTGATCTAGATCAATTGATCTATCAGTTTGATTTGTTTAATTGGTGTTTATTTAATCAAGTTAGCTAACATGAGCAATTCAGTGGTTGGCGCTTATCAACATCTGAAGTTGGAAAAAATAAATATGATTTTAAAACTTGGAAAATCAGATTTAGAAATCATGTTAATTACACAGATTTTGAGTTATGGGTGTCGATTACTGAGGTCCTTATATTCCACCTGCTTTAGGACCGGACTATAAAGACAACAATCAACTCGTTATGGAAAATCCTGCACACTTTGTGTGAAGGAAGTGACGAGATAAGGAGCATAAAAAAGGATACACTTCGCTTACAATATCAGACTTTTCATCATATTGTGGGTGAGTCAGTTCCTCAACAACTCCACAGGTTTATGCAACTTGTTACAGAGATGAATATCTTTGAACTGAATTACAGCAACGAGGAGTTAAACAAGAAGATGCTTCATTCATTACCAGAAAGCTGGACATACACTGTGTCCATGTTCAAAAATACTATTGATCTGAATGCAATTGGATTGGATACTCTGGTTGCAAAGGTAGAAGCTTTGGAATTAGATGAGAAAACCAGAAACAAGAGTGTTAAAGCACCTATAGCACCGTACCAATTCAAAGAAACTAAGGGTGTTGGAAGTGCCTTCATCTAATGATGATGAAGATAACTCTTGTGTTGAAAGTGATACTGAAGAGGAAACTGGCTTCTATGCTGCTAAGCCCTCCAAGTTGAACTCTCAAAACAATAAAAACAGAAAATCAAAAGGAAACTCAGATGACTCCAAATCCAACAAAGCTAGCAATCAAACAGAACCAATTACTATGGTTCTGGAATCAGAAGAACAGAAGGCAGCCTTTGCAGCTTTCAGTTCAAGCTTTCAAGCCTACTTGGGAAGTACCTTGACTCCTGCCTACTTCTGTCAGCAAGACCTTGAAGAACTTCATCCAGATGAAGTAGAAGAGATGAATCTGTAATGGCAAATGGCCATGATTGCTTATAGAGCCAAAATGTACATGAAGAGAAACAAGGGATTGTTAGTGGGAGGCAGAACAACAAAAATTGGTGTTAACAAATCCAAGGTGAGGTGTTACAAATGTAATCTGTATGGTCACTTCTCAAGTGAATGCAACAACAATCAACAATCAACAACAGATACAAGACAAGCAAATCAGAGGAGCTTCAAGCAACCACAGCTAACAAACTCATCCCCACCAGCCACAGGCTCTTCAACAAGTACCAATAATTCTAAAGAAACTGGTTTGATTATTTTGCAGGATGGTACTTGTGACTGGAGCATGTACGAGAAGGAAGTACTAGAAGAAAATCATGATTTGATGGCTAACATGGAAAACAAAGTTCCACCAATGGCCAGAGAGGTAAGAGAAAGGTTATGTTCTTCCTTATGTGTTGATGAAGTTGAGAGATACAGGGCTCATGCTCAACAATTGGCTGATAAAGTCAAAGAAACTATGCTTTTAAATGAATGTCATGAAAGAGAACATAAACTTTATCAAGTCAAAATAAATTCACTACAAAAGGATTTAGACAAACTTATGTTTGAAAATTATAATTTGAAAGTACAAGTTGAGCATTTGACCAACTCTTTAACCAAGTCCATGTCAGATCATGCATCAATTGAAGTAAAACTTTAGAAATTCTAACTATCATCACAGCAGTATGAGAAACTATTAAACTCTCATATTGAATCAAAGAACAATTCTAGGTTGGGATATCATACTATTGCTCCACCAATTATTGATAATTACACTACCCTACCTGAGACCATGACCAATACTTTGACAAATCATTTTGTGTCTAGCACCAAAACTGAGTCAAAAGTGGAAAATAATGAAGTGATAAATGACAAGGATTCTAAATCCATTGAAACTGACTCATCTGAATCAATATTCTCAAAACAAAATGACTTAGAACTTGATCTTGATAATTGTGATGATCTAGATGATAGTGATGAGCCTAATAAACAAGGAAGTGCTGGTTTGGGTAAGGGAAAATGTGTGGTAATTGATTCTATAACTCCAAAAATCCTTGATAAGATCAAGTTGCCTATCCACCAAAACAAAAAAATCTTTCGGAAGACCATTTACACAAGGATTGTGTCACACCCTCAAAATCCACTTGTGGGGTTTTATCGCGAGGCGTGTGAACAAACCAGGATCTCAGTCATTAGTTACTCAGAACGACTCTATATGAACATACAACCAAAATCAGAGTTTAACTTTAAAACGATGCGGAAGCGTTTAACAAACATGGAAACCAGAATAATGTAACACAATGTAAACATGCGCAAACAACGTTGTGCAAAACAAATACATAAATGCTTAACAACCAAAAACCAACAAAGGGTTCCAATAATGCTGACATCTACAATGCTGAACCGTGAATGTGCACCTATGCAATAGTAACTTCAACCTGAGAATAGCATACTAAAAGAGTCAACACAATGGTTGGTGAGTTCAAGAGTTTCAGTAAAACATAACTCTATCAGTATAAAATATAAGAGTAAAATATAAGAGTGCATGAATTAGATAGCTAGTCTAAATTCACAAGTAATAATCATAGTGATTTCGCGATCGAAGCTGACTGTGTTTCATTTGTTCCTCCCGTCACGACTTACCAGCTCGTGACAATGTTTATGTTAGGACAAAATTGCACCCGTTTGACCTCGAGTCGCACAGGTGGGGCTCGTCAGATCCAGTAGTCTACCCAAGATTTCCCGCTAGTTACCATTATTAACGATCCGAAAGTGTGAGGACTTTCATGGTATTCAACACTATATCATACTTTACACATCTTATTATAATAAAGCATTTGTGTGTTAGTATGCTATCTCCCCCAAAAGAGAGTGTATAAAAGAGTGGGGCATGAACTCACCTGGTATGCACATGAATGATATAAAAGCTAACTTGATAGAGAGAGGAAAGACAACCTTCAGAGGTTACCTAGAACACGCAAGTACATGAGTACGTGTACACAGAAACATAACAACCCTAAGTGCTCAGTAACACATTGACCAAAGGTTTTAAAAAAAAACAAGACACGTTGACCCAGTTGACCCGTTTGACCCGTTGGTGACATTATTGTTGAAATCCCATTTAATCAAACATAACAGTTCATCACACATGGTTATCATACAAGTTGTTCACATATGTCACTTCAACAACCACTTTTTCTACCTAGATCATCATACAACTAGATTATCATACAACTCATGCAAATCTCAAGTAATCATCATGCTCAACATAATTACATCATAACTAATGCATTATACATAGAGTCCAATCATGCACCACATGCCATGTGAAGCCATTCACGACTTCACACCCTAAACCCTGCCAATCCTACTAAGTATGGGCCTCAGATTCACACGCATGTATGATGATCATTATCATATTATTCAATAAGATTCATGCCAATCAACCTATCCAGCAATGATCTATTACAATTCCCAAACATGATCCTATAATCTCCCAACATAATCCATCATTACATATATAACCACTAAGGGTCCACATTCCCACATGATCAACCAAGCATCCATATGTCTAATTTAACACATTCCATCACATTCAACATCATCAATGAACATACTAACATGATCCTAACATTACAAACATGCCCAATTCAACATATCCAAGATTCTATACAATTAAAGTTTCCCTTTTGGGAAAGTACATCCCAAAATCTATCTAACAACCAATACCTCCATGAATTCATTAACATTATGCCTAATCAAGTCCATGCTATCATCTAGATATGTTCAACACCACCAAATCATTATAATTCACAATTCCTATAATCAAAAAGTTTCTACATAAGGCAAGACATGAACTACAAGATCAATTCTTGGATTTCTAGCATAACTATCATCATCCCAACATTCATATAACATCATTAACATACTAACATCATCAATTCATCATGCATTCATCAATTTCATGCAATAAAGTTTATATGCATATTAATGTATGAACAACGCATCAAAATCATGAACTTCTTGCATAATCCACGTAAACCATCAACAATACTATCTAACCAACATCATACATTCATCAAACATCAAGAATTCGACATTTTGAACATCAAGATCGACTAGGGTTCAGCCAAAGCATAAAAACTATGAAAACCTCAAAAAAACTAACCTTTAATCATGTATTGGACAAGGTTTGATGTTGTTAACGTGTTGTATTGCTTGTATTCGATCAAAACCGATGCTTTCTTGTGGTTGTAGGTTCGAAATCGATAAGGAGAGGGGGAGGGGAGTGAGATCGCGGCCTCAAGGGTGTGGGGGATTAGGGTTGGGTTGTTTTGTTTTTATTTTTTGTTAAGTTCTAGTTTTAGGAAATTACACTTAACCCCCTTTGTTTATATTTTATAAAAACTAAGCTTTTAAACACTTTTTAAAAGGTTTTAACTTAAAAATATAAACATTATTAATCAACAATAATAATCATATGCATTATTTTCACTAGTCACAAAAATACACGTATTAAATACACACGTTGGCACGTTACAAGATAAAATCCATAAATAATATTTAAATCGCATAAGCACAACTAATAACCAACATTATTAGTTAAATAATTATCTGTTTATCATTATTAATTATTATTAAGTCACCAACGTTAAACGACAACTGGTGTGTGCTAACGACACGTGTACGCAAGACCTAACGGAACTAACGGAGTTTGGTAATGGAAAATTACCGGATGTCACAGATTGGTCAATTAAATGAAGGCATTCTTGAAATCAACAAATAGCATAAAAGTCAGGCAGCAAAAAGAACTATGGAGGAAGAAGATAGTCTAACTTCAGCAGATCACCAGCGGAAGAAGAAGACAGGTTCTCACATATCCATAGAAAAGCAAAGGAAAAATGTGTCAGTTGTAGAAGATCTACGGAAGAAGACAAAACAGTCTTCCATAGAACATCCGCGGAAGAAGATTTTATCAGAACCTAAACACTCATCCGTAGAAGATCTACGGAAGAAGAAAATACCTGAGGATTCATCCTAACCAGAAAGGTAAACAAAAGGATCTTTCAGATGCAAAGATTGAGAAAGATCTGAAGAAGCAAAAGAAGATACTGATGAAGAAACTGACAAAGATAGAAGCTGACTCTGACAGTGAAGCTGAAGAGAAGTATTGCAAATGGTGTGATATGCACAACTACAGCTCAAAAGAGTGTTACTTCAGCAGCTATTGCTCCATCTACAATATGAACAATCATATAACCTTAGATTGTTACTTCAACAAGCATTGTGCCATCTGCAACAAGCATAATCATTCTACTCAAGAATGTTTCTTCAACAAAAAGGACAAATTAAAGGTCCCCAAGAAGCAAAAAGATGAGACTTTTGAATCAAATTCAGAATCTTCAGAGAATGATGAATCAAAAATACCAAAGCAAAAGAATCAGCAACAAAAGTAAAAGAATGCAAAGACAGTGAAAACATCTGCTGATAATTCATCAAAGAAAAAGGAGATACAACTATCTTAAAGTAAGACACCTCATAAAAAGGTAGTGTTACAAGAAGATGATACCTTCTTTGATCACTTTGAAAAAGGTAATCATGTACCAGTCAAGGACAAAGGATACAGAAACCTTTTCAAAAAGAGCCTCAGCATCTAGTTCAAAGAAAAAGTTAATGAAAGAAGAAGTGAAAGAGGAAGTGAGTGTGAATCAAGATGATAGTGCTTCATCTTCATCATCAAAAAAATCATCCTCACCCAAAACAAAACATAATGAATTAATAGAATCTAAAACCAATCTAGAGTCATCTAGGCTCATTCATGAGAAAATAACAATATTAGATAACAATGGCAAGCCCAAGACCATCAAGGTTTGGCCTTCACGGACTAACTGTTTTCATTATGTTTGCAGGAACATCCAGGGAGGACTGACAACAAGTGGTATGTTGACAGTGGCTGTTCCAGGCACATGACGGGAAACTGTTCCCTCCTACATGACTTCAAACATAAAAATGCTTCCTATGTAGCATTTGGTGGGGATAAGAAGGGAGGCAAAGTCATTGGTGAAGAAATGGTAACCAATGGTGTTCTAAAATTTGAGAAAGTTAACTTCTATGAAAATTTACAATTCAATTTATTAAGTGTTTCACAAATTTGTGATCAAAACTATACTACTTTCTTTGATACTAACTATTGTTACATTCTTAAGCCAGGTTTTAAAATTCCAGAAGACTGGATCCTTCTTAAAGCACCTAGAAAAGGCAACACATATGTTTTGGATATGAACAACACATCTATAACAAGCAATGAAACATGCCTGATTTCTAAGTCATCAGAAGATGAACCTCAACTATGGCATAGAAGAATGGTTCACTCTAACTTGAAGAACATGAATAAGTTGGTCAAAAATGACTTAGTCATTGGCTATCCAAAGAAAGAATTTTATTGTTCTAATCACTGTGCATCATGTTTCAAAGGAAAACAACATAGAGTGTCTCATAAATCCAAAACAATTAACACAAACACAACACCGCTTAAACTGTTGCACATGGATCTTTTTGGTCAACCAATGTCATGAGCATTGGAAAAAGGCAATACTGTTTGGTGATTGTTGATGATTTCACTAGATTCACATGGGTCTTTTTCTTAAAACATAAAAGTTAAACATCAAAAACATTGATAGAGTTTATCACTAAGATTGGAAATCAACTTGATCTAAAAATCAAAATCTTAAGAAGTGATAATGAAACTGAATTTGTTAATCATATTTTAGATTCCTTTTGCAGGGACAAAGGCATATCAAGACAATTCAGTGCACCAAGAACACCACAATAGAATAGAGTTGCTGAAAGAAGAAATAGAACTCATATTGAAGCAGCAAGAACAATGCTTGTTGATTCATAGTTGCCAATCACTTTCTGGGCAGAAGCTGTGAACATAGCATGCAATGTTCAAAACAGGACATTAATTGTCAAAGAAGATAATAAAACACCATATGAACTTTTGTTTAAAAGAAAACCATTCATAGGATATTTTAGAGATTTTGGGTGTCATGTGTCCGTCTTAAACATAAAAGATCAATTAGGAAAGTTTGCAGAAAAAGCCTATAATGGTTTCTTTGTTAGTTACTCATCAACATCTAAATCATACAGAGTCTATGTTCCAAATGAAAACATTATGGAAGAAACTCCTAATGTATCTTTTAATGAATCCTTGTTTCCAAAATCTGTAAAAGGATCATCTTGGTTGTTTGATATAGATGCATTAACAAACTCATTTAACTCAGGTTATTTGAATGTGGCAGGTCCTGCGGATACATGTTATCTTTATGTTCCTCCAAACATGGGTGAAGTGCCATTGACAGCTGATCCACCAAGAGTAGTCCAGTCACTTACTCAAAATGCTACTGATCCTGGCCCTTCAATTCAAACAAGAAAAGATCATCCTAATAGAAACAATAGGTCTACATCCACAGAATTTCCTTCTACATCCGCAGAAAGTTCTTCCTACATCCGTAAATATTACTACTTCCAGAGATGACCCATTGCATTTAGTTGTTCACAATTCAACAGAAAACATTCAACAACCACCACCCACACATGCAGTTCAACAAACCACATCATCTATAGTTGTACCTATAGCTGCTGCAGATGCTATGCCTACATCTGCAGAAATACAAGCTGATACAGATGAGCATAATTCAACATCAAAAGATCAGCCATATGAGAATTTCAACTACTTTGTGGATTCCCCATCCCAGCTAACTCTATCTCCATCAACCAACATCACTAACTTGGATTCATCCATTCAAGTTGAATCCATACCAACATCCAGAATTCACAAGTATCATCCCATTGAAAACATGATAGGTTATCTTAATGATAGAACTACAAGAAGACAAGGAGGAGCAGCCAACATTTGTCTGTTCTCTTGCTTTCTTTCACAAGTGGTTCCTCCCAACATCACTGCAGTATTGAAAGATAACAGCCGGATTGAAGCAATGCAAGAAGAACTTTAGCAATTTAGAAAACAAAAAGTCTGGAATCTAGTTGATCTTCCTGAAGGCCATTATCCAATTGGCACAAGGTGGTTATTCACGAACAAACTAGATGATAGAGGCATTATTATGAGAAACAAAGCAAGGCTGATAGCACAAGGTTATCTCAGGAAGAAGGGATAGACTATGATGAAGTCTTTGCTCCTGTTGCAAGGATTGAAGCCATTAGAGTCTTTCTAGCCTATGCATCACATAAGAAGTTCACAATTTACCAGATGGATGTAAAATGTGCCTTCTTATATGGTAAAACTGATGAAGAAGTCTATGTTGCTCAGCCACCAAGCTTTGAAGATCCTGATTATCCATATAGGGTATACAAGCTTGACAAAGCTTTGTATGGACTTCATCAGGCCCCAAGAAAGTGGTATGAAACATTGTCATCTTTCTTACTGAAGCATGGTTATAAAAAGGGAACAATTGATCAGACTCTCTTCCTGAAACATGAACATCAAGATCTCTTAGTTGTCCAAGTATATGTAGATGATATCACATTTGGATCAACAGACAAGAAATTGTGTGAAGAGTTTGAATGTCTGATGAAATCTGAATTTCAAATAAGTTCCATGGGAGAACTAACATTCTTCCTTGGTTTGCAAGTTCATCAGAAAACAGATGGCATCTTCATCAATCAGGAGAAGTATGTGAATCAAATTCTGAAGAAGTACAACCTTGCTGATTCATCTTCATGCAAAACACCAGCATCAACAATAGATAAGATTGTACCAGATCCTACAGGGAAGTCTGTTGATCAAAGATTATATAGATCTATGATAGGATCATTAATGTATTTAACTACCAGCAGGCCTGACATAATGTTTGTTGTGTGTGTTTGTGCTAGGTACCAATCAGACCCTAAGGAGTCACACTTGAATGCAGTGAAGAGAATTTTCAGATACCTTAAAGCGAAACCAGCTCTTGGACTTTGGTATCCAAAGAAGGAGACTTTAAACTCTACTCATATTCAGATAGTGACTTTGGAGGGTGCAACAACAACAGAAAATCAACAACTGGAGGTTGTCAATTCATAGGACCAAGACTTGTTTCTTGGCAGTGTAAAAAGCAAACAAATGTATCAGTATCCATAGCTGAGGCCGAGTACATAACTGCTTTAGCCGGTTGCTCTCAAGTTTTATGGTTGCAAAACTAATTACTTGATTATGGTTACAACTTTCTTCAAACACCAATACACATTGATAACTCAACTGCTATGTTCATCATTGCTAATCCAGTGCAACATAGTAAAACAAAACACAGAGAAATCATATATCATTTTTTGAGAGATTGTTCAAAAAAAGGTTTAATCAAGTTGATTAAAGTGGATACAACAAATCAGCTTGCTGATTTATTCACTAAAGCCTTTGACTCAGTGAGATTTAATTTCTTAATTGAGTCTTTAGGCATGATCAACTTAGATTAAATAATCAACATAAAGAAAAGCATGATCTGTCCTTAAATTTCTTAATATGAAAACGGAAAAAACATTCATAAAACATATAAAAGTCCAAAAATAAAAATAAAATATTGTCTTAGTTTCAAGTTTTCTTGAATAAGTAGTTCATATCATGGGAAATGATAGTACACTATACCTTTGCTTAATTTCCTAAATTTTATCACATAATAAAGACCGATCAGATGTGATTTGATATGTGAGTAGGTTCAGCTTGAGTGGAAACTATACAAGTTCATGCATAACATAATGCCAAGGTGACTAATTGTGGACAATTCCATTTTGTGGAACAAGCAAGTAAGTCTTATCCTGCTATGATCAACTTATTCACCTACGCACACTATGTTGTGACACTTTATAACCTCTATCTTTGCACATCATGGACCCGTTGTTTTGTGTAAACAAAGACCTGGGTTCACAGGCACCTCTGTTTTACATAAGTAAAGACCTGGTGTCCTGTTGATGATGATCAAAGAGATTCCAAAAAGGAACAGCTCTAAAAGAATCCAATGTGATCAACTGTATATTAATTCAAAGCTTACAAATCATATCAGCATTAATAAGATTTCAAAGAAATCTTAAGATAGATCTTATAACTTAAAGAACATAGTTTTAAGTGTGAAAAAGTGATAAATTGACTCATAAAAGGAGGACAAACTCTAATGTGAATTGAAAGTGGAGTCCATATTTGTCTATCTTTAATCAATACCAAAACATGATAAACAACATGACAAGTTGAAACTACACTCTTGCTTGAATTTATGGGGATCATAATACTTGCAATCAGCACTAGATCTATGTATTCTATCATCAAACAATATTGGTTCAGGAAGTTGCTTAGTGTCATAGTATGATCCTATTGTATGATGCAAATGCTTGTAAATAGTTTTTGTTCTTTTCTTTGCCAATAAGTTGGACAGATAATTGCTTTTCATGCTATTCTCTTAATAAATTTTGATAAATGCATTAGTTAATCATTAATCATAAATTTAGGGGGAGTAGTAATCAGCATGAAAATCTGAGTTTAATGTGTTTTATTTTTAAATGAAGAAAGTTAGATCTTGAGCACTAACTTAGCTGCAGGATATCTGAAGTTTTTAACTAAATATCTATTTTTCACATTTGCCATGAACAACAAACATTTGCTTCGGAAGAAAATTTTTATCAAAATTAACTTCGGAAGAAAAACAAACATTTGCTTCGGAAGAAAATTTTATCTTCGAAAGAGTAACTTGAAACACCGCCTGTCTTCCGTAGAAGTTCTGCGGAAGAATTATCAAAACAACCTTGGAAGTGTAAAAAGGGTAGATGGGTCCCACATCATTAAAATAAGATTTAAACTGTCTAGAAAACTATAATAGGACACCTCGACCGTTGGCCTTTCTATCCACTCACAAAAAACCTTTCCAGACCTAGAAATCCTCTCACCCAAAAACCCCCTTCATCTTTATTAAAATCGATTGTTCCACACAACTAATCCTCACACCATTCAAAAATCACAACTAGTATGGCTAATAGATTTGTTAAGGATCACAACGTGTGCGCATTCCTGAATCCAGAAGTGGAAGATGGATGCAGAGACATCATCCACTATTTGAGAAGATCATGAATGTTTTATGCACTATCTGCGGATCCCATTATCTATCAATCTCACATCATAGATTTCTGGGAATCTTCGAGGATTGAAGAAGAAGATGGTGAGCGGGTGATTCATACCACAATCAGAAACGAACAGTTGAGGATAGATGAACAAACAATAAGAAGGGCGTTGGAGTTTGGAGAAAGTGAAGTAGTCACCCTGATGTATTTGATCACGAATACATTCAAAAAGTTTTTCAGTTAATGGGGTATGACGAAGACTATCAACACGCTGAGATTAAAAAGGGAAGATTGTGCAAGTTGTATAGATTCCTATGCCACACCTATCTCAAGTGCATCTCCAACAAGAAGTCCGAATTGGACAGATTCTCAAGGCACATCTCATAGGGAATCATTGGCATCTTTGAGGGAAGAAAGTACAACTACTCCAAGTACATTCTTGGTTGCCTGTGTGACTATATAAGAATGCAGAAAGACAACAAGATATACATGTTCCCAAGGTTCATCCAGCTAATCATAAATGAATGTATGCCCAATGTTGAAAGAGAGGGTGGTGTGTTTGTGCAAACTCACCTAAGAAGATCTCTACTCAACAAATTGACTGGGCAGTATCAAGGAGAAGAGGTGGAGATGTTCCCACATGTGATGGATGAGACTGCTGACATACCTTAGGAACTCATATTCCCTGAACAACCACAACAACAAACACCTTTAACCGAATCACAGGAATCACCACATCATGAACCCAATCCTCCTTCACCACCAAGTGAACACACCCAACCATTATCACCTACACTTTCTCAAACATCAATAAACTCTACTTCAACTGAAGTAGTGTCACTTGATCAAATCCATCAACCATCACTACAACAATCACCACCACAACCATTATCTCAACATGAACCATACTTTCCATCACCAGCCACTGTGATAGAATTATCAGAATCATCTTCCAGTGAGCATACCCAACCTATCTCACCTATCCAATCTCAATCATCATTGCACTCTGGTGCAACAGAACCCATTTCACCACTTCTCACTCAAACACCTACACCTCTACTTCAAACTGAACCAACCACCTTACCCACACCTACTGAACCTATTGATAGCCCAACATCTACTAAGAAACTCAACTTTGATGAGGATGAATATGAAGCTGTTAATGATGGTGATACTGAGGAGATATGTCTGGAGGTTAAAAGGGAGAAAGATGAAGAAGTTGAACAAGAAGAGGGTAGTTATGTTGACATCATTGCTTACAATGAGGATGACTTGAATGAAAAAGAGATTGATGTGAGTAAGAGTTACCAAGGAGCAAAATACAATAATTTGATCATTAAAAGCAACAGGAAGCTAGAAAAGTTGTGGAAAATGAAGAAGGAGCTGATAGAGAAAGACAGACTAATAGCTGAGAAAGATGCTACAATCACTCAACTGGAAGGACAAATCAAAAGGCTGAGAGAAGATATTAAGACTGATAATGAGGTAATTAATGCAATGAATGAGCTAATCTCTGAACAATCAGAACAACAGAAAACAAAAGATGATGAGCTTGAGAAGTTAAAGAAAAGGTTGTTTGAACAAGAAGAGAGCAAAAAGAAAGAAGCTGATGTGAGTTCAAAAATGAAGGAAAAGGAACCCATAATCTTTTACAGCAGGAAAAGAAAATATCTAGGCAAAACTCAAGATGAAAGTACTAAATCTAAAGATCAACAAAAGAAATCAAAAAGGGTCTCCCCAACTCACACTCCATCAGCTGATCTTGCAGCTTATCAGTAAATTGACATCATCAAAAAAGAAAGTGATGATGAGTTGAAGCAGCTAACTAAAGAAGAATCTGGCATGCTATCAACTGATGACATTTTGGAAGAAAGAGCTCAATCTACCATGTTCATGGACTTAATAAGTAACGGATTCCCTTATGACATGGTTGAACGAATGAACATGAATGAGATGATTGAAGTTTTGAAGGAGTTCGATGCTGCAAGGCTGATGCTGCCCATATGCAATTATGAAACTTATTCAAAATACAAAGATATGGAGAAAATCAAGAAGGATTTGGGTCATTGTGAAACTAAGAAGCTGACCAGGTACAACATGACGTGCTGGTTGCAGAGTCATAACTATAAAGCCTATGAGCTTAAAGGAAGATCAATAAGTGAGCTAAGGGAAATGATGGAGCATGTAATGAAGGTGGAGCTAGACAAAGGAGTAAGATTCAGGACTGGAGCTCCTAATGCTGCATACAAACAACAAGCAAAACAAACTCCTGCTAAACCAACTATAGTGCAGAGCAGAGACGTGCAGAGAGGTAAAGAAAAGTTGATAAGAGAGCCAAGGGATGTGATTCCCAACAAGGTCTGACCTCTGGGAACTACAGTTAGAGAGATAACTGAACAAAAGACCACAATGATTTAGTTGTTTGACAACATGACAATTCCAAGATCAATAGAAGAAAACAAAATCATTACTTGGAAATATGACTCAGAGTGGAATTGTGTTGTGCTGAAGAGAACATCTGGTATGATTCAATACTTTCTAAGAGTGGAAACACTCCTTACACTTCCAGATGCAGACCTCACTACTTTGCAAAACATTCCTATCACAAACTTCCCAATCAGTCCACGGGGAAGAGACTTCTCTGGACTTGTGGCTAAGCTGAGTCATAGGTTCAAGGGAGATGTACTTAAAGAAGCCAAGAGAGAAGATACAGAACACAACAAAAGGAAGCTGAAACAGAAAAGGTCTTATTCCAGTTCTCAACAGGTGGATGATGAATTTTTACAAAGAATTGGATATGAAGACAGATTGAAGCATCAATCGAAGTTATTGAGGGAAATCAGTACTTTTGCCCTATCACAGAATGGGGATACGTAGAAAGGACGAAAGAGATGGTGTTGAAGAGAAATGATCCATTGAAGAAAGGTCCTAGCATAAGGCTATTTGACCCAATGGAGATCAAGCTGCTTCATTTGAGCTATACTTCATATCTACATGACAAGTATTTTCCCAAGCTCAATGATCAATCTGCTCAAAATGACTTGTGCTTGTATGTACACATCATTCAAGTTATTGACAAGCTCCATGCCAAGGCTCACAAGAGAAGGAAGTTTGAAGTTGGGCAGCTGATGGGAGCAAAGATAGAGCCAATAATAGAACTAAGAATTTCAGAACAGGATGAGTTGGAAGTAGTGTCTAATAATAGATTTGTTGAAGCATTAACCACTGAAGATGACATCCTGGGCTTGAAATATAAAACATTAAAGAGAATGGGGAGGATGAAGATAAAGTATCAGTATGAAGATCAAAAGAATACTGTGGGATACTTCAATACCAAAATTTTGACAAGAGTTCAAGAATTGAGAGACTTGAACAGCTGATTACAAGAGGCTAAACCTATAGGGGGAGTATTGTTAGAACTAGACCAAATGTATAGGTTTAGTTGACTTGTCAACTCTTATAATTAATCATTGTAAATCTCTTTTTGATAATATAATGTAATGCATGAATTATATGGTAACCTATATTATTATGTGTGTTAGTTTATATTATTACAGGAAACATCAGACTTGGTCAATTTGGAAAAATTGACTAAGTGTTAGAACAACCTACGGATGAATAAGTGTTCTTCCGTAGATGTTCTCAGGAGCATATCTGAAGTTTGTGCTTCCGTAGATCTCCTACGGAAGAACAACAACTACTGAACAAGACCAAAGATCAAGTGGAGCTGCTGAAGGAGAGCTTGCTGCTGAAGAACAAGTACAAGAACTCATGCAGAAGCACAATCACTGAAGAACAAATGCTGAAGACAAAGTGTTGCTGCGGAAGACTAATTGCTGCGAAAGAAGAACTTCATACGGAAGACCAATTTCTACGGAAGATTAACAAACTTGTATGGATTTCACATCATCAAGTACGCAACATAGTCAACAAGTCAACATGTCATTGCAATAAAATCAAGTCAATGGCGGTGGAAGATCTTAATTCAGGCGAATATTCCACATCATATCAACAACATTCTATTTTGGTAAATATAATTTCCATTGTAAATTGTGAACTCCTATGCCGATAAACAAGGGAAGGATTCGCATAGTTAGAGGAAGTTAGCTTAAGTATAGCAAAAAAATAGCGAAATATCAGCAATGATTTAGGAACAGAATAGATACACGATCTCTATATATCAATAGAACAATAACAGAGATCTACACACAGAACATTAACAATATAGCAAGATCAAGCATCAAGAACATATAGCATTATAATCAGTTGTAATCGATTGATTGTGAATGAAAAGCAATTGAAAACAATCTGTGTATTACATTATTACGTTTAGTTTTTCTAGTTGTTCTTCTTGTTCGTCGATTTCAACTTTTGATAAACAATCCATTAAACAGCAGGTATTGATAATTCCACAATCAATACTTGTTAAAATCAAAAATGATAATTCCTGCAACGATACTTGGATTATCATTACTGTTGCAAGCTGATATGCTCAAGTGCTTTGGATTCAGAATCAGATGCTAGATTATGGATTCAATATCAAGAAGACTCCTATCCACATAGACAAAAATAGTGATATCTCCATCACAGAGAATCCAGTGCAGCACTCAAAGACAAACCACATCAACATCAGGTATCATTTAATCAGAGATAATTTTAAAAAAAGATCGATAAAACTTGTCAAAGTTAACACAAATTAACAAAATGCTAATCTCTTCATAAAAGAATTTGATGAACAAAGATTTAAATATCTTGTATCAGCTATTGGGATGAATAACTTTGAGTAGATTTTCTTAAATTAATTTCAAAATTGTTTTTCAAAAAATTTTGTGTCTTTTAATGTTTTCTAATTTATCACTCATATAATCCTTTTTTATCTTGGAAGAAATTTCTTCAAAGTATATATTCCTTAGATTTTGAAGAAGTATAGACAGATTTTCTCTCGGAAGACATTTATTTGACTTCGGAAGAAAATTATGTTTTCAAAACAAATAACTACTTACTAAGAAATTTAAATTTATCTTCAGAAGAAATTCTTATATATCTTCTAATCAGCTTCTAAGTATTTATACGTTTTGTAGGAAAATTTTCTTTCGAAAGCAACTTAGTCTAGAAAGTTTTATTTACTCCTTAAATAAAACTTCTGAAACTTAATACCTTCCGAAACCAAATCTGTCTCGGAAGCAAAATTACTCCTTAAAAAACTAAGGAATATCTTCCAAAGTCAATTTTGCTTTGGAAGCTTTCTTTAAACTTCCGAAGGGAAATTACCTTCGAAAGATTTTAAACTTCCAAGATAACTACCTTTTTGGGCATTTTTTAGAGGTGGGACTGACATTCAGATTTCAAAGTTTATCTTTTGTAATAACTTTGTCTTAAGTCCAAGTGTATAAATAGCCTTTCCAACAGATTTCCCTCTCTCTTCTTCTTCTTCATCTTCAACTTTCAAGCTCTAAATTATCCACAAACCCTCGTTGTTTTTCCAATTTCTCCTCTAAAAGCTTCATAAAATGGACAACTCTGAACCCCAAAACTGGCTAGCCTTTGTCATGCACCTACACAAGCACCACAACCAAGTTGCCCTGTTATCCGCAGAAAAAGACCTGGGTTTCTCAGACATCTGCCGCATTCTTTCAAACTCATCCTACCTCACAGCCCTTATCATTGACCCTTCACTATATGAAGATCAACTTTTGGAGTTTTAGAGGACCTGCCAAGAGGTCATCATGGATGGTGAGAATCACTCTCTGCCTCAGTGCAGGGGAGGATGGTTTTCATTACTCCTGCCATCATAAACCATCATCTACAGCTGGATGATGAAGATAGTGAACTGTCCTTTACCAAGGAGGCAGTCAATGGATCATTCCAACTGATAGGCTATGAAGGTGACTACTCACACAGAACCTTTAGGAAAAGGAAGCTCTCATCTTAATGGAAATACCTCCTCCATGTAATCATCCACTTACTATCCAACAAGCATGGAGGATGGGACCAAGTTCCAGAAGATCTTTCCTATATAGTCCATGGAATAGTCCAGGGGATCAAGTTCAGGTATTCCGAATTTGTTTATAAAATTTACTTGCTTTCCCTTGAATATTACATGTTCCCTCCATATGTCCAGCACATTGTTAACTGTGAACTAGGCTCACAGTTGAGAGGAACATGTAATGTTCTAAAACTGGGACAGATGACGCCCGACATCTTTAAAATAATAAGGCAAACCACTGTTTGTTTTTTCGGGGTAGAAATAGCCCTGGTCTCCAAAATGTTAGAGCAAGCTGCTCAAGGTGACAACTTGGTAATCCCAGACAATTTTGAACCCACACCTTCTTCACCACCACCTACACAACCACGAATCACCATCACCTACACAAGAAAATCTAAACGAACCTCTGCTCAGTCTATTCAGATTGAGCAGGCCCCCATATACTCACCCATGTAGGAGTAAGTGGAACCAAGAGCTCCCACTTCTCCTGCAGAGCAGACCACTCCCATTCCTTCTATAATCAGTGCTGAGATTCCTCATGCTCAGCCTAATGAGCTTACAACCCCAGTCTTAAGCTATCATCCTGAGTCTCAACACTCAAATGATCAACCTTTAAGGGAAAGCTACCATCCTTAGCCTTTGGACCTCAATCAACCTACCCCAAACCTTGAATTCTATAAAGATGAAGACATGGGATTCGGTGAGTACCATGAGTCTCTTTACTCCTCCCCTACTCAAGGAGAGATAAGTGCTCCTAACACTTCCATGTCTAGCCCACACCATCCACCTACTAATGAGGTGGAACTCTCTTAACAAGTTCAAAAGGTCCATGTGTCAGAGGCTCTCACTTCTACAAGTGATTATATCATTAAGACCTCAACCACGGCAACCCAGCCTCTTGACACTTCTTATAAAGCTGTCACAGAGCAAGGGAAATCCAGAGACCAAGATCAAATATCTGGTGGTGAGAGGGATGACTTTGATTATGTCCTCTCATCCTCCTATCATTCTTCTGATGATGATGAGTGGAGCATGAAACAAAAGGTGCAAAAATTGACGGATACCTACACATATCTTGTTTCAAAAGTTGGTCACCTGGAATCTTAGGTGGCTACCTTACAAAGGCATGTGCTTAATCAGCAACTTGAGATCACCGATCTTAAGGGTAAGCTAGCTGAGAGGCCTGCCAGGCATGCTCAATCATGGCAATAAGAACTTGTGGATGTGGTGGACATAACCTCTAGCTCACTTGTGCAAGTAAGTGATGCTACCAAAAAAGGGGAGAAAGTCACCACAATGATAGAACATAGGAGCACTACCCAGAGTATGGACATTAAGGATTCACCACCCTCACTTGCAACTATCCAGACTTAAAAATCTCCTCTAGCCCACATCAATGTGGATGCAATTCTTCAAAGAATATTTTAGGAGGGCTTTATACCAATGGCCATGTCACCTCTATCCAATCCTGCTGATAATCCAATCGTTGGATGGGGGTATGACAGTGATAGAATGGCCTTGGCACTTTCTAGATTCTAAGGTCAACAAGAAGTCTTTAACATCTATAACTTGGGATTCAATGAAATCTTCCACCTGCCAATCCTGCCATTTATCAACCTAAGTCAAAACAGATATGCCGATAGGTTAGTAGAGAGGATTCAAATGAGGGTGTCTGAGGAGTTTAAAAGAAGAACAAGCTTGTATAGACAAAGGCTAGCAGGGAAAACAATTGGTCAACTGGATACTGAGTTGGACCCTAAGATTAGCTTCAGAGGGGAAACCTCACTTGAAGGCCCAGTTATGGACTATATGAACCTTGAGACTCCTACTCCTTCCGCACCAACCCCTTTAAGTGAGACACCAGTTGGTGTAGGTGTCTTACAGCCTCTCTATGGCTAGAGCTCAAGTGAAGAACAAGTTCAAGAAGGCCAAAGCTCTCTCCTCCCCGAGTCACATAGGCCGGTGATTGACAAAGGGAAGAAAGTTCTAACTTCAAAGGAGATTGAGGAGGAGAAGAGGGAGAGGAAGAGGAAGGCAAGGGAAGAAAGACTAAGAGAGACTCCTAGTTTTATGTAGGCTGCAATCAGGGCTGCCCATAGGCCAAACACTTAGGAAGATGAGTTAAGGGCAGCCAGATTGAACTACCTGGAAATTAGGAACTACAATGCAGATGACCTAATCTCTCTTCCTTTGGATGAACTGAATGAACGGGTAGACACAGAGGTGTCTAGAGAGAGGAAGGAGGCTGAGGATGCTGATTTTCTCCTCAAAATAAAAGAAGAGAGAAAGAAAAGGAAATTATATCAAGCCCCTGTACTCTCCCTATTTCAAGAAATGCCTTAGGTAGAAACTGTGGCTATAGAAGAAGAAGCTTAAGTAGATAAGGAAAAGGATAGACAAAAGATGATCAACTACTTGAGTGCCACAGGTTTCTACCAGGTAGAAGCTTTACTCCCTCTATCTTACGACTATATAGAGTTTGAGTATCTTAAGCAGCTGGAACAAGAAGCTATTAAAGAAAGAAAAGCTACTAAGAGAAAGATGAGGGAGGAAGCTGTAAAATCAAGGGCCACCATCAAAGCCAACAAGAAAAAGTCAAATGATAGAAAAAAGATGGTGAGCTTCTTAAAGCTGTATGGATTCTCTGGAAGGAGGCTTGGTCCTATGTCTTTATCCATAATAGATGAGCACATCAGGTTGATCAAGCAGAAGATCAAGAGGGGTGAGCTTTAAGACTTGCATTCTTCATCAAGTCAAGCTACACCTGAAGCTGAGGTCAAGGTTGAAACCTAATAGACAACAGACCAAGAACTACCGCTGATCCACAGCCAGCTTCATCTTCTAACCCATAATAGGGTCCTGAACCTTCTTCTAAACACGTGATGGGGAAGGACCAAGTTGAGAAAGAAAAAGAAAGACAAGGTGATCAAGACTAACCTTCTCAATTGAAGTATAGAAAAAGAAAAAGGATGGCCATTAGAAGAGATTTAAAGTCAAAGAAGAAGAAAAAGTCTAAGGCATCTACCTCTACACCTCAGGATGAGTCAGAACATCCTGAGGGTGAACCAAAAGAGGTTGCTCAACAAACTCCCTTATCTATAGAGCCTCTACCAGCTGAGAGACCCATCATGTCTTGGGTGTAATCTCCAAACCCAAACAGATGGTATGTCACAAGAGATCAAGGAGGTCCATAGGTATTCTTCTAGAAGAACATAATTGACCTGCATGAACATGATCTCTTGGACATGAGGAGATACTATGAAAGCCTGAAGAATCCAGACTAGCTGATGAAGAGAGGAATGGCTCTAACTCTGATGATGGTTGTAAACAAGTAGAAGATCAACCATTCATAGTAATCTTCAAGTTTTGATAGCATCAGCCTAGGGGGAGTTTGTAAAAGTTTATCTTAGAGGCTAACGCTGACCATAGATCTCTTAGCATGCACTGAAGTGCAAGGAAGTACTTCGAAAGATTTGACAATGTACAATGAAAAATAACTAAGTGTCAAACTTTCGAAGCCAAAGACAGAAATCTTGCCAAAGCCAAAAGTAAAGCCTTCTGAAGCTTAAATACAAAATCTTTCAAAGCTTGAAGACTGAACTCTTTCGAAGACTAAGAAGCCATGTGTCTGCTGACACACTTTTGACAAAAGCAAACCACCTTTCCGCTGCCAACTCTGAAGACTCACCAATTTATATAATTTGGTGATTACCTTTTTACTTTTATCAACTGTTACATCCTACTTTAGTACTTTTATTCTTATTGTAATACAATAGGATGTGAGCTATGGCATGTCATAGTCACATGTTAAAAGGTAATCTGCCTTTTGACTTTACATTGATTTAATTGTCTAGTGTCCAGCTGGCCTTCAAAGTATGGTTGGCCCTAGGATGTAGTATAAAATGTCTCATGTAATCAGTCTTTGGTCTAATCTTTGTAACACTTGTAAAATACTTGAGAGCAATATACATCATCCTTGAAAACCAATCTTTGTGTTCTTGAGTGTTCTTACTTGTTTGTTCATTGTTTCTTTGCTTGGCCCTATTTTATCTAGTAAGTGTGTTATCTCCAACTACTAAATTGTTGTTCAACAACCATAACCGATCCTGCAAGGGTAAATGGGGGGCTTTGAAAATAACTAAAAGTTGTTAGAATGCATATGATTAATATGATAAGGAAAACAACAATTTTTAGATAAACGGATTTGTCACAGCACAAGATCCGATATAAGTATGAAAACCATAATGTCAGGTCATTTCATAAACATGTAGTTCTCATAGGGATTTGCATAACAAGGATATTGTATGGTGGATAAGTCTATTTGGTCACTGTGTTAAGCGTTCACGTAAACCCAAACTCTTCGACGCGTGTGCTTAAGAGTTGTTACAGAAATATTGACCTGAGTCGAAGAACTCTAGCCTGAGGTCACGGACGTGCCTAGGGCAGGTCAAGTGATATTCTATCTGGTAGGATGACCCAAAGGATTTCATGGTCAATAAGGAAATGTCTTGACGTGAAGGTTAATGTGTTAAAAGATTGTAAAGTGTTTGGAGAACTTGTCGACCAGTGTGTGGACCCGATGGATAGCTCATTGCTATAAGTATAACCGTCACCTTTTCTTAATTGTTTTGGGGTTGTATCCTAGTTGGATAACATTTTTATAAAATTTTAATTGTGTGTGTGATTACAAATTTAAAGTTGTCTCTTATGATGTAACATGCCATGGCTATGTGTGTTCAGTATAGGTTGGTGTTAGTCATATGCAAATCATTAAGGTATGTGGAAGGTTTGCATATGGAGTAGCACCGAGCATAATAACAAGTCGTCACATGGAATGATACTTTTTCTTACCTCAGGACATATGTGCTCTTAGCTGGTTCCATCTAGGTAAGAGAGTCGCGTTCTTAAGTTTGGTATGAAAGTGACTCTAGACTAAGTCACCAGTCATCAGGTTGCAGTCTTTTGGGATTGCTTAGACTGAAGGGTCACGATAAAGGGTGCCTAATACTTGAATGTTGTGACACGTCAGAATTCGGTTAGTCAGGGCGCCTATAACCTACCCACCACCATGTTTGTAAAACCAAGAATGGTATTTATGCTGACGGACATGGCCCTAATTGTTAGGGTGTGAGTGAGACTTGATTTTCCCAACAATCTACTTATACACATGGTTAAATTGTCTATCTGTTTAGAGTCACTGGTAATGACTCACCAACAACGTTGTTGTTGACGTGTTTTATTTCATGATGCCTGGTGGAAGGCAGTAAGGTAGATCAAGAAGACTTAGCAGTTTAGTTTGAATAATATCTTCACGTAGAATATGGTGACCGAGTTAAGACTATATGTGGTAGTGCCTCATATTGTAAACTGTATTTTGAACGCACTGGACCTGAGAATTATGTATGCAGTATTTAAAGTTTTGATTCAGTCTAGTATTGTGGTCTTGATTGATAAGACTTCCCCTGTGTATAGTTATGATGTGATTCAACTGGTCACGCCCTTGGATTGGGGTGTGACACTTAATATATTCACCTTGTTTGAGAGTATACGACTCTGATAACTTCCTAGCAACATAAGGGATTCCTTATAAAGTAGCACTTCGACTTAAAGTTAAGAGGGGTTGGAATATATGTGTGAAAGTGTGAGATTCAAACTAAAGTGTTTTATAAGTGCCATACCCGATTTTAATTATATATGGGTGATCTGGGGTCTACGCACCCCGCGTCACAGATCCAATGCAAGTCGCATCGTCCTGGGCGTTGCATGGGTGACATATGTCACCACCTCCTATGCCTCAAGCCTCTTTTTCCAATACGTCAACATTGTGAGTTCGATGTGGTCTTCATCATAACCATGTGTCAAATTTGACCTTTAGTTACCTATCACATGTCAGCCCTTGATTCTTTATCATCATACATGTGTCGTTCAACTTACGGTTACTTCAGGTAATCGATGTGGCACACATACAAGTTTTTATATGGCCCTCATCCTCTTTTCACTTAATGCGCCCCTCATATTTTCTCCGATTGGATGGTATCGTGCTTTGGTATAAAAAAGCATTTCATTTTCTTTAATTTTGGAAAAGAGAGGGTGTTATAGAGATTGTCCGAAAATACTAAAGTGGTAGTTTTATAGAAAGATGGGTCATTATGGAGGTGACTATAAAAATCAAAAATGGTTATTATAGGGCCAAGCAAGGGTTATGAGAAAGAGATGAAAGAGAAGTCGAAGGCCAATGCAGGGGCCTATATCATGTCAAGAGAGGAGACAAGGGTTGATTCGGATGTTGTTTTAGGCATGTTCACGATCAACAATGTTCATGCTTCTATGTTATTTGATTTTGGGTTAGTAAAAGTTTCATGTTTTCTACATTCGATAACAAGTTAAAGAGTAAGACTAAAAGAACAGAAAAAACCCTTTGAGGTAAAAACTACCATAGGGATATCTACTTTGGTGATTGATGTAATTGATAACTATTGCATAGAACTTAATGGTCATAGGTTCTTAGCTAGACTATTTATTATGACCCTGGAAGGTTTCGATGTTGTATTGAAAATGAATTGGCCAGCCACTCATGAGGAAAATATATATAAAATTTTATTATTTCATTACTACTGATGGTAGCCCAGTATCAGTTTATGGCGACAAGATTTGCTCCATGCCAAATATAATTATGAAGGCCGATAAGTTCCTAAAACATGGTGATGGAACTCATATAGCTTACGTAAAAGATGCAAGCAATGCAACAAAGAAACTAGAAGATTTACCAGCTGTGTGTCATTTTTCAGATGTGTTTAAAAGATCTAAGGAGAATACCACCAGACAGAAAGATAGAATTCTAGTTTAAGTTGGTTCCAAGAACTCAACCTTTTGTACTACACCATATCGATTATCTCCCTCAAAGATGAAAGAACTCAAGACACAGCTTCAAGAACTATTAGATAAGGGCTTCATCAAACCGAACATCTCACCTTAGGGTGCCTTGGTGCTATTTGTGAAAAAGAAAGATGGAAGTAAGCGAATGCGCATCAACTGTCACAAACTAAACAAACTCATAGTAAAGAACAATATCCTCTACCAGGATTGATGACCTGTTTGGTCAACTGCAATGAACAAGTTGGTTCTCTAGTATCGACTTGCGGTCAGGATAACATCAATTGAAAGTAATAGAGCGAGAAATTCCAAATACGACCTTCAAAAAATGATATGGATGTTACAAATTTTACATGATGTTGTGTGGGTTAACGAATCCACCAGCTGTAAATAAGGCTATAAATATCACACCCTAACTGATAGCGGAATCATCAGAGCGGACGAATACAAATTGATTACTCATAGCACATGGTAATAATTGTATTGAAATAATATTAAATATCATTTACATTGAATAATACTAATCAAACATTACATTATAATCAAACAATAATTCAAATAAACATAATTAAATTGTCTTTTATTTTGACTAAGCCCAGAATCCTAGATGTAAATTGCATGTAAACAACGATGGTGACCGGCCCACCCATCATTCCAGGGGAAAACCTACCACCCAAAGGCCCACTGTGATAAAACCTCTGGCCTACTTGGAGCATATTACACAAGGTGAGACTTGAACGTATGACCTTCATTTTGAACAGTCATAGGGTGCCTTCTCCCAAACCAATTGATCTAGGGCTCATTAGCAAACAAAACAATAAGAAAATATGATATATCACTAGTTGACATAACTTTATTATATTTACTGATTAAAGATTTTAACAAATTCTTATGTCTGAATATGTATGTAACAAAGAAAACTAGAACTTACTTTGATATGTAGAGTTCTAGTATGCATGTCTAGTGATGGTTTAAGTATATTAAGCTCGGGCCAGGCCTGGATACAACGAGCAAAAGATAGAGCAGGAAACATTGCGTTCCCAAGAAGAAGAGCATTTAAACAAAACCCCGATGGACCTGTCACAATAAAGCAGGTCAAACATAAGGAATAAGGAAAAGAAGTCGGCAGAAAAGGAGAAGTCCGCAGTTTATAACAAAAAAGGATAAAACCCGATACCAAGGGAAGATAGAGAAAAGGAAGAAAGATCTTTGCCTCAAAAGGAAGGGGAAAATTCCCCAGGGATGATTCTAGGGGATTATAAAGAGGGGGGCCTCATTCAAAGGTAACCATTCCATAACCGAATACTTCCCTTGTTAATGTCATAACACTTAACTGATTCTCACGTCGAAGGTGGATGGCAGGAAAACCTCTCCTGCTGTGAGCCTAACGGTGTTTGTCCTTTGTCTATCTTACCAGGCAGGCCTTGTCCAACTATCCTCCTTGACTCTTTTGCAGCAACAAGTGGCGCCCACAGTGGGGCTCGGTTAAGTACAAAAAGCCCCTTGAAGCGACTCCCTGATTATTCATCTTTGCTTGTGTTCTCTTGTCTTATTTTCAGGAGAGTCATGGTAGAGGATGGAGCCCCTCCTACAAATGGTCAGTCATTTTATCATTCGCTAGATTCACCGCCTGTCATAGTTGATATGATAGAGCTCACTCCCGAAGGAGTGCTAGAAAATTTCGCAAGGCTACAAGAACTTATAAACAACTATGTTCAGGAAGAGCGCCTTAGGGGTGTGAGGGTACATTTAGCGTACGATGAGGAGCCTGACATGGTACTAACTCCTATCCCGATACCACCAAGAGGGAATGCTCAGATTCCTCAGAGCACTAAAGTACCTCATTTAGAAACAGCACCGATGGTATTCTCTTCAGCCTTCCAATCATACCCTATGTTTACGGGAGGAATGACGGAATGGTAGGGATAGATAATAGAACTCACCCAATGGATGAACAATACACAACTAACACTAACCTGTCAGCATCCCATGGCTGAACCGATCTCGAGCATGAACCCATATGCACTACGGTACCTGTCTTTGTTAATGACAGGACCCACGCTGTCCTTAGTCAACCCAGTACAAGCATAGTCCTGGCAACTCCCCACATCCACTACTCAAACATTCAAATAGCTAGGGTTGTAGCATATGCAGACCGAATGGACTTCCTTAGCAGCGCCCACAACATATTACCCCTTCTTGTATCCTTTCTCACATCCAACCTACCAAACTACTTATCTTGTTGCAACTATAGAAACCGAACAAATAAAACCAGACTAAGAGGACAAACTTTCTTGACCCTAAGTGCCCAAAGCCCATACCAAATTCACTGACAGAATCACAAACTTTAAACTCCCACCTAAAAGTAAGACGTTGGCTAATATATGAACGTACGACGGTCGGGGGGATTCATATGACCATTTAGAATTATTTTCGGGTGCGACAAAGGTGGAAAAATGGTCTATGCCTATATGGTGTCACATGTTTGTCCAAACCTTAGGGGGCCTGCACGACTGTGGTTCAATAGTCTTCTCGCTGGAAGCATTGATTCCTTCGAAAGTCTCGGTAAAAGTTTCCAAGGGAATTTCATGCAACAGAAGAGATACACCAAAGACCCCGTTGGGCTGTATAACATTAAAGAAAAAGAAGACGAAGACCTCTGGCCTTCATGGAAAGCTACAAGGTAGAAGGGCTGAGTATTAGCGGAGCAACAGAACAAATATGGGTGTCCGGTTTCATACACGGCGTACGGCCAAGGCAGCTCGTAGAAGAGTTAAACAGAAACATACCAAAGACAATGGAAGAAGCAATGGAACAGGCTGAAGGTGTCCTGAGGGGAAAAGAAGCTGCATAAAGCCTCGATAGTAGCAAGAAGTTAAAGTCCTCCGGGTGGAAGGGAAGTGAGCCGCTTGTGCGAAATCACCGCCCATGCTTCCAGCCTTTCGTGGAAAGATGAGGCTCACATGCCGCGTATGAAGCAAGAAGACCTTGCGAGAAGACGTCTCAACAGAGACATAGGTACCACGATCATCACGAAGACAAAACTCGATCGGTCCAATTCACTGCTCTAACGAAGTATCCATAAGAGATCCTTGCCATAAAAGAAGCGCGGTTTAGCTTCCAACCCCCAAAGCCCATCCATAGACAGCCTAGGGAAAAGGTCTCTCATAATTTTGGCAATTTTCATGGAGAAATGGGCCATCACACCAACAATTGTATCCAACTAAAGAAAGGAATTGAATAGGCGGTCAAGTCGAGTGAGCTGGATCATCTGATAAAAGCTATAAAGGGGAGAAAGCCAGACCAACAAAAGCATGATAAAGATAAAGAAAGGAAGGAAAAGGAGATCCTGATGGTTGCCAAGGATCAGGATAAAACGCGAGAGAGAAAGACCAACCTAGGCCCGGTCTGGAGTTGGTCAAGAAGGGAGATCAAATTCCCTGCCATTCGAGGACGGCAAGCCACGACAGCACCTATGATCATCAACGCCAATATCGAGGGCCAGGAGGTTCGGAGAATATATCTGGATGGAGGAAGCGCTAGCGAAATTATGTATGAACATTGCTTCCTAGAGCTAGCAAAAAACACAAGAAGGAGGTTGAGTACTTCATACACACCTTTAAAAGGCTTCTCGGCAAAAAAGTGTACTCGATTGGAGAAATCACCTTGGTCGTCCAGCTAGGTAAAGGAGAGCTAGCGAGAAGTGAAAGTTTTACCTTCTTGGTGATTCAATCTCCTTCAAGGTACAATGTAATCTTGGGCGGGCCGAGGATCTACGCGTTTGGAGCGATAGTCCCCACCGCACATGCAATGATGCGATTTCTTACAAAGAATGGAGTGGCGACAATGTTATCTGCCCATGCCCATTAGTTAGTAGCAATTACGGAGGTAGAAGAAGGTGAGGATAATAATGGGAAGATGAGTATAAACAAAGATCACCCAGATCATATGATAAACATTAGGGAAGGACTATCCCAGGAGGACAGAAGAAACTAGTCGCCCTACTAAAATGAAGCAAGGATATTTTCGCCTGGACTCCCCAAGACGTGATCGGAGTGCCACAACACATAATAGAGCATTTCCTGAGTATCTCTCCAAAGGCACTCCCAGTGGATCAAAAGAAACGAAGCCTAGGCCCGAACGAAATTGCGTCGTATTGGCAGAAGTCGTAAAGCTAGTAGGCGCAAGGATATTGAGAGAAGTAAAGTATCTTACCTAGATAGTTATCCCAATTATGGTAAGAAAGACAGATGGTAGCTTAAGGATGTGCGTCGATTTCAAAGACCTTAACAAAGCCTGCCCCAAGGATTGTTATGCCTTGCCTAAGATAGATTTTAAAGTAGATTTTTTAGCATGTTTCTCTTTTAAATGCTTCTTAGATGCCTATAAGGGCTACCACCAGGTACAAATGAGCAGAGAAGACGAAGAGGAAACGGCTTTTCACATGACCCGGGGTATATTTTTTACAAGAAAATGCCTTTTGGCCTCAAGAACACAGAGCAATGTACCAAAGGTTGATAGGCAAAGCCTTTATAGGCCAGCTGGGACGAAACATGGAAGCTTACGTAGACGACCTGCTCATCAAGTGACACAATGAAAAACAGATGCTGGATGACATTGAATTGACATTTAAGAATCTACAAGGGATCAACATGAAGCTCAACCAAGCAAAATGTTCATTCGGTTTCGAAGAAAGGATGATTCCTGGGCCACGTGGTTAGCAAAAGGGATATTAAGGCAAACCCTGACAAAGTAGCAGCTATTATGAAATTAAAATCACCAAGGACCAGGAAAGACGTGTAGAGCCTTAATGGGAAACCAACGGCACTTCCCTAGTTCCTTTCTAAACCAAAAGAACGTTCTCTTCCTTTCTTTTAAACACTGAAGAAAACTCATCCAAGGATGAAATTACATAGACGGCGGATACAGAGCAAGCATTCCAAGACATAAAGGCCTACATAGCAAGCATCCCTGCCATGGTGGTGCCAGAGCAAGGAGAACAATTGCGGTTAAACTTGGCGGTGGAGAAAGAAGCCGTCAACATCACTTTAGTATTGGAAAGGCAAGGATGTTAGCTCCCGATCTACTTCATCAGTCAAGCTTTAAAAGAAGTAGAGAAAAGGTACTCCGAAATTAAGAAATCAACATTAGCCTTAGTCCATACCGCTAGGCGTCTACGGAGATACTTCCATGCACATCCTGTACAGGTCTTGACCAACCTTCCAATTAGAGAAGTGTTGTCAAGACCTGAAATATCAGGAAGAATGGCCAAGTGGGCAGTGGAATTAGGAGAGCATGGGCTGCAATACTCTATAAGAACAACAATATAGGGACAAGTCTTGGCAGACTTTGTCCTAGAAACAGAAAACAATGAGAAAGAAGTTAACAAAGTAACTATAGAGGAGAAACAACTAAACCATGCAAATGGACCCTTCACACAAATGGAGCCTCAAGCTCGGAAGGATCAGGTGCGGGCTAGGTGTTCACCAGCCTTGACAGTGTTGAACTCACATATGCAATTAGACTCAACTTTAAAAGTAGTAACAATAGAACTGAAAGTGTTTGTAGATTCTCTACTAATGGCCAGCCAAGTCAATGGAGATTATGAAGCAAATGAACAATCTATGAAGCTATACTTGGAACAAGCCAAGCACCTAAAAGTAATGTTCAAAATGTGCAGCATCAAGCAAATATCAAGAAGTAAGAATAAAAAGGCAGATGCCTTGAGTAAAATGGCTTCCTTGGTATTCGCACACTTAACCAAAAAGGTGTTGGTGGAAGTATTAGAGGAAAAATCCATTAAAGAAAAAGAAGTGCATGATGTAATCCAGGAGGAAGAACCCAACTGGATGACACCAGTTAGAGAATACCTAACCACGAAAAATTCTACCGGAAGACAATGAGGACGCAAGAAGGTTGTAGATCAAGTCCACCCGGTATGTTATAGGAAGTGGAAGGTTGTATAGAAAGTCGTACCTAGTCTCATTGCTTAGGTGTATAAGGCCAGTTCAGAGCAACTATGTCATCAAAGAACTACACATAGGGATTTATGGAGCTCACACAGGGCCCAGGTCAGTGGTAGCCAAAGTAATGAACTTAGGGTATTACTGGCCATCCATGCATTAAGATGCAGTCGCAGAGATAAGGAAATGCAAGTCTTTCCAGATACACGCACCAATACCTACTGTTCCTAAGCATGATATGGCAACAATCTCATTAGCATGGCATTTCCATAAATGGGGTATGGATATTGTAGGGCCATTCCTTGAAGCCCTAGGAAAGATCAAGTTCATCTTGGTAGTAGTAGATTATTTCACAAAATGGCTGAAAGTCAAGCCGTTGGCGTCAATAACAGGAAAGCAAGTGATAAAGTTTCTTTAGGAGAGTATAATCTACAGATTTGGCTTGAAAGGAGAAATTATAACAGATAATGACAAGCAATTCACAAAGGATCCATTCAAGGGATGGTGCAAAGAGCTTCATATCAAACAAACATTCACTTTTGTAGCCCACCCACATGCAAACAGACAGGTTGAACGCATGAATAGAAGCATCGTGGAAAGATTAAAGACAAGGCAGGGGAGCTATGGAAAATCATGGATCGAAGAACTTCCAAGCCTACTATAGGCAATCTAAACTACTTCAAAAACAAGCCACTATAGGACCCTTCAACCTTACATTCGGATCCGAGGCCATGATACCAGCAGAAATTAGAGTAATTTCGCATAGAAGAAGCTCATTTCAAGAACAAGCAAACAAGTCAGAAGTATTTCTTAACCTTGATCTCCTCGAAGAAGCGCGAGAACAGGCAAGGATAAAAGAGGCACGATACAAGCAAAAAATGAAGAAATACTACAACACTCGAGTCAAACATATGAGTGTCAAGCCAGGAGACTTGGTGTTAAGAAAGAATGAAGCAAGCAGGCCACATCAAGCAGGGAAAATGAACCCCTAACGGGAAGGGCCCTACGAGGTGACAGAAGCACACAAAGGAGGTTCATATAAACTCAAGTATACGGATGGCAAGGCCATTCCACGCCACTAGAATACTATGAACCTATGTAGGTTCTACGTCTGAAAATTTTGACCATTTCAACATATGGTCGCAACAATAGGCTTTTGGAAGGATCAATGATGCCTTTGCTTTCAGATCTTTTGTTTGCTTCGGTTGTATCCCACTATGTAGACAACCAAGTTTATTCAGTGATTGAAATATTTTTTGTTTTGTTAAAGATATTTGAACAAGACATGCCTGTAAAAACGAATGAGCAACCGTACAATAAGCGAGGCTCCATGGGTTCCGGCCTTGACCTTCCCATGAAAAGGGTGAGCTCCTAAACTAATCATGCTCCATGAGATCCGGCCTTGACCTACTCATGTCATATTACACAATTCATCACACTTAATCGTGTACGAACACAAAAGAAGCAATATGTTTTGAACATAACTACTTAAACCATAAGCACAAGTATGTCATAACTAAATAGATAAAAAGTTTTAACAACAATTGGCTTGGGTTCAACATAAATGACCATCAAGAATAAATGCAACACATATGATAGAAACATAAGGAAACCACCAATAAAAGTTTCAACAAAGATAACCATAACCCCTAACACATCCAAACATCACCATCATAGTTAGAAAGACAAACGAGAAAATGTTAAATGTCATTACATAAACAAAAGAAAGTCATAAAGGTAAAGCGCATTCAACCTTGGGTTTCCTTGTCAGAAGCAGTTTTGCCAGCAGGACCATGAACTAGAGAAGTGGGAACATAGGGAATAGAAGTCGGCTGAAAAGGAGAAGTCAACAGTTTATACCGAAAATGGATAAAACCCAATACCAAGAACAGATAGAGAAAACGAAGAAAGATCCTTGCCTCAAAGGGAAGGGGGATTCCCCAGGGGCGATCCTGGAGGATTATAAATAGGGGAGCCTCATTCAAAGGTAATCATTCCACAACCGAATACTTCCCTAGTTAATCTCATAACACTTAACTGATTCTCACGCCGGAGATGGATCGCAGAAGAAACCTCTCCTACGGTGAGCCTGACGGTGTTTTTCCTTTTTCCATCTTACCAGGAAGGGCTCGTCCAACTATCCTCTTTCACTCTCTTGCAGCAACATCAATTAATCAAAGTACAGCTAAGTTAGAGTTGGCATGGCAGGAAGAAGCTTACACGGAATAAAGAATGATATCCCATCTAATAGTTTATGTTATGTTATGAAATGTTGATGAATTGGCATTATAAACTTATGTTCGTTGTTGAATATTTTAAATATATTTATGCTACCATGAATATCAATTTTTCAATTTAAATGCTTGAAGTGTAATGTATAAATCAAACCGTAAAAACTCTTGAAACATAATCTTAACTAGCAGGGTGTACCCATCAAGGGTGTGGGTGATAAGTGAATATATAATTTTTTTTTGGATGGGTATAGTATACATAACTAAGTCTTTAAATTTCAAAAGTGTTATTAGATGGCGTAAACGTAAAAACGTGGGTTGTTTTGTTCCATAAATAACACGTGTAGTGGATTGAAAAAACACGTGTATTATGAAGACGACGTCGTTTACCGACTGCAACGGCACTTCCATTTTCGTGTCGTAGGCGGAGTCTCAACCACAGACATCTATCGGTATTTGCTTCCTTATAATTATAAAATACAGATATAGATATAGATCCGACTGTTAAAACCCTAGAAACTCATCACAAATCTACCCTAATTCCATTCGACTACACCCCATACATTTTGCAGAAGAAACGCCAATCAATCTTCTGGAGATAGCTAGGGTTTTGATTTTGGGAAACAAGATTTCGGAGGAAAGAAGTTTTGGGATGGTTGAGGATGACAATGGAAGGATTTAAGAAGGTTGTGATCTTAGATAGTCGAGAAAATGGGAGCTCAACGTCATCAGCTGAAGGCAAACCTCCCAACCCACTAACCACCGCCCCAGGTTATCGCCGCTGCCTCAATGCTCCAGGTGACTTTGTTGAGTCTTCGTCGATTAAGAAGTCTCTCGTTCGTCATCCATCTCTGGTAAGCTTTCCAACAATTTGGAAGATTTCTGATTCCGAATGTGATTTATAGATTGTATCTTACTTTTATGATTTGGTGTGATAGGGAGATTTGGGGATTTCTTGAGCTATAATCGAATTGCTGTTTGTTCTTACGGAGAAAATAGATATAGTTATACTTGCAGGTGGAAATGGCCACACTTTTACTCATAATTTACTTTCTATACAAAATTGATGATTGCAGCACAGTTTGATTTCTAATTTACGTTAGGGTTTGACACAATTCATGAATTTGTAACTATTTTTAAGTGGAAGTTGGTTAATTTTAACTGCGTCTCTGATAATGGTATTTCTCCTACTGAAGTAGGAAACTCTTGGGTGTTGGTTTAAAACACATTCATATCATTGTTGGATTTGGAGAGGTGACATTTTGATCTCTTTAGGTTAAATCTTGCTATAATTAGTTAGACCAGTAATCTTTTTTATAGTTTGAAGCACACTTATTCAAAAGGAAATACAATTATGTGCCCTTAGTAATGCTATTGAACCATACAATGTTTTGACCAATTTTCTTTATTATCTGTCAAGTAATGTATTATCCACTCTCATAACCCACATCCTTGGCCTGGTTTGTTTCACTGTAATTGATCTTTGGAAACTATTTATGTTGTCAACCTCGTTCTAGGAAGTTCTTTATTCTTACCTATCTTTCAGTAATCAGCATGTCAATGTAGACACAGCTAAACAATATATGTAGTTGTCAAATAAACTCAATGAGTTTAATATTTTGGTAATGTGTCCAGCCTTGCAGTGTTGTTTCCAACATTCAAGTGGGTGCCAACTGGTAATGGTAATGGGAAATTGTCTTTTACTTTATGACGAAATATAGCTTACTCATTTTCATTAACCAACCCTAGGTTTTGGATTCCTTGAAGAAAGATTTGCCGAAGAATTTTTCGGTATCCTGGAAATTTGAATCCAGGAAACTGTATATGTTCAAATAAACAGATCTTCTTATTTGTTCACTTTAAAGTGGATCATGTAAGAAGTTGATACAAGTTTTCTAGACTTTCCCTGCTTTCCTTAAAGAAAGTGTTTGATGGACAATCATTTTCAAAAGAAATGACTTTATTCCTAGAGAAGCATTTTGTTGGTTAGCTCTTGAGATGCAACTACATGTAAATGGATGAGATTTACTCTTATGTTTTCAGTTCATGTAATATTTAAACATACTCTGATTTTGGATTGCATCTTCAACTATCTTGAAGCTCTTAAACTGTATATGGGATATTGTCGGAAAATATTAATTGTTTGTCGAACCTGAAAAGCATGATGGTAGTTTTATTCTTGGTGTGAAGTCAATGTGTAATTATGATGTATATAGATTTTGACCAGAAGTTATATAGGTGAGGACAAGGATTGCAGATGTATCTGTTGAACCTGAAGCTGGTAAACCTGGCTTTTTACCGCTTCTACGTTCAGGAGGATGGGCGGATATGGGGTTTCGTGGAAGTATGGAGGATGTATACATCTGTGCTGACAGTTTTGTGCATGACTATGATGGCAAGAATCAAATTGAAGGACCCCTTGCATTCTATGCAGTATGTTCTTTGTCATGTCTCCTGATTTTATATTTTCAGACTTGGTTTCGTTCTTCCTTGAGAGTGATGGTTTCTTGCTGAAATGTGACACTGAAGCTAGAGTATTGTGTTTAGTCTTTACGTGTTGAGTTAACAAATCAACCTCGTGCTTATTAGTATATTTCTTGTCAACTACATATATACTTGACATATAGAACACCTTACTACTTGATCTTTATTTTTGGTTATTCTTGAATTGGCATAGATTTTTTTGGGATAACTAATAAATTTTGTGATAAAACTCTAAAGAGGTCGTCTTCTGTTTCATCCACTTAACTAATATTTTTTGGGCTGAAAAATTCTTATAAAAAGGTATGCTTGGGAAGGCGTAGGTTGTACTGTCTAGAACTAATTGTTGTGTTGCTGTGAAAAGGTGGGTCGTAGAAGCCTTTGTAGTATGATTAATGAATGTAAACATCTGCGGATCATACAACATGTAATGGGTAAAGCTATAGAAACATTAAAAGATCTGACATGTACAAAAGCAGAGTAAGTTGTAGTTAAAATTTCAAAGAGCCGAGAGATGAAGGAATCATGTTTAATAGGAAAGGTTACCGTTTCTTAGTTGTATAGCCTTTTGAAGTGCACTCATCTTAAGAAGTTAAATTAGGTAATTAGTAAGCCATGGATATCAAAAACAGGAAATAGTATTGTCTTTTCATCTTCATTAGACCACATTTTCTTGGAAGGAGAGTTCAACTTTATTAGCGACTGGTGTACATCTACCAGCATGCTGATTGTGTACATCTACCAATGTACATCTACCATGTGTCCATGAGAGAATTATAAAATATACTTTCCTATTGTTTCTCTTTTTATCTTGTAATTTTTTCTTACTATATTGGTAATTTAGATGCTAATTTAAGGAGAAATGATTTTGAGTTAATTACATAAATAGTCCCTGTGGTTTATATAAAATAACAAGTTTGGGTACTAAGCAAAAAAAGTAACAAGTTTGAGTACTCACTTTTAAATTTGTGACAAGTTTGAGTATTAACACCAACAGTCGTTAGAATTTCTGTTAAGTTCAAGGGTACTTTAGTCTTTTCACATTGTAGGACAATTTATGTAAACTAGAGTTACTATTTGTGTAATTTAATTAATATAACATATTTAAATTTGTGACAAGTTTGAGTATTAACACCACTGCCGGCAAACCACCACCGGCCACCACCGCTTCACCGATATCATCACCATCGCCCATCTCCGATACCCTAATTATCATCACAATCGGTCATCATCACCAAATCTTCCTTCCCTTTCCCTGTAAAACCATAATCTCCAACCCCACCACCCACCACCCACCACCAGCCGCCACCACCATCGCCAGCCATTGAACCACCTATACCGCCTTTCTTGTAAGACTCTAAACGTAGCCACTTTCGCCTTCCCCCTTTCGTTAATCAATATCGCTATTCAATCTTCCCCCACTATCGCCAGCCATTGAACCATTTCTACCCCTTTCTTCGTCAACGTTGTTCAATCGCTTCTGAAGATGACGATGATATCACCGGAGCAGCCGGAGATGGTGGTGTTGGTGACTGATATTTGACCCTTTGACGATTTTAGGGTTTTCGGTGATGATTTTAGGGCAGGGGTGGTGGTGGATTGAATGGTGTTGATGGTATTAAATGGGAATGGGCACTGACGATAGTGGATTCGAATGGTGGTGGGCGGCGACGGTGGTGGATTGAATGGTGCTGGGCGGCGGCGGTGGTGGATTGAACGATGGTGGAATGGAGGTGGTGGATTGAACGGTGGTGGAACGGCGGTGGTGGATTGAAAGGTGGTGGTGGGCAGCGGTGGTGGAATGAACGGTAGGTTGTGGGCGTCGACAGTGGTGGATTGAACAGTGGGTGGTGGGGGGCGACTCTGGTGGATTGAACGGTGGGTGGTGGTTTGATAAAAGGGATACAGTATTGGGAGGGTGGGTTGGGATTAGTTATAGTCAATTACACAAATGGTCCCTAAATTAGTAAAAGTACACAAATAGTCCCTCAAAGGGTATTTTGGTCATTTTATTTAAATTTAACAGAAAAATTAACGCCTGTTAGTCTTAATACTCAATCTCGTTACAAAATTGAAAACATAATACCTCAACCTGTTACCTAAAACTCTTAGTACCCAAACCTGTTATTTTGAATAAATCACAGGGACTATTTATGTAATTAACTCAATGATTTTTGTTTTGATGTATGTGATTTATGGTATTCCAGGTTTTTGATGGACATGGAGGAAAGTATGCAGCCGACTTTGCATGTGAGCATTTGCCAAGATTCATCTTTGAGGATGATGACTTCCCAAGAGAGATTGAGAGGGTGATTTCTTCAGCCTTTGCACAGACTGATGCTGCTTTTGCTGAAGCCTGCAATCTAGATGCTGATCTTGCTTCTGGTACAACTGCATTGGCAGCTCTAGTTATTGGAAGGTATGATTTACTATTACTTGTTGAGTGTTTCCATCAAAATACATCCCAATCCATAAGGTGTCACCTAGGCATGTATATTACCTTAACACTTATATGTATACTGCAGATCTCTAGTGGTGGCAAATGCTGGAGACTGTAGGGCAGTTTTATGCCGCCGTGGTAAAGCAGTCGAGATGTCTAGAGACCACAAACCTGTATGCATTCAAGAAAAGAAGCGTATCGAAGCTTCTGGAGGATATGTTTACGACGGTTATCTTAACGGGCAACTTAATGTGGCTCGTGCTATTGGAGACTGGCACATGGAGGGACTGAAGCAACAACACGGTGGGCCCCTCAGTTCGGAACCTGAGTTGATGACTACAGAATTAACGGAAGATGATGAGTTTCTCATTATAGGATGTGACGGAATTTGGGATGTTTTCATGAGCCAGAATGCAGTTGACTTTGCTAGAAAGAAACTGCAAGAACACAATGATCCAGTGTTATGCAGCAAAGATTTGGTTAATGAGGCACTGAAGAGAAATAGTGGAGACAACTTATCTGCGGTGGTTGTTTGCTTCCAGTCTGAAGCACCCCGGAATCTGGTTGTTCCGAGGGGGAGGAGAGTGCAGAGGAGTATTTCTGCAGAGGGGTTGAAGGAGTTGCAAAGCTTTTTGGATGGTTTGGAAACTTGACTTGTTTCAGTTTTGTTCTGGTTCTCATATTAGATGTTGAGAGGGAGAGAGATTGAACAAACTGTATCATATGCGGCCCGCCGGCAGGCATAGGAGCTTAAGTTTTGTTATGTTATTCTTGGTTGGGTTCAGACTCTTTTTGGTCTCAAAAAGAAAGATTGCTTCTATGGTGGAAATCGATACAAAATAGGAGTTGTTAAGTTTGAAAATATAATTATACAACGAATATTTATTGAAAACTGGTTGCAGGATACAACTAGCAAAAAATAGCTTGCTTTTTGCGACAGGTTTTTTGAAAATAAGAATGTAGCTAAAAAGCACTTTATGACTGACTATTTGTTTGGATGGCTTAACAGTGGATTTTTTTATCTTTATATATATAATTATATTAAAAATTATTTTTTTATTTTTTTAATTAAATAATACTTTTTATGTCAATATTATTATTTTTTTCTTTTTATTTCATTCACAACCACTTTTAAAAATATTAAAAAATTTATAGGGATTGAATAGTAATTCCATAAATATACCGATGAACAGTAACATTTTTTTTCTTCTTCACTTACGACTACTCAAAACCATTCTATATAATATAGAAAATACACTCATATTTTTAGGGACTCCATCGTGAATGCTCTAATGTAAAAACATAATTTCCAAAATATACTTTAAAAAACCGTTGATTAAATATAAAATCATGTAAAACCTAGATTTAGCATTTACAAACTTAGTTTTTATATATATCATAGTAAAAAAATACTATAATAATAAAACAATTGAAGATTTAAGTATTATAGTCGATTAAACTGTTAAAAAATTTTAAATAAAATACAAGAGCAAAAGATGAGAAAGAAAACTGATTCATTTTGTTTATTAATTAAGGAGTATGTTTGTATGTGTATATATTAACTAGGTTAGTACCCATATTTACACGGTTGATAAAAAAACATGTATCATTCATAAGCGTCTAAAACAATTTCATAAAAAAAATAAGTAGTTACATTACGCATGGAAAATAATAAATTTGTAATTGAAAGTTTAAAGTTTATTAATGGAAGGATTATTAGTTGGTTTCAATGATTTCATTCATTTATTTTGCTAGCACATTACGTAACTTATTGTTTCCTTTATTTTGGTACACAATTGATGAATAATAAAAAATATATATTAGTCATAAGTTGACTAAATCAATTTTATAAAACAATAATAGTTTACTTTACACAAGGATTTATAAAATATTGTAATCGAAAAGTCAAAGTTTATTTATGGAGAGATTATTAGTTCGTTTCATTATTTCATTCATTTATTTTGGTAACATATTATGTAATTTATTGTTTCCTTTATTTTGGTAGCCATATGTTAAGGTTTGTGTGCGTTTGAATGTTGGCAAACTTATATTCAAATTACTACCATAAATAAGTCTGACTTACTTAGTTATATGTTTAAAAGGATTGAGATATACTTGTTAATGAAAAATAGTAATTGTTAAAAATATTTGACATCGAAATTTAAACTTTGTTCATGTTAAATTAATTTAAAACTAAGTCGTAATCGTTAATGTAAATAAATTTGGTAAATAAGAAGTATTTACTGTAAGAATTAAAAGTAGATGACTAAATATTACTAACTTTGAATTTAAAATTTAAAACCAATGAATTAATTTGTGGAATATCAAACTTTTTTAAAAATTAAATGATATTTAATTGAGATATTTTTGGAAATGACATTAAAATAAAAATTAAATATGAAAATTTTAATTGAGATGATTTAGTATTCAAGACTTTAGGCGGTACAAAAAATTTTACATGCTCTAAAATTTAAACATGTGTCCAATTAAAATCTTTGTTTATTAAAGAGTATAGATTTCTTTCTTACACAGAGTAAAATTACATGTGTAAATTGTAACTTATACTGTGTAAAAATATGTGCAATTTGTATTTTACACATGTGTTAGACTTTTAACGTATGTGAATTTGCGCGCGCGCGCGCGCGCGCACACACACACACACACACATATATATATATATATATATATATAAATATAATGTTTTATATGTGTAATATTGTTATTTATACAATAAAAATAACAAATTTTATTGATCTTGACTGCTTTTTGTCGGTTTGCGTAAAGTTTTCGCAAATTCTATAGGTTTGCAATTGATCTCTACCCAGTATATATATATATATATGCATGTATGTGTGTGTGTGTATCAGTATTGTAAAACTCGGCCAACTTGGTCGAGTACTCGGGGAGTACTCGGAACTCGACCATTTACTGAAGCGACTTTCTTCAACTCGGTCCTATAACTCGGAATCGGTCAACCTCGGGGAGTACTCGGAGCTAGGCGGCCAACTCGGAAAACTCGGTTTTTCGCTGTTTTTCGTCAATTTTCGCTAGTTTTCATCGATTTTTTTTTGAATTTTCGTTGTTTTTCATTGGAAGACGACCATTAAATGATTATTAAATGGAAGACGACTACATACATTGGAAGAAGACTATAAAATGATTATCATGTCTATAATATTATAGAATAAATATTATTTTTTTGAATTATTTTAGTATTTGAACATGCATCTCTAATTCATATTGATATTCACACACATTGTTATAAATATTAATGAACTTACGATATTTGATATATGTATAGTTTTTTAAAAAATAAATTTATTTTAATTTATCACATCCGAGTGCTCCCCTAGTACTTCCCTCCTAGAATGAGTACTCGCAACTCCCCAATCGACAGACCTGGCAGCGCCTAGCGACTTTTACATCACTAATATATATATATATATATATATATATATATATATATATATATATATATATATATATATACAATAAACCCTAAAGCCATAAACAGTAGGTTGGTTAGACTTACAATGTAAAAAAAGAATAATAACACTCAGCTTTAGATATTTTATATTATACCATATCAACATTATACTATGTAACACCCGAAAAATTTTAAAAGACGAGAAAGAAAGAATAAACGTGCAAAAAAAAAAGAAGAAACACAATTTAACCCAAGGTGAGGGGCTAAATGTGTCAAAAAGACAAAAAAGTATAAAAGTTGGTGCATAAAGTGGGCATGGCCGCCCACACTCCCCTGTACACTTCTTTTCACCGGATTTTCTAGAGAGAGAAAGAGCAGAGCTCTTGGGTTTTTGAAGAAAGAAGAAGAGGAATCCGAATTCAAGGTAAGAATTCTTGGTTTTAAGTTGTTCTTGGCCGGCCTATGCCTCGGTTATATGCTTATGTGTGTTTTGTTGTGTTCGGGTGTGTGTTTTTGGTGGATTTTTAGGTGGTTGAACTCATAGTACAAACAGATTTGAAGGAAGTCATACTCGAAGGCTGCTAAGGTGAGTTCTAGAACCCCCTTTTTACATGTTTTAACTGATTTTGGGGCTGAAAATGCATGTATGTATGTTTTTACGAAAATCCGTTTTGTACCCGTATGAATGTGTATGTGTGAATGTGGGTGGGTTATGCTTTGGGTGTTCTTGATGTTATGATGATGCCATGTTCATATTATGATGCTTAGAATGCTAGAACTAAGTTAGAACATGTTGAACTGATGATGTTGGGACTGATTATGATGCTGATAGTGAGAGTTGGTTGCCCATGCGCCTGGAATTGGCCCATGCGCCCAACGGTCAAATTACCTAAGTGTAGTCCCATGCGCCCAAAACCCATGCGCCCGAATAGTATCCATGCGCCTAGAAATTTGCCCAGGAGACTAAGTGTTGGGTCATGCGCCCAAATAGTGCCCATGCGCCTAAAAGTTCCCCATGCGCCTAAGTGTTCCCATGCGCCTAAAAGGCCATGCGCCTGCATAGTGCTCATGCGCCTATGCCTTAGAATATTTTCTGAAATTTTGGGGAAAATATAAAGTGTAGGCTTTGACTTGGGATGTTCCCGGGGGTAATGTATGTTGACTTTATGATGTCATATGTGATGATGATGTGATGATATTATGTATGGTATGGTTATGTTTATGTTATGTTCCTTGTTATGTATGTTTATTTTCCATGGCTTTACGTAGTATGATTATGATGTAAATGGAAAGTATTATGTAACGTAAAGCGGAAGATAATAAAAAAGGAACGTAAGGAAAGAATGAATGCATGCATTAATGAATGAAAGTAATGAAAGTCTTGCAAGCAATGTATGGAGGTTCACACCCAATGAAGGGTGTTAGCTCAACTGTGTGCGGGTTAGCTACCCCGGAAGGATGCACACTAGGGGTCTAATCTTTGTGATTGACCATATGTATGGGACCCTTTCCGCTTGCCCTAGGTACTAGAGTTAGCTTCGTGCACAATGTTCGAGATCTATGATAGACCTCAGGCCCAGTAACCAGCTTCGTGCACAATGTTCGAGGTATAGCACATGGCACTGGTCCGGAATGAAAGATGGATGATAATGATGAGTGTACTTGCCCCAGGCCCATGAGTCAGCTTCGTGCATAATGTTCGGGGTACAGTACATGTCATCGGAAGTTAATGAATGTACATATAGTACGGTAAGAAAGATAACGAATGATAAAGATGACGTACGATGATGAATGAACGGAAGTCAACGAATGACGATGAAAGATAATAATAAATTATTATCTATGTGTACGTATGATGCATGATCACATGTGAAAGTAAAGAAAGAATGGTTTTAAACGAAAGAAAAGTATTTTTTTATAAAACTAGAACTCACTCAGCAACGCTGACTTTTATGTGTTTCCAGTTGGCAGGTAATGTTGCTGAGGATGGCACGGGGCAGCTACTTGGTATTTTTGGATGGCATCCGTTGTTTAAATTACAATGATTTTGTGATGTAATGCAACGAGTAATATTTTGTAATCTGTCAACGATGTATTATTTTAAAAAAGCAATTATATATATATATATATATATATATATATATATATATATATATATATATATATATATATGAAATGGTTTGTTCAAAAGAATTCCGCTGCAATATTTTAGTAAAGTTAATGTATGTTTTATGCTTTGTGTGCAATGATTGACCAGCTGTAAGCGTTCCGGGAACGGGGCCTGACAAGTTGGTATCAGAGCCAAAGTTTAAGTGAAACGGGTTAAAATTTTCAAAAGAAACCTAAACTTAAACTGAAAATGGGACAAAGAGAAGGGATGCCAGTCTGAGTAGCTACGTGGCATCAGGTATTTTCTTGATGTTAACCGGTATTATGTGCGCATGTTATGTGGTTTATGTGCTTCTTAGTAGATTTAGATACTGATGTAGTCAGGATAGGAAATGCTTGGGGTATGAAGAGTAAAGTAAGTGGCTAATCACAACTGGCCACTGTAATTAGGGACTTACTATACTTGACATAAACTGAGCTATTACCTTGAATGACCGTGTTAGTGTTTGAATCTTATAGCGTGTTAGAGGATGGCCGGTGGTAGATCTTCAAAGGCTTCTAGAGGTGGAGGTCGTGGTGGACGTGGTGCTGGACCGTGGGTCACAAGAGGAAGGCCTAGGGCTGAAGAGGTGGCTCATGAAGAGCCCGAGACCCCTCATCCGGAGGGCGGCGACGAGAGTGCTAACTTAAGGGCCTCGGTGAAGGAGGCTGTTGTAGAGGAGGTTCATCAGGTCATGCAGACGATCTTACCATCTGTGGTGACCGAAGTAATAAAGGCTGTAAGAGAAGGGGAAAGGAAGGAGAGGAACCGGTCCTCGGGAGTAAGGGAGCAACCGGGGACTGAGACGGTTGTCTCAACTGACGAGGAAGAAGAAGAAGAGCTTGTGCCGGAGGCAGCACGAGGCTGTAACTATGGGGCATTTCAAAGATGCAAGGCCCCGACTTTTGACGGGAATGGCACTGCTGCTGCTGCTCACCGGTGGGTGAGAGAGATGGAAGCTGTACTTGATATCAGTGAGTGCAAGGAGGATCAGAAGGTGAAGTTTGCCACTCATTCATTTATGGACTCGGCTCTGTGCTGGTGGGACAATATCGTCCAAGCCGAGGGTAGGGCAATTGGAAGAATGAGGTGGCCAGAGTTGAAGAAGCTGGTGATCGAGGAGTTCTATCCTTATAGGGAGCTCGACAAGGTTGAGAAGGAGTTCCTGCAGCTGGAGGCGGGAACCATAACGCCTCAGCAATACACCACCAAGTTTAACGAGATGGAACGATTGGTGCCAGATCAGGTGACACCTCTGTCGCAAAAGATCAAGAGGTATATTCAGGGCTTGCCGGCAGATATTCGCAGGCATATGATCGCTGCTCGGCCAAGTACGTTTAGGTCGGTGGTCGATCTGGCGGGAAGGCTGTACGACGAGAGGGAAGTGGTGGTGGCTGAGGCAAGCAAGAAAGGCGGTGGTGACCGAAACTGGAATGGGAAGAGGTTTGGTCGGGGTGGTGCCCCGGTAAACAACAAGAAGGCACGAGTGGATGACCGGCGTGTGGTCACATCCGGTGCGAAGTCGAAGAGGTGTGGCAAATGTGGGAAGGAGCACACCGAAGAGTGTAGGTGGGGATTGAACGTGTGCTTCAAGTGTGGAAAGCCTGGCCATATGGCAAGAGAGTGCAAGGTGGCAAGGTGTTTTAACTGTGGTGGAAAGGGCCACATGAGTCGAGAATTCATGAAGCCAAGGGCTGAGAGTTCCGGGGCAGGGCAGAAGACCGGGACCGAGGGGCAGAGGGAGAGCGCCAGGGCATTCACGATGAATCAGGAGGAGGCTAGGACGGACCCTGATGTCGTGTCAGGTACGTTTCTAGTAAACCAAACTCTTGCTTCTGTGTTATTTGATTCTGGTGCTAGTAAAAGTTTTATTTCTGCTGCTTTTTGTGCTAAGTTGCCAGTTAGTAGTAGAGGTGTTGATGAGCCCTTCGATGTAGAAACTGCCATAGGTAAGTCTACCAAGATTGTTGACCTGATAGAAGGCTGCGATATAGAATTAGAGGGTCATAAATTTCCTGCTAGACTATTCGTGATGACCTTAGGCGGATTTGACGTAGTCCTAGGAATGGATTGGTTGGCGGACTACGAGGTGAATATCATATGTCGTGAGAAAATGATTCGACTGACAGCGCCCAACGGGAGTTTGGTGACGATCTACGACGATCGAGTTACGACGATTCCGATGGTGATTTCGATGGCGGTGGCAGGAAAGTGCATGAGGCGTGGAAGTAGTGCCTACTTGGCCTACGTGAAGGATGCAGATACGCCAACACTATAACTGTCAGATGTACTGGCTGTCTGTGAGTTCCCAGATGTGTTTCTCGAAGATTTACCAGGTGTGCCACCGGACCGCGAGATCGAGTTCCAGATTGACTTGATACCCGGTGCTCAACCTGTTGCTAAGGCACCGTATCGGTTGGCTCTAACCGAGATGAAGGAATTGATGGAGCAACTGCAGGAGTTGCTTGATAAGGGGTTCATTAGACCGAGTATCTCTCCTTGGGGTGCTCCGGTCTTATTTGTGAAGAAGAAGGACGATAGTATGAGGATGTGCATAGACTACCGCGAGCTGAACAAGTTGACGGTGAAGAATCGGTATCCATTGCCGAGGATTGATGACCTGTTTGATCAGCTCCAAGGTGCCAGTTGGTTTTCAAGGATAGATCTTCGATCTGGCTACCATCAGCTGAAGGTGAAGGAGCAAGATATTCCTAAAACAGCTTTTCGCACGCGTTATGGACACTACGAGTTTCTCATTATGTCTTTTGGTTTGACCAACGCGCCAGCTACTTTTATGGACCTGATGAATCGAGTGTGTCGGCCGATGTTGGATAAATCAGTGATTGTGTTTATCGATGATATCTTGATTTATTCGAAGAGTGAGGCGGAGCATGCCGGTCACATTCGGGAAGTGTTAGAGATGTTGAGAAAAGAGAAGTTGTATGCCAAGTTCTCCAAGTGTGCTTTCTGGTTGCGCGAAGTTTAGTTTTTGGGTCATGTGGTGAATCTAGAAGGGATCATGGTGGACCCGACAAAGGTGGAAGCGGTGATGCAATGGAAGTCTCCAAAGACGCCATCCGAGATTTGTAGTTTCTTGGGGTTGGCAGGATATTATAGGAGATTCATTCAAGACTTCTCTAAGATAGCTTCTCCGTTGACTAAGTTGACCCGCAAGGATGTGAAGTTTGTATGGGGTCAAGCTCAAGAGAGTGCTTTTGAGGAGTTAAAGGCAAGGTTGACTTAAGCTCCAGTTTTATCATTACCCGAAGGAAGCGAGGAGTTAGTGGTCTATTCGGATGCTTCTTACTCGGGGTTGGGTTGCGTGTTGATGCAGCGAGGAAAGGTTATAGCCTACGCATCCCGATAATTGAAGGTTCATGAGGTGAATTACCCTACTCATGACTTGGAGTTAGCAGCTATGGTCTTTGCACTAAAGATTTGGAGGCAATACCTATACGGAACGAAGTGCACAATCTGACCATAAAAGCTTGAAGTACTTCTTCGAGCAAAAAGACCTGAACATGAGGCAGAGGCGATGGTTGGAGCTCATAAAGGATTATGATTACGAGATCCATTACCATCCAGTCAAGGCCAACGTAGTGGCGGATGCCCTTAGCCGAAAGGAGAGACCCGAGCTGATTTGGGTGAAGGCTTATCAGTTGATTATGACCTCTGATGTGATGAAGCAGGTAAAGGAGTTTCAAGACGAAGCGTTGAAAGAAGATCATCTTAACTCTGAAAGGATGAGAGGTATGGTTGCGGAATTGGGTGAAAACACTCTTGGTGTTAGAACCCGGTTCAGAAGGATGTGGATCCCTCGTTACGGGGATCTACGTGGGAGGATTATGGACGAAGCTCATAAGACTCGATACTACATTCATCCCGGTGCTACAAAGAGTATCAAGATATGAAGAAAGATTATTGGTGGCCGGGTATGAAGCCCAATGTAGCGGAATATGTGAATAAGTGTCTTACTTGCTTGCAAGTGAAGGCCGAGCATCAGAAGCCGTACGGGAAGATCCAACCGTTGGATATACCGGAGTGGAAGTGGGAGCATATCACCATGGACTTTATTACGAAGTTACCGCTTACCGTGAAAGGCTATGATGCCATATGGGTGATAGTTGATCGTTTGACGAAGAGTGCCCACTTTCTACCGATCCGCGAGACGTACTCCTCTGAAAGATTAGCTGATCTATTCATCAAAGAGATTGTAACTCGTCATGGTGTGCCGGTGTCTATTGTTTCTGATCGTGACACTCGGTTTACATCTAAGTTTTGGAAGAAATTCCATGATGCTATGGGGACGAGGTTACACATTAGCACGGCTTATCATCCTCAGACGGATGGTCAGTCGGAAAGGACTACTCAGACGCTAGAAGATATGCTTCGGGCATGCGTCATTGACTTTGGAGGAAGTTGGGATGACCACTTACCGTTAGCTGAGTTCTCGTATAATAATAGTTATCATGCCAGTATTGGTATGCCCCCTTATGAGATGCTATACGGTAGGAGGTGTAGAACACCCGTTTGTTAGGGTGATATTGGTCAGAAGGAGTTAGGAAGTATTAAGGTGATTGAGGCTACGACTGAGAAGCTAGAAAAGATCAAAGCCTTTATGAAGGCAGCTAAAGATAGGCAGAAGTCGTATGCTGACAGGAGACGTAGACCGATTGAGTTCAAGGTGGGTGACAGAGTTATGTTGAAGGTCTCACCTTGGAAATGTATCATTCGGTTCAGGAAGTGGGGAAAGTTGAGCCCGAGATACATAGGGCCTTTCCGAATCATTGCTCGAGTAGGAGAGGTGGCCTATAGGTTGGTGTTACCCGATGAGTTAAGTGGAATTCACCCGACATTCCATGTATCTCATCTGCGGAAGTGTTTAGCTGACGAGGATATGGTTGTACCACTGGAGGATATTGAAGTTGATGAAAGGCTCAATTATGTGGAGCAACCAGTGGCAATCATTGACCGCAAGGAGAAAAGGTTAAGGAATAAAGTGGTTCCCCTTGTGCGTGTACAGTGGAAGCACAGGAAGGGATCCGAGTCTACGTGGGAGACTGAAGAAGAGATAAGGCAGCATTACCCACATTTGTTTGAGGAATAACAGGTTTCGGGGACAAAACCTATATAAGAGGGGTGGACTTGTAACACCCGGGAAATTTTAAAAGACGAGAAAGAAAGAATAAACGTGCAAAAAAAGAAGAAACACAATTTAACCCAAGTTGAGGGGCTAAATGTGTCAAAAAGACAAAAAGTATAAAAGTTGGTGCATAAAGTGGGCATGGCCGCCCACACTCCCCTGCAAACTTCTTTTCACTGGATTTTCTAGAGAGAGAAAGAGCAGAGCTCTTGGGTTTTTAAAGAAAGAAGAAGAGGAATCCGAATTCAAGGTAAGAATTCTTGGTTTTAAGTTGTTCTTGGCCGGCCTATGCCTCGGTTATATGCTTATGTGTGTTTTGTTGTGTCCGGGTGTGTGTTTTTGGTGGGTTTTTAGGTGGTTGAACTCATAGTACAAACGGGTTTGAAGGAAGTCATACTCGAAGGCTGCTAAGGTGAGTTCTAGAACCCCCTTCTTACATGTTTTAACTGATTTTGGGGCTGGAAATGTATGTATGTATGTTTTTACGAAAATAGGTTTTGTACACGTATGAATGTGTATGTGTGAATGTGGGTGGGTTATGATTTGGGTGTTCTTGATGTTATGATGATGCCATGTTCATATTATGATGCTTAGAATGCTAGAACTAAGTTAGAACGTGTTGAACTGATGATGTTGGGACTGATTATGATGCTAATAGTGAGAGTTGGTTGCCCATGCGTCTGGAATTGGCCCATGCGCCCAACGGTCAAATTACCTAAGTGTAGTCCCATGCGCCCAAAACCCATGCGCCCGAATAGTATCCATGCGCCTAGAAATTTGCCCAGGAGACTAAGTGTTGGGTCATGCGCCTAAATAGTGCCCATGCGCCTGAAAGTTCCCCATACGCCTAAGTGTTCCCATGCGCCTAAAAGGCCATGCCCCTGCATAGTGCTCATGTGCCTATGCCTTAGAATATTTTCTGAAATTTTGGGGAAAATGTAAAGTGTAGGCTTTGACTTGGGATGTTTCCGGGGGTAATGTATGTTGACTTTATGATGTCATATGTGATGATGATGTGATGATGTTATGTATGGTATGGTTATGTTTATGTTATGTTCCTTGTTATGTATGTTTATTTTCCGTGGCTTTACGTAGCATGATTATGATGTAAATGGAAAGTATTATGTAACATAAAGCGGAAGATAATAAAAAGGAAACGTAAGGAACGAATGAATGCATGCATTAATGAATGAAAGTAATGAATGTCTTGCAAGCAATGTATGGAGGTTCACACCCAATGAAGGGTGTTTGCTCAACTGTGTGCGGCTACCCCGGAAGGATGCACACTAGGGGTCTAATCATTGTGATTGACCATATGTTATGGGACCCTTGCCGCTTGCCCTAGGTACTAGAGTCAGCTTCGTGCATAATGTTCGAGGTCTATGATAGACCTCAGGCCCAGTAACCAGCTTCGTGCATAATGTTCGAGGTATAGCACATGGCACTGGTCCGGAATGAAAGATGGATGATAATGATGAGTGTACTTGCTCTAGGCCCATGAGTCAGCTTCGTGCACAATGTTCGGGGTACAGTACATGTTATCGGAAGTTAATGAATGTACATATAGTACGGTAAGAAAGATAACGAATGATAAAGATGACGTACGATGATGAATGAACGGAAGTCAACAAATGACGATGAAAGATAATAATAAATTATTATCTATGTGTACGTATGATGCATGATCACATGTGAAAGTAAAGAAAGAATAGTTTTAAACGAAAGAAAAGTATTTTTTTTTATAAAATAAGAACTCACTCAGCAACGCTGACTTTTATGTGTTTTCAGTTGGCAGGTAATGTTGCTGAGGATGGCACGGGGCAGCTACTTGGCATTTTGGATGGCATCCGTTGTTTAAATTACAATGATTTTGTGATGTAATGCAACGAGTAATATTTTGTAATCTGTCAACGATGTATTATTTTGCAAAAGCAATTATATATATATATATATATATATATATATATATATATATATATATATATATATATATATATGAAATGGTTTGTTCAAAAGAATTCCGCTGCAATATTTTAGTAAAGTTAATGTATGTTTTATGCTTTATGTGCAATGATTGACCAGCTGTAAGCGTTCCGGGAACGCGGCCTTACATACTACTAGATAATGTTGACTTAGTTCTTCACGACCTAGATCAACTGATACTATGGGATCAGTTATATTGTCTCGTTAAAACCTTTGTAAGAAAATCCAGTAGGAAAAAAACTTAGTTAAACAAAAAAAAAATACTCATTCCCCTCAATTAAACATGTATCTTTTAGTATTTGGAGTTCATGATTATATGACAACTGTTTCCTTGATTTTTAATGTAGTCTTTTTTAGTTTGTGTGAAGCATGTTACGTTGTCTAAATATAGTGTGTCGGATTTGCTTTGATCTCCATGAACTTGGTGTGTATTTATAATTAAGCTTTATGGGGGTCCAATAGATATGTTACATCAACATAACTAACAAGCAAGGACTCAATGTTTTTCTCATAGAATACATCCATGTCTTAGTGCTATCAACTTGTTCTTTGATACATGGATTAAACTGTCTTATTAAAAACCTTATAAAAAAATTCAATGTCATAAAATCATAGGTAAAAAAGAGTACATCTTTGGTATAATTTATGTTCTAAATACTCCAAGTTGAATTTCACGAAGACTCACAAGTCTAGCCGGTGAAGCTTCAAGGGCTGCGTTGGGTCTTTGAGAATCTGATGATGGAGGATGACGAAACTGTCGGGGACTACTTCTCACGTGTGATGAACAACGTTTCACAGAAGAGATCGTACTGTGAAGAATTAAGTGACCAAAAGTTCGTTGAAAAAATCCTTAGCTAGGAATCGTTCTCCTAAGTTCGATTACGTGATACCATTCATTGAAGTCGTGTTTGATTTGTCGATGTTACACCGGTGAAACTGATGGCTGGGGCTTCTCCAGTCATAAGAAGAAAGGATAAAAAGACGGGTAACACCTGATAAAACCAACAAAACAATAGAACACACCAATGAACAGGCGTTGCAAGTGACCCAAGAAAATAACATTCGATCTCCACGTGGTAGAGGAAGAGGCCGAGCTTCATTCAGAGGAAGGGGGCTTGGACGTGGAAGGAACACACTCAATAAGAGTAAGGTCCCTCAATGCTATGTATGCAAGAAGCTTGGGCACGTTAAAAAAGATTTTTGGTACAATGACAAACAACAAGTGAATGTGGCAGATAATGACGCGGAGGATGATGCAGCAGCTGTAGAAGACCAACACTTACTGATGGCAAACACCTGCAAACATGGTAATGTAAATCAGTTATGGTTTATCGATTCTGGGTGCTCTAATCATATGACAGGTCTAAAAGAAAGCTTCATTAACTTGGATGAATCATTCAAGTTAACAGTCCAGTTGGGTGACAAGAAGCAATTGGAACAGTGAAGATCAACTTAAGTGGTGACAAGTATAAGTTGTTGGAGAATGTGTACTATGCTCCAAAGCTTGAATACAACCTCCTTAGTGTTGGTCAATTGATGAAAAAAGGTTACATACTGACCTTTGATGAAGGAATGTGCATGATCAAAAATAAGTCAACAGGGAAGAAACTTGTGGAAGTAAGGATGGCAAGTATCAATATGTTTGTTGTAGACCCTGTTAGCATGTTCACTGTTCAAGAGCCTTCACTCAGCAAGAATGATGCAGAGATCTACAAATGGCATTGTAGATTTGGCCATCTCTATTTTGGTGGATTAAAGCAAATGTATGATAATGAAATGGTGAGAGGACTTCCCAATATCAACAATACACCTACATGTGAGGCTTGTATTGCTAGCAAATTGGCTCGATATCCATTTAAAGCCTCTTATCCAAAGGCAAGCTGGAATTAATTCATACCGACGTGTGTGGCCCCATGCAAATTCCAAGTCTCGGTAGCAGTCTTTATTATTTGTTGTTTATTGACGACCTGACACGTATGTGTTGGGTGTATTTCTTGTCTAACAAAAATTAAGTGTTTGTAAAATTTAAGTTATTCAAGGCAGTGGTTGAAAAAGAGAGTGATTGTGCCATAAAGACCCTACGATTTGATCGGGGAGGCGAATTCTGCTCACTTGAGTTCAACTCGTTTTGTGGGCAAGCTGGAATAAAACGTTAACTCACTGTTGCATACACCCCACAACATAACCGAGTTGTCGAAAGGAAGAATCTCACCATCATGAACTTATCAAGAAGCATGCTTCGAGAACGAGACTTGCCTAATTTCTTGTGGGCAGAGGCGGTTGGTATAACAGTATACACGCTTAATTGATCTCCAACTAAAGCTCTAGTCAATCAAACTCCATTCAAAAGCATGGATGGGCAAGAAACCGATCATTTCCCACATGAAGATTTTTGGGTGCATAGCATACGGATTGGTACCAGCTTAACGTCGAAGGAAGTTGGACAACAAATCAGAGAGAAATGTCTTCATTGGTTATTCTAATCAATCTAAAGGGTATCGATTGTATAACCTGTAGAAAGATTAAACCAATCTACATCGAAGATTATGAACTCGAAGCAATCGATTACACACCAATCAACAAAAGAATGCCAATGATTTCACTATGAAAGTATGAACGATTTACAAAATGAAAAACAAGAACTCTATCTCACTCAACGTACAAAAGAAAACTATTTTTAATCGCCTGCCTATTAACAAACTATTAATAGGTGAACTATTACAACTCTACACCTTACAAAAATTAAGTTGACACAATTGGTCCTCGTACTATATACACTACATTCTCCACCTTAGTACATGACCAATTTCTAACCTACATCCAACATCTCCAAGCACCTGGTAAACTTGGATACTGGAACCACCTTGGTTAAGGCATCCGCTGCATTATCCTCTGTATCAACATGATCAACCCTTACCTCCTTAGACTGAATGACCTCTTGGATAAAATGTAATATGACATTGATATGCTTAGTTCGTTCATGATATACTTGATTCTTTGACAAACTCAATGCACCTCGATTGTCACAGAGAACCAAAGTATCAACTATCTCTACTCCTAATTCAGATACAAAACCCTTCAACCAAAGAGATTCCTTCACAGCCTCAGTAAGTGCAATATACTCAGCCTCAGTAGTTGACAAAGCAACCACATACTAAAGAGAAGACTTCCAGCTCACAACACCACCAAACACCTTGAAAACATACCCAGTTGTGGATCTGCCTTTATCAAGATCTTTAGGAAAATCAACATCAATATAACCAAGGATACTACGCTTTGAACCTTGACAATTAACAAAGACTAATCCCATATGCCTTGTACCATTTAGATACCTTAAAATACACTTCACTGCCTCCCAATGAAGTTTACCTGGATTTGACAAATGCTTGCTCACAATGCTTACAACATATGTAATATCTGGCCTGGTACAGACCATCAAGTACATTAAGCTACCAACACTATTAGCATAGGGTACCTTCTGCATCCTTCTAGCATCTTCCTCTTGAGTAAGAGAATCCTTTGATGAAAGCTTAAAGTGTTAACCCAAAGGTGTCTGCACACACTTGCTACCATGAATTGAGTATTGAGCTAACACTTTATCTATGTATCCGGTTTGAGTTAAGAACAACCTCTGATTAGCCAAATCCCTTGAGATCTCAATACCCAAGATCTTCTTTGCTACCCCTAGATCTTTTATTTCAAATTCCTTATGCAACAGCTCCTTTGTTAACTCTATTTGAGACTAATCCTTACAACACACTAACATGTCATCAACATAGAGTAACAAATAAACATACTCACCAGGCTTGTAGCACTTGAAATACACATAGCTATCATAGCTACTCCTATGAAATTGCTGACTCAGTATATAATCATCAAACCTTTTATACCAACACCTTGGAGACTGCTTTAACCCATAGAGAGACCTTTTAAGTAAACACACCTTGTCTTCTTCTCCTGGTTTCACAAACCTAGCTGGCTGTCTCATATAGATCTCTTCATCTAGAGTACTATGAAGGAAAGTTGTTTTAACATCAAGTTGTTCAAGCTTCATGTTATTAGCAGCTACCATGGACAAAATTACTCTAATAGAAGAGTGTTTGACCATAAGAGAGAAAACCTCATTGTAATCAATGCCTTCTCTCTGTGTAAAACCCCTAGCCACCAACCTGGCCTTAAACCTTTATGGATCAGCCTTAGTCAATCCCTCTTTCAGCTTATACAGCCACTTGCAGTAAACTAACTTCTGCTCTGCTAGTTTGTCCACCAACACCTATGTGTTATTCTTACTTCGAAAGCTTTGGAACTGCCTTTGGAAGCTTTGGAAAAACCTTTGGAAGTTTTGAAAATGCCTTCAGAAGCTTTAGGCACCACCTCAATTTGAACACCATCTACCAGTTCCTCCTGTTCTTTCTTCTTATCAAATAGATCTCTATAAACTACCTCTTCCTTGAAGACCACATCTCTGCTGATTATTACCTTAAGACTACCATCATCAATCCTCCACAATCTGTAGCCTTTTACACTCTCAGGGGAGCCCAGCAACATATATCTTTGAGCACTAGGATCAAGTTTGTCTTTCTTAACATGAGCATAGGATAAAGAACCAAACACCCTCAAATGACTGCAATCAGGTTTAACACCAGTCCACACCTCCATAGGAGTCTTCATATTGATAGCTGATGAAGGAGACTTGTTAATAAGATAGGCTGCAGTTTTCACTGCCTCTGCCCAAAAGGACTTTGGCATTCCTGAATTAGACAACATGCACCTGACCTTGTTAAGCAAGGTCCTATTCATCCTCTCAGCTAATCCATTTTGCTGAGGGGTGTATGGCACAGTCAAATGCCTACTAATGCCATGTTCTTTACAAAACTGATTAAACAAAGAACTACAAAACTCCATACCATTGTCAGTTCTTAGTTTCTTAACCCTTTTCCCTGTCTGTGTTTCAACCAGCTGCTTCCATTCTTTAAACCTTAAGAATCCTCCATCCTTATGCTTAAGAATATATACCCAAACCCTTCTTGATCTATCATCAATGATAGATAAGAAGTATCTTCCTCCACTAAGAAAATTGGTTCTTGCAGGTCCCCATAAGTCAGCATGAATGTATTTAAGAACATCCATTGTCTCATGAACTCCCCTGCTAAACTTGACCCTTGTTGACTTGCCCAACACATAATGCTCACAGAATCCCACATCACAACCACTAACTCCTTTGATGATTTCTTGCTTCCTTAGTTTTGTCAATCCCTGATCACTCATGTGGCCCATTCTCTTGTGCCACAACACTGTAGTGTTCATCCTATTGACATCACCACATATGACAGTACCATCAAGAACATATATGATGCTCTCTTTTCTTGAGCCTGACAACATAACCAATGACCCCTTGATTACTTTCACCTTCCCATTCTTGAGACTTACATTGCAGCCTTGGCTTTCAAGAGTAACCAGTGAGATGAGGTTCCTCTTGAGTTCAGGTATGTACCTAACCTGATCAAGAGTGAACTCCGCCCCACTCTCCAACTTGAGTGTGATAGAACTAATGCCTTTGATCATACATGGTCTGTCATCACCTAGTTATACATTTCCTAACTCCACCATCTCCAATTCTGAGAAGAATTCTCTTCTTGGGGTCATATGATAGGAGCAGCCAGAGTCCATAATCCAATCTTGATCTATCCGACCTCTAGACACCATCAGGACATCTGCATTGTCATAACCATCAAGGCTACTATCAACAGACATACTACCTTGAGTTCTATGCTGTTGAGGGTTGGCTTGTTTCTTCCCTTTATTTGGGCATTCTCTTTTTAGATGTTTATCAAAATTACAGATATAACATCTCCTTTTGAACTTGGACTTTGATCTTGAAGTTGATCTGCCTCTAGAAGTTCTAGATTCAGGTCTTCCCCTTTCAAATTAGCCATCACCAGCATCATCTTTGACATCAGACCTTCGCTTTAATTCTTTTGAGTTTATTGCAACCAGCACCTCCTTCCATTGACAATGACTCCCTCCCAAACATGAGAGTGTCAACAAAGTGCTCATACGTTTGTGGCAATGAAGCCAAGAAGATGATTGCTTGATCTTCATCTTCTAATTCAACATCAATGTTCTCAAGATCAATCACCAACTTATTAAATTCATCCACATGATCCTCAATTGACTTACCAGGAGCAAATTGAAACGTATAGAGCCTTTTCTTGAGATACAACTGATTAGCCAGAGACTTAGTCATGTACATCCCTTCAAGCTTTGACCACACCCCACTAGCTGATGTCTCTTTGGATACCTCCCTGAGAACTCTATCTACGAGACTCAGAATAATGGCACTGTGAGCCTTTTCCAAGATATCCTTCTTTTCTTTTGCTGATAGAGTCACTGGCACGCCATTTTCTCCTTTCAACTCATCAACAACGCCCTGATGCACCAACAACGCTCGCATCTTCACTCTCTATATCCCAAAATCATTCTTGCTATCGAATTTCTCGATTTCAAACTTCGTTGATCCCATTCTTCAATCGACTTTCACTTTGACACTTGAATCTTCAACCCACGAGCCGAACCAGGCTCTGATACCAATTGTAGAATGTTAGAACTAGATCAAATGTATAGGTTTAGTTGACTTGTCAACTCTTGTAATTAATCATTATAATTCTCTTTTTGATAATATAATGTAATGCATGAATTATATGGTAACCCATATTATTTTGTGTGTTAGTTTATGTTATTACAGGAAACATCAGACTTGGTCAATTTGAAAAAAATGACTGAGTGTTAGAACAACCTACGGATGAATAAGTGTTCTTTTGTAGATGTTCTCAGGAGCATATCTGAAGTTTGTGCTTCCGTAGATCTCCTACGGAAGAACAACAACTGTTGAACAAGACCAAAGATCAAGTGGAGCTGCTGAAGGAGAGCTTGCTGCTGAAGAACAAGTACAAGAACTCCTGCGAAAGTACAATCACAGAAGAACAAATGCTGAAGACAAAGTGTTATTGCGGAAGACTAATTGCTGCGAAGAAGAACTTCCTACGGAAGACCAATTTCTACGGAAGATTAACAAACTTGTATTGATTTCACATCATCAAGTACGCAACATAGTCAACAAGTCAGAGCAATAACATCGAGTTAATGGGGGCGGAAGATATTTAATTCAAGTGAATATTCCATGTCACATCAACAACATTCTATTTTGTAAAATATAATTTTCATTGTAAATTGTGAACTCCTATGCCAATAAACAAGGCAAGGATTTGCATAGTTAGAGGAAGTTAGCTTTAGTATAGCAACAAAATAGCGAAATATCAACAATGATTTAGGAACAGAATAGAAACACGATCTCTATATATCAATAGAACAATAACAGAGATCCACACACAGAACATTAACAATATAGCAAGATCAAGCATCAAGAACATATAGCATTATAATCAATTGTAATCGATTAATTGTGAATGAAGAGCAATTGAAAACAACCTGTGTATTGCATTATTACTTTTAGTTTTTCTAGTTGTTCTTCTCGTTCATCGATTTCAACTTTTGATAAACAATCCATTAAACAGCAGGTATTGATAATTTCACGATCAATACTTGTTAAAATCAAATTGATAATTCCTGCAACGATCCTTGGATTATCAGGTGGTATCAGAGCCACGTGCTCATTGATATAGATCAAATGATCTATCAGTTTGATTTGTTTAATTGGTGTTTATTTAATCAAGTTAATTAACATGAGCAATTCAGTGGTTGGCGCTTATAAACTGCCGAAGTTGGAAAATAAATCTGATTTTAATACTTGGAAAATCAGATTTAGAAATCATGTTAATTACACAGATTCTGAGTTATGGGTGTCGATTACTAAAGGTCCTTATATTCCACCTGCTTTAGGACCAGAGTATAGAGACAACAATCAACCCATAAGTTTAAAAAATCTATCACCTGATGATGCCAAGAGAGTCAAGATTGACATCAAAGCATATAGTACGCTTACTATGGCTTTGCCTGAAGATCTCTTGATCAGGTGTGAATCATATAAAACAGCAAACTCGTTATGGAAAATCCTGCACTTTGTGTGAAGGAAGTGACGAGATAAGGAACATAAAAAAGGATACACTTTGCTCACAATATGAGACTTTTCATCATATTATGGGTGAGTCTGTTCCTCAACAACTCCACAGGTTTATGCAACTTGTTATAGAGATGAATATCTTTGAACTGAATTACAGCAACGAGGAGTTAAATAAGAAGATGCTTCATTTATTACCAGAAAGCTGGACACACACTGTGTCCATGTTCAAGAATACTATTGATCTAAAGGCAATTGGATTGGACACTCTGGTTGCAAAGGTATAAGCTTTGGAATTAGACGAGAAAACTAGAAACAAGAGTGTTAAAGCACCTATAGCACCGTACCAATTCAAAGAAACTTAGGGTGTTGGAAGTGCCTTCATCTCTAATGATGATGACGATAACTCTTGTGTTGAAAGTGATACTGAAGAGGAAACTGGCTTCTATGCTGCCAAGCCCTCCAAGTTGAACTCTTAAAACAATAAAAATAGAAAATCAAAAGGAAAGTCAGATGAGTCCAAATCCAACAAAGCTAGCAATCAAACAAAACCAATTACTGTGGTTCTGGAATCAGAAGAACAGAAGGCAGCCTTTGCAGCTTTCAGTTCAAGCTTTCAAGCCTACTTGGAAAGTACCTTGACTCCTACATACCTCTGTCCATAAGACCTTGAAGAACTTCATCCAGATGAAGTAAAAAAGATGGATCTGCAATGGCAAATGGCCATGATTGCTTATAGAGCCAAAATGTACATGAAGAGAAACAAGGGACTATCAGTAGGAGGCAGAACAACCAAAATTGGTGTTGACAAATCCAAGGTGAGGTGTTACAAATGTAATCTGTATGGTCACTTCTCAAGGGAATGCAACAACAATCAACAATCAACAATCAACAACAGATACAAGACAAGCAAATCAGAGGAGCTTCTAGCAACCATAGCTAATAAACTCATCCCCACCAGCCACAGGCTCTTCAACAGGTACCAATAATTCTAAAGAAATTGGTTTGATTATTTTGCAGGATGGTAATTATGACTGGAGCATGTACGAGAAGGAAGTACTAGAAGAAAATCAGGCTTTGATGGCTAACATGGAAAACTAAGTTCCACCAATGGCCAAAGAGGTAAGAGAAAGGTTATGTTCTTCCTTATGTGTTAATGAGGTTGAGAGATTCAGGGCTCATGCTCAATAATTGGCTGATAAAGTCAAAGAAACTATGCTTTTAAATGAATGTCATGAAAGAGAACATAAACTTTATCAAGTCAAAATATATTCACTACAAAAGGATTTAGACAAACATATGTCTAAAAATTATAATTTGAAAGAACAAGTTGAGCATTTGACCAACTCATTAACCAAGTCCATGTCAGATCATGCATCAACTGAAGTAAAACTTCAGAAATTCCAACTATCATCATAGCAGTATGAGAAACTATTAAACTCTCATATTGAATCAAAGAACAAGTCTGGGTTGGGATATCATACTCTTGCTCCACTAATTAATGATAATTACACCACCCTACCTGAGACCATGACCAACAGTTTGACAAATCATTTTGTGTCTAGCACCAAAATTGAGTCAAGAGTGGAAAATAATGAAGTGATAAATGACAAGGATTCTGAATCCTTTGAAACTGATTCATATGAATCAACATTCTCAAAACAAAATGACTCAGAACTTGATCTTGATAATTATGATGATCTAGATGATAGTGATGAGCCTAATAAACAAGACAGTGCTGGTTTGGGTAAGGGAAAATGTGTGGTAACTGATTCTATAACTCCCAAAATCCTTGATAAGATCAAGTTGCCCTATCCACCAAAACAAAGAAATCTACTAAAGACCATTTATACAAGGATTGGTCAGTTAAATGAAGGCATTCATGAACTCAACCAACAGCATAAAAGTCAGGCAGCAAAAAGAACTACGGAGGAAGAAGATAGTCTCACTTCAGCAGATCACCAGCGGAAGAAGAAGACAGGCTCTCACACATTCGTAGAAAAGCAAAGGAAATATGTGTCAGCTGTAGAAGATCTACGGAAGAAGACAAAACAGTCTTCCGTAGAACATCCATGGAAGAAGAAATCATCAGAACCTAAACACTCATCCATAGAAGATCTACGAAAGAAGAAAATACCTGAGGATTCAACTCCTAACCAGAAAGGTAAACAAAAGGATCTTTCAGATGCAAAGATTGAGAAAGAACTGAAGAAGCAAAAAAAGATACTGATGAAGAAACTGACAAAGATAGAAGCTGACTCTGACAGTGAAGCTGAAGAGAAGTATTGCAAATGGTGTGATATGCACAACCACAACTCAGAAGAGTGTTACTTCAGCAGCTATTGCTCTATCTGCAATATGAACAATCATATGACCTCAGATTGTTACTTCAACAAGCATTGTGCCATCTGCAACAAGCATAATCATTCCATTCAAGAATGTTTCTTCAACAAAAAGGACAAATTAAAGGTCCCCAAGAAGCAAAAAGCTGAGACTTTTGAATCAAATTCAGAATCTTTAAAGAATGATGAATCAAAAATACCAAAGCAAAAGAATCAGCAACAAAAGCAAAAGAATGCAAAGACAACGAAAACATCTGCTGATAATTCATCAAAGAAAAAGGAGATACAACTATCTCAAAGTAAGACACCTCATAAAAAGGTAGTGTTACAAGAAGATGATACCTTCTTTGATCACTTTGAAAAAGGTAATCATGTACCAGTCAAGGACAAAGGATACAGAAACCTTTTCAGAAAGAGCCTCAGCCTCAAGTTCAAAGAAAAAGTTAATGAAAGAAGAAGTGAAAGAGGAAGTGAGTGTGAATCAAGATGATAGTGCTTCATCTTCATCATAAAAAAATCAACTTCACCCAAAACAAAACATAATGAATTAATGGAATCTAAAATCAATCTAGAGTCATCTAGGATCATTCATAAGGAAATAATAATATTAGATAACAATGGCAAGCCCAAGACCATCAAGGCTTGGGCTCCACGGACTAACTGATTTCATTATTTTTGCAGGAACATCCAGGGAGGACTGACAACAAGTGGTATGTTGACAGTGGCTATTCCAGGCACATGACAGGAAACTTTTCCCTCCTCCATGACTTCAAACATAAAAATGCTTCCTATGTAGCATTTAGTAGGGATAAGAAGGGAGGCAAAATCATTGGTGAAGGAATGGTAACCAATAGTGTTCTAAAATTTGAGAAAGTTAACTTCTGTGAAAATTTACAATTCAATTTATTAAGTGTTTCTCAAATTTGTGATCAAAACTATGCTACTTTATTTGATACTAACTATTGTTACATTCTTAAGCCATGTTTTAAAATTACAGAAGACTGGATCCTTCTTAAAGCACCAAGAAAAGGCAACACATATGTTTTGGATACGAACAACACATCTATAACAAGCAATGAAACATGCCTGATTTCTAAGTCATCAGAAGATGAATCTCAACTATGGCATAGAAGAATGGTTCACTCTAACTTGAAGAACATGAATAAGTTGGTCAAAAATGACTTAGTCATTGGCTTTCCAAAGAAAGAATTTTATTGTTCTAATCACTGTTCATCATGTTTCAAAGGAAAACAATATAGAGTGTCTCGTAAATCCAAAACAATTAACACAAACACAACAACACTTAAACTGTTGCACATGGATCTTTTTGGTCCAACCAATGGCATGAGCATTGGAAAAAGGCAATACTGTTTGGTGATTGTTGATGATTTCACTAGATTTACATTTAAAACATAAAAGTGAAACATCAGAAACATTGATAGAGTTTCACTAAGATTGAAAATCAACTTGATCTAAAAATCAAAATCTTAAGAAGTGATAATGGAACTGAATTTGTTAATCATATTTTAGATTCCTTTTGCAGGAACAAAGGCATATCAAGATAATTAAGTGCACCAAGAACACCATAACAGAATGGAGTTGCTGAAAGAAGAAATAAAACACTTATAGAAGCAGCAAAAACAATGCTTGCTGATTCACAGTTGCCAATCACCTTTTGGGCAGAAGCTATGAACACAGCATGCAATGTTCAAAACAGGACATTAATTGTCAAAGAACATAATAAAACACCATATGAACTTTTGTTTAAAAGAAAACCTTTCATAGCATATTTTAGAGCTTTTGGGTGTCATGTGTCCATCTTAAACACAAAAGATCAATTAGGAAAGTTTGCAAAAAAAGCCTATGATGGTTTCTTTGTTGGTTACTCATCAACATCTAAATCATACAGAGTCTATGTTCCACATGAAAACATTGTGGAAGAAACTCCTAATGTATCTTTTAATGAATCCTTGTTTCTAAAATCTGTAAAAGGATCATCTTGGTTGTTTGATATAGATGCATTAACAAACTCATTTAACTCAGGTTATTTGAATGTGGCAGGTCCTGCGGATACATGTTATCCTTATGTTTCTCCAAACATGGGTGAAGTGCCATTGACAGCTGATCCACTAAGAGTAGTCTAGTCACTTACTCAAAATGATACTGATCCTGACCCTCCAATTCAAACAAGCAAAGATCATCCTAATGGAAACAAAAGGTCTACATTCGTAGAATTTCCTTCTACATCTGCAGAAGTTCCTTCTACATCCGCAGAAGTTCCTTCTACATCCGTAGATATTACTACTTCTGGAGATGACCCATTGCATTCAGTTGTTCATAATTCAATAGAAAACATTCAACAACCACCACCCATACATGCAGTTCAACAAACCACATCATCTATAGTTATACCTGTAGCTGTTGCGGATGCTATGCCTACATCTGCAGAAATACAAGCTGATACAGATGAACATAATTCAGCATTAAAAGATCAGCCACATGAGAATTTCGACTACTTTGTGGATTCCCCATACCAGCTGACTCCATCTCCATCAACCAACATCACTAACTTGGATTCATCCATTCAAGTTGAATCCATACCAACATCCAGAATTCACAAGTATCATCCCATCAAAAACATGATAGGTGATCTTAATGATAGATCACAAGAAGACAAGGAGGAGCAGCCAACATTTGTCTGTTCTCTTGCTTTCTTCCATAAGTGGTTCCTCCCAACATCACTGCAGCATTGAAAGATAATAGCTGGATTGAAGCAATGCAAGAAGAACTTCAGCAATTCAGAAAACAAAAAGTCTAGAATCAAGTTGATCTTCCTGAAGGCCATTATCCAATTGGCACAGGGTGGCTGTTCAAGAACAAACTAGATGATAGAGGCATTATTGTGAGAAACAAAGCAAGGCTGATAGCACAAGGTTATACTCAGGAAGAAGGGATAGACTATGATGAAGTCTTCGCTCCTGTTTCTAGGATTGAAGCCATTAGAGTCTTTCTAGCCTATGCATCACATAAGAAGTTCACAGTTTACCAGATGGATGTAAAATATTCCTTCTTATATGGTAAAATTGATGAAGAAGTCTATGTTGCTCAGCCACAAGGCTTTGAAGATCCTGATTATCCACACAGTGTATACAAGCTTGATAAAGCTTTGTATGGACTTCATCAGGCCCCAAGAAAGTGGTATGAAACATTTTCATCTTTCTTACTCAAGCATGGTTATAAAAGGAGAACAATTGATCAGACTCTCTTCCTGAAACATGAAAATAAAGATCTCTTAGTTGTCCAAGTTATGTAGATGATATCATATTTGGATCAACAAACAAGAGATTATGTGAAGAGTTTGAATGTCTGATGAAATCTGAATTTCAAATGAGTTCCATGGGAGAACTAACATTCTTCCTTGGTTTGCAAGTTCATCAGAAACTAGATGGCATCTTCATCAAGCAGGAGAAGTATGTGAATCAAATTCTGAAGAAGTAAAACCTTGCTGATTCATCTTCATGAAAAACACCAGCATCAACAATAGATAAGATTGTACCAGATCCTACAGGGAAGTCAATTGATCAAAGATTATATAGATCTATGATAGGACCATTAATGTACTTAACTGCTAGCAGACCTGACATAACGTTTGTTGTGTGTGTTTGTTCTAGGTACCAATCAGACCCTAAGGAGTCACACTTGAATGCAGTGAAGAGAATTTTCAGATACCTTAAAGGGAAACCAGCTCTTGGACTTTGGTATCCCAAAGAAGGAGACTTAAAACTTTACTCATATTTAGATAGTGGCTTTGGAGGGTGCAACAACAATAGAAAATCAACAACTGGAGGTTGTCAATTCATAGGACCAAGACTTGTTTCTTGGCAGTGCAAAAAGCAAACAAATGTATCAGTATCCACAGCTGAGGCTGAGTACATAGTTGCTTCAGCTGGTTGCTCTTAAGTTTTATGGTTGCAAAACCAATTACTTTATTATGGTTATAACTTTCTTCAAACACCAATACACATTGATAACCCAGTTGCTATGTTCATCACTGCTAATCCAGTGCAACATAGTAAAACAAAACACATAGAAATCAAATATCATTTTTTGAGAGATTGTTTAGAAAAAGGTTTAATCAAGTTGATCAAAGTGCATACAACAAACCAGCTTGCTGATTTATTCACTAAAGCCTTTGACTCAATGAGATTTAATTTCTTAATTGAGTCTTTAGGCATGATCAACTTAGATTAAATAATTAACACAAAGAAAAGCATGATCTGTCCTTAAATTTCTTAATATGAAAACGGCAAAAACATTCATAAAACATATAAAATTCCAAAAAAAAAAATATTGTCTTAGTTTCATGTTTTCTTGAATAAGCAGTTCATATCATGGAAAATGATAGTACACTATACCTTTGCTTAATTTCCTGAATTTTATCACACAATAAAGACTGATCAGATGTGATTTGATATGTGAGTAGGTTCAGCTTGAGTAGACACTATACAAGTTCATGCATAACATAATGCCAAGGTAACTAATTATGGACAATTCCATTTTGTGGAACAAGCAATTAAGTCTTATCCTGTTGTGATCAACTTATTCACCTACGTACACTATGTTGTGACACTTTATAACCTCTATCTTTGCACATCATGGACCCTTTGTTTTGTGTAAACAAAGACCTGGGTTCACAGGCACCTCTGTTTTACGTAAGTAAAAACCTGGTGTCTTGTTGATGATGATCAAAAACATTCCAAAAAGGAACAGCTCTAAAAGAATCCAATATGATCAACTGTATATTAATTCAGAGCTTACAAATCATATCAGCATTAATAAGATTTCAAAGAAATCTTAAGATAGAGCTTATAACTTAAAGAACATAGTTTTAAGTGTGAAAAAGTGATAAATTGACTCACAAACGAAGGACAAACTCTAATGTGAATTGAATGTGGAGTCCATATTTGTCTATCTTTAATCAATACCAAAACATGATAAACAGCATGACAAGTTAAAACTGCACTCTTGCTTGAATTTATGTGGATCATAATACTTGCAATCAGCACTAGATCTATGTATTCTATCATCAAACAAAACTGGTTGAGGAAGTTTTTTAGTGTCATAGTATGATCCCATTGTATGATGCAAATGCCTGTAAATAGTTTTTGTTTTTTTGCTTTGCCAAAAAGTTGGATAGATAATTGCTTTTCATGCTATTCTCTTAATAATTTTTTGATAAATGCATAAGTTAATCATTAATCATAAATTTAGGGGGAGTAGTAATCAGCATGAAAATCTGAGTTTAATGTGTTTTATTTTTAAATGAAGAAAGTTGGATCTTGAGTACTAACTTGGCTGCAGGATATCTGAAGTTTTTAACTAAATATCTATTTTGCACATTTGCCATGAAGTAGAGTTAACAAGGTCCAACAACAAACAACAAATGATTTAACAATATGTTAGTATCATACATCAAAAACATTTGGTTCGGAAGAAAATTTTTATCAAAATTAACTTCGGAAGAAAAACAAACATTTGCTTTGGAAGAAATTTTTTATCAAAATTAACTTCGGAAGAAAAACAAACATTAACTTTGGAAGAAAAACAAACATTTCCTTTGGAAGAAAATTTTATCTTCGAAAAAGTAACTTGAAACACATGTCTATCTTTCGTAGATGTTCTGCAGAAGATACAAACTGGAACCAAGGTTTTTGCCTTCTGTAGAAGTTCTGCGGAAGAATTATCAAAACAACCTCGGAAGGATAAAAAGGGTAGATGGGTCCCACATCATTAAAATAATATTTATACTGTCTGGAAAAGCATAATAGGACACCTCGACCGTTGGCCTTTCTATCCACTCACAAAAAAAACCTTTCCAGACCTAGAAATCCTCTCACCCAAAAACCCCCTTCATCTTCATTGAAATCGATTGTTCCACACAACTAATCCTCACACCATTCGAACATCATAGCTAGTATGGAAAATAGATTTGTTAAGGATCATAACGTGTGTGCATTCCTAAATCCAAAAGTGGAAGATGGATGCAGAGACATCATCTGCTATTTGAGAAGATCACGATTGTTTTATGCACAATCTGCGGATCCCATTATCTATCAATCTCACATCATAGATTTCTGGGAATCTGTGAGGATTGAAGAAGAAGATGGTGAGCGGGTGATTCAGGCCATAATCAGAAACAAACAGTTGAGGATAGATGAACAAACAATAAGAAGGGCGCTGGAGTTCGAAGAAAGTGAAGTAGGTCACCCTGATGTATTTGATCACGAATACATTCAGAAAGTTTTTTAGTTAATGGGGTATGACGGAGACTATCAACATGGTGAGATTAAAAAGGGAAGATTGTGCAAGCCTTATAGATTCCTATGCCACACCTATCTCAAGTGCATCTCCAACAGGAAGTCCGGATTGGACAGATTCTCGAGGTACATCTCATCGGGAATCATTGGCATCTTTGAGGGAAGAAAGTACAACTACTCCAAGTACATTCTTGGTTGTCTGTGTGACCATATAAGAATGCAGAAAGACAACAAGATGTACATGTTCCCAAGGTTCATCCAGCTGATCATAAACGAATGTATGCCCAAGGTTGAAAGAGAGGGTGATGTGTGTGTGCAAACTCACCTAGGAAGATCTCTACTCAACAAATTAACTGGGCAGTATCAAGGAGAAGAGGTGGAGATGTTCCCACATGTGATGGATGAGACTACCTACACTTTCTCAAACATCAATAAACTATGCTTCAACTGAAGTAGTGTCACTTGATCAAATCCATCAACCATCACCACAACAATCACCACCACAACCATTATCTCAACATGAACCATACTTTACATCACCAGCCACTGTGATAGAATTATCAGAATCATCTTCCAGTGAGCATACCCAACCTATCTTTCCCATCCAATCTCAATCATCACTGCACTCTGGTGCAACAGAACCCATTTCACCACTTCTCACTTAAACATCTACACCTCCACTTCAAACCGAACCAACCACCTCACCCACACCTATTGAACCCAATGATAGCCCAACATCTACTGAGAAACTCAACCTTGATAAGGATGAACATGAAGCTATTAATGATGGTGATACTGAGGAGATATGTCTGGAGGTTAAAAGGGAGAAAGATGAAGAAGTTGAACAAGAAGAGGGTAGTTATGTTGACATCATTGCTTACAATGAGGATGACTTGAATGAAAAAGAGATTGATGTGAGTAAGAGCTACCAAGGAGCAAAATACAAAATTGATCATTAAAAGCAACAGGAAGCTAGAAAAGTTGAGGAAAATGAAGAAGGAGCTGATAGAGAAAGACAGACTAATAGCTGAGAAAGATGCTACAATCACTCAACTGGAAGGACAAATCAAAAGGCTGAGAGAAGATATTGAGACTGATAATGAGGTAATTAATGCAATGAATGAGCTAATCTCTGAACAATCAGAACAACTGAAAACAAAAGATGATGAGCTTGAGAAGTTAAAGAAAATGTTGTTTGAACAAGAAGAGAGCAAAAAGAAAGAAGCTAATGTGAGTTCAAAAATGAAGGAAAAGGAACCCATAATCTTTTACAGCAGGAAAAGAAAATATCTAGGCAAAACTCAAGATGAAAGTACTGAATCTAAAGATCAACAAAAGAAATCAAAAAGGGTCTCCCCAACTCACACTCCATCAGCTGATCTTGCAGCTTATCAGTAAATTGACATCATCAAAAAAGAAAGTGATGATGAGTTGAAGCAGCTAACTAAAGAAGAATCTGGCATGCTATCAACTGATGACATTTTGGAAGAAAGAGCTCAATCTACCATGTTCATGGACTTAATAAGTAACGGATTCCCTTATGACATGGTTGAACGAATGAACATGAATGAGATGATTGAAGTTTTGAAGGAGTTCGATGCTGCAAGGCTGATGCTGCCCATATGCAATTATGAAACTTATTCAAAATACAAAGATATGGAGAAAATCAAGAAGGATTTGGGTCATTATGAAACTAAGATGCTGACCAGGTACAACATGACTTGCTGGTTGTAGAGTCATAACTATAAAGCCCATGAGCTTAAAGGAAGATCAATAAGTGAGCTAGGGGAAATGATGGAGCATGTAATGAAGGTGGAGCTAGACACAGGAGTAAGATTCAGGACTGGAGCTCCCAATCCTGCATACAGACAACAAGCAAAACAAACTCCTGCTGAACCAACTGTAGTGCAGAGCAGAGACATACAAAGAGGTAAATAAAAGTTGATAAGAGAGCCAAGGGATGTGATTCCCAAAAAGGTCTGGCCTCTGGGAACTGCAGTTAGAGAGATAACTGAACAAAAGACCATAATGATTCAGTTGTTTGACAACATGACAACTCCAAGATCAATAGAAGAAAACAGAATCATTGCTTGGAAATATGAAGCAGAGTGGGATTGTGCTATGCTGAAGAGAACATCTGGAATGATTCAATACTTTCTAAGAGTGGAAACACTCCTTACACTTCCAGATGCAAACCTCACTACTTTTCAAAACATTCCCATCACAAACTTCCCAATCAGTCCACAGGGAAAAGACTTCTTTGGACTTGTTGCTAAGTTGAGTCACAGGTTCAAGGGAGATGTACTTAAAGAAGCCAAGAGAGAAGATACAAAACACAACAAAAGGAAGCTGAAACATAAAAGGTTTTATTCCAGTTCTCAACAGGTGGATGATGAATTTTTACAAAGATTTGGATATGAATACAGATCTGAAGCATCAATCAAAGTTATTAAGGGAAATTAGTACTCTTGCCCTATCAAAGAATGGGGATACGTAGAAAGGACGAAAGAGCTGGTGTTGCAGAGAAATGATCCACTAAAGAAAGGTCCTAGCATAAGGCTATTTGACCCAATGGAGATCAAGCTGCTTCATCCGAGCTATACCTCATATCTACATGACAAGTATTTTCCCAAGCTCAATGATCAAACTGCTTAAAATGACTTGTGCTTGTATGAACACATCATTCAAGTTATTGACAAGCTCCATGCCAAGGCTCACAAGAGAAGGAAGTTTGAAGCTAGGCAACTGATGGGAGCAGAGATAGAGCTAATAACAGAACTAAGAATTTCATAACAGGATGAGTTGGAAGTGGTGTCTAATAATAGTGTTGTTGCAACATTAACCACTAAAGAGGACATCCTAGGCTTGAAATACAAAACATTAAAGAGAATGGGGAGAATAAAAATAAAGTATCAGTATGAAGATCAAAAGAATACTGTGGGATACTTCAATACCAAAATTTTGACAAGAGTTCAAGAATTGAGAGACTTGAATAGCTGATTACAAGAGGCTAAACCTATAGGGGGAGTATTGTTAGAACTAGATCAAATGTATAGATTTAGTCGACTTGTCAACTCTTGTAATTAATCATTGTAATTCTCTTTTTGATAATATAATGTAATGCATGAATTATATGGTAACCCATATTATTATGTGTGTTAGTTTATGTTATTACAGGAAACATCAGACTTGGTCAATTTGGAAAATTTGACTAAGTGTTAGAACAACCTACGGATGAATAAGTGTTCTTCCGTAGATGTTCTCAGGAGCATATCTGAAGTTTGTGCTTCCGTAGATCTCCTATAGAAGAACAACAACTGCTGAACAAAACCAAAGATCAAGTGGAGCTGCTGAAGGAGAGCTTGCTGCTGAAGAACAAGTACAAGAACTCCTGCGAAGGCACAACCACTGAAGAACAAATGCTGAAGACAAAGTGTTGCTACAGAAGAATAATTGCTGCAGAAGAAGAACTTCCTACGGAAGACCAATTTCTATGGAAGATTAACAAACTTGTATTGATTTCACATCATCAAGTACGCAACATAGTCAACAAGTTAACATGTCAGAGCAATAACATCGAGTCAATGGCGGCGGAAGATATTTAATTCAAGCGAATATTCCACGTCACATCAACAACATTCTATTTTGTAAAATATAATTTCCATTGTAAATTGTGAACTCCTATGCTGATAAACAAGGCAAGGATTCTAAGGCCCTGTTTTCGGAGACCTTACAGTTGGACAATCACAGCATTTTTCATATAAAATAAATACATTTCATAAAAACATCGCAGCGGATTAATTTATCAAAAATCATTCATGCATTAATATTTGATGTTGCTTAATAATACATCATTGTATTTTAAAAGTTACAAAAGAATCATTCAGTTGTATTACAAAACAACAATATCATTAAGCACGAATGGATGCCAGTCTTTGCCATCTAAGTAGCCTCACCCGCGTGCCATCCCCAGTAACAAGTTACCTGCCAACTGAAAATGCATAAAAGTCAGCGTTGCTGAGTGAGTTCTAGTTTTATAAATAAAATCCTTTACTTTTACTGAGAAACACTTTCTTTACTTTCATACGTGATCACACATCATACATACAACTAGATAATAACTCTTTATTATCTTTCATTATTGTTTGTTTTCGCACTTTCTTTCATCATTATCTTTCACTTTATCTGGACCTGTCATATGCTATGCCCTATCAGTGTGCACGAAGCAACTACCTATTGGGGTCAAGTGACAAGGATCCCATTTTCGCACGTCTCGATCAGTCACAAAGACTGACCCTCCTTTGTGTAAACCCTCATGGGTTAGCCAAAACGCACGTTATATAACACATAGTTGAGCTAACAACTCTCAATGAGTTGTGAACCTCCTTAAACATTTTGCTTGCAAGACTTTCATTCATTCCTTATTTTCCACTTTTCATTATCATTAATCTTTCGCTTCGTTTATGATAATACTTACGCATACGAGCATAAACACTCCACGTAAAGTCACATAATAATGCGTAATATGGAACATAACAACAAGCCACAAGCATGAAAAACACCAACAAACATAACCATCAAAACATCTCAAGGCTTAATCATAAATTTGTATTTTTCCCAAAATTTTAGAAAATTTTCTAAGGCACTTAGGCGCATGAGCACTATGCAGGCGCACGAACACTATGTAGATGCACGGGCACTTTAGGCGCATGAGAATACTTAGGCGCATGAGGAATCCTAGGAGCATGAGCACTGCTTGGGCGCTTGATCAACACGTAAGCAAAATTTCAGGTGCATGGGGTACTGTTCGGATGCATGGGCAACACTTAGACTTAATTTTAGGCGCATGGGGTACTGTTTGGGCACATGATCAGGTACTTAGGCGCATGAACAAAATTCCAGGCGCATGGGCACTATGTTGGGCACATGGGCAGTTGTAATTTCGAACCTACACTATTTTTCAGACCCAATCATCGTTTAGCATATTCCTAACCCAATTCTATCATGCCAAACACCTAAATCAAGCATACAAACACGAAACACAACAATTCATACCCAAACATACAATCACCCGTATAAACAGGGTATAAATATATGGTTTCATACACATAATTTGTAAAACATTTTTACATGCATTTCAGCCCCGAAAAAAGTTTAAAAACAGAAAACCGGGAATCTAAAACTCACCTCCAGCAGCTTTTGAGCAAAACTCCTCCAAACTCGGAAGCACTAGGAGTTTAAACACCTAAACACACCAAAAACGCAGAACCGAACACAAAGAACACATAAGAATCGGTCCCGAAGCTGAAAACTCAGCTGAAACTGAACAAAAGCGCAAGAAAACACTCACCTTCGAAGATTTCTCTCACTAGAAACCGATGAAGCTCTGCTTTCTTCTTTCTAGCAGTCAAAATAGGTTGGTGAAGCAGAGTAGAGGGTGACCATGCCCACTTTTAAACATAAAATAATAATGTTTTGTCCTTCACACAACTTTAGCCCCTCCACTTTGATAATTCACCTTTCTTTCTTTACACTTTCTTTCTTTTTTTGTCTTTAATAAATTTTCGGGTGTTACAAGTCCACCACCCTTATAGAGGTTTCGTCCCCGAAACCTATCACTCCTCGAACAGTTGTGGGTAATGTTGTCTCATCTCTTCCTCAGTCTCCCACGTAAACTCAGATCCCGTCCTGTGCCTCCACTATACTCGCACCAGTGGAACCGCTTTATTCCGTAATCTCCTCTCCTTTCGGTCAATGATTGCCACTGGTTACTCAACATAATTGAGCCGTTCATCCACTTCAATGTCCTCCAGTGGTACAATCATATCTTTATCAGCTAGGCATTTTCTCAGATGAGAAACATGGAATGTTGGATGAATCCCACTTAATTCATCGGGCAGCTCCAACCTATAGGCCACCTCTCCTACTCGAGCAATGATTTGGAAAGGTCCTATATACCTTGGGCTCAGCTTACCCTGCTTTCTGAACCGAATGATCCCCTTCCAAGGTGAAACCTTCAGCATAACTTTATCACCCACCTTGAATTCAATCGGCCTACGCCTCTTATCAGCATACGACTTTTGCCTATCTTTTGCCACCTTCATAAAGGCCTTGATCTTTTCTAGCTTTTCAGTCATAGCCTCGATCACTTCCACGCTCCCCAACTCCTTCTGCCCAATGTCACCCTAACATACGGGCGTTCTACACTTCCTACCGTATAGCATCTCATATGGTGGCATGCCAAGCTGGCATGATAATTGTTGTTGTATGAGAATTCAGCTAACGGCAAGTGTTCATCCCAACTTCCTCCAAAATCGATCACGCATGCCCGTAGCATATCTTCAAGCGTCTGAATCGTCCTCTCTGACTGACCATCTATCTGACGATGGTAAGCCGTACTGATATGCAACCTTGTACCCATTGCATCGTGGAATCTTTTCCAAAACTTAGATGTAAACCGAGTGTCACGGTCAGACACAGTAGACACTGGTACACCATGACGGGTCACAATCTCCTTGATGAACAGATCCGCCAACTTTTCAGATGAATATGTCTCGTGGATTGGTAGAAAGTGAGCACTCTTCGTTAAGCGATCAACTATCACCCATATAGTATCGTACCCCCTTGCCGTACGTGGTAACTTCGTAATGAAGTCCATGGTGATGTGCTCCTATTTCCACTCGGGTATATCCAAAGATTGGATCTTCCCATATGGCTTCTGATGCTCTGCCTTTACTTGTAAGCAAGTAAGGCACTTACTCACGTACTCCGCCACATCACGCTTCATACCCGGCCACCAGTAATCTTTCTTCATATCATGATACATCTTGGTATCACCAGGATGAATGGAGTACCGAGTCTTATGAGCTTCATCTATGATTTTCCCCAGTAGGTCTCCATAACTAGGGATCCATATCCCCCAAAACGGGTTCTAACTCCGAGAGTGTTCTCACCCAACTCCGAGACTACACCTCTCATCCTTTCAGAGTTAAGGCGCTCTTCTTTTAACGCCTCATCTTGGAACCCCTTGACCTGCGTCATCACATCGGAGGTCATCACCAATTGGTAAGCTTTCACCCGGATTGGCTCGGGTCTCTCCTTTCGGCTAAGGGCATCTGCCACTACGTTGGCCTTGCCCGGATGATAGTGGATCTTACAATCATAATCCTTGATCAATTCTAACCACCTCCTTTGCCTCATATTGAGGTCCTTCTGCTCAAAGAAGTATTTCAAGCTCTTATGGTCCGTGAAGATAGTGCACTTTGTCCCGTACAAGTAGTGACTCCAAATCTTCATTGCAAAGACCACAGCCGCTAGCTCCAAGTCATGAGTAGGGTAATTAACCTCATGGATTTTCAGTTGTCGGGATGCATAGGCTATTACTCTTCCCCTCTGCATTAGCACGCAACCCAATCCCGAATAAGAAGCATCTGAATAGACCATCAAGTCTTCATTCCTTTCGGGTAACGTCAAGACAGGGGCTTGAGTTAATCTCGTCTTTAACTCCTCAAAAGCATTCTCCTGTTCCAAACCCCATACGAACTTCATGTCCTTGCGGGTCAACTTGGTCAATGGTGAGGCTATCTTGGAAAAGTCTTGGATGAACCTCCTGTAGTAGCCCGCCAAACCCAAGAAACTGCGAATCTCGGATGGCGTCTTTGGAGACTTCCATTGCATCACTGCCTTAACCTTTGCCGGGTCTACCATGTTCCCTTCGGAATTTACCACATGACCCAAAAACTGAACTTCACGCACCCAGAAAGCACACTTGGAGAACTTAGCGCACAGCTTCTCTCTTCTGAGTGTCTCCAATACTTCACGAATGTGACCGACATGTTCTTCTTCGCTCTTCAAATAAATCTAAATATCATCTATAAACACAATCACTGATTTATCCAACATCGCTGACACACCCGGTTCATCAAATCCATAAAGGCAGCTGGCGCGTTAGTTAGACCAAAGGACATAACGAGAAACCCATAGTGTCCATAACGTGTGCGAAAAGCCGTTTTGGGGATATCCTGCTCCTTTACCTTCAATTGATGGTAGCCAGATCGAAGATCTATTCTTGAGAACCAACTGGCACCTTGGAGCTGATCGAACAAGTCATCTATTCTCGGTAGCGATATCGGTTCTTCATCGTCAACTTGTTCAACTCACGGTAGTCAATGCACATCCTCATACTATCGTCCTTCTTCTTTACAAACAAGACCGAAGCACCCCAGGGAGAGATACTCGGTCGGATGAAACCCTTGTCCATCAACTCTTGTAACTGAACCATCAGTTCCTTCATTTCCGACGGAGCCAATCGATAAGGTGCTTTGGCAATAGGTTGAGCACTAGGTATCAAATCGATCTAAAACTCGATCTCGCGGTCCGATGGCACACCTGGTAAATCTTCTGGGAACACATCTGGAAAGTAACATACAATTGGTATGTCAGCCAATTGTGGTACTGATGCATCCACATCCTTCACGTAAGCCAGGTAGGCGCTACATCCCCGTTTCATGCACTTCTCTGCCACCACCATCGAAATCACCTTCGGAACCGTAGCAACTCGGTCACCGTAGATTGTTACCGAACTCCCATTAGGTGCTATCAGTCGGATCATCTTCTTGCGACACACAATGACACCCTAAATATATCCCACATCGGCCATGTATAGGAAAGATTCCTGGTTCATAAGGAATGTCCGGTCTCTAATATCATCAACGCGTTTTGGGCGTATTGGCTGTGGATGAGAGGAGAACTCCACAGTTAAGCGTGCTCAGATGACAGCAATCCAAGGATCGGTGACCTCCTTGGGAAGTTTTCACCCGGGCAACCAAAAGCAAATCCATGAGCTCCTCGTGGGCAAAGCGGAGAATATTGGTGGTGTGAGGGGCCAGATGTTACAAATGGTATCAGAGACACTCCTGTGCTGTTCGGGATGGTGGGGCAAACCTCATCAAGGATGGTGAGTCCCCGGGGGTGTTCAGAGGGACACCTTAGGCAAATCCTACATCCATTGATGGGATGGTGGGGTAAACCTCATAGAGGACGAAGAGTCCAAAAGGGGGGGGGGGGTGTTTGTAACACTCTAGGCGAATCCCATATCGACGGTGGACAGGAGAGATTCCTGGTTCATAAGGAATGTCCTGCCTCTAATATCACCAACGAGTTTTGGGCGTATTGGCTGTGGATGAGAGGAGAACTCCACAGTTAAGCGTGCTCAGGTGGCAACAATCCAAGGATAGGTGACCTCCCTTAGAAGTTTTCACTCGGGCAACCAAAAGCAAATCCGTGAGCTCCTTGTTGGCGAAGCGGACAATATTGGAGGTACGAGAGACCGGGTGTTACAGAATGGTATCAGAGCCAGTCCTGTGCCGTTCGGGATGGTGGGACAAACCTCACCGGGTATGATGAGTTCTCGGGCTCATCGAGGACGATGAGTCCGGGGGGGGGGGGTGATTGTGACACCCTAAATATATCCCACATCGGCCGTGGACAGGAGAGATTCCTGGTTCATAAGGACTGTCCGGTCTCTAATATCATCAACGCGTTTCGGGCGTATTGGCTGTGGATGAGAGAAGAACTCCACAGTTAAGCGTGCTCAGGTGACAGCAATCCAGCGATGGGTGACCTCCCTGGGAAGTTTTCACCCGGGCAACCAAAAGTAAATCCGTGAGCTCCTCATGGACAAAGCGGACAATATTGGTGGTGTGAGGGGCTGGATGTTATAGATTCGCATAGTTAGAGGAAGTTAGCTTTAGTATAGCAATAAAATAGCGAAATATCAGCAATGATTTTAGAACAGAATAGAAACACGATCTCTATATATCAATAGAACAATAACGGAGATCCACACACAGAACATTAACAATATAGCAAGATCAAACATCAAGAACATATAGTATTATAATCAATTGTAATCGATTGATTGTGAATGAAGAGCAATTGAAAACAATCTGTGTATTGCATTATTATTTTTAGTTTTTCTAGTTGTTCTTCTCGTTCATCGATTTCAACTTTTGATAAACAATCTATTAAACAACAGATATTGATAATTCCGCTATCAATACTTGTTAAAATCAAATTGATAATTCCTGCAACGATCCTTGGATTATCATAAAAAGATTAAACCAATCTACACCGAAGATTATAAACTCGAAGTAATCGATTACACACTAATCAACAAAAGAATGCCAATGATTTCACTATGAAAGTACAAACGATTACAAAATGAAAAACAAGAACTCTACTCACTAAACGTACAAAAGAAAACTGTTTTTAATCGCCCGCCTATTAACGAACTATTAATAAGTGAACTATTACAACTCTACACCTTACAAAAAACAAATTTGACACAATTGGTCCTCGTACTATATACACTACATAACCCATTTACTAGAAATTTTTGTGTTAGAAAGATGTTTTTTTCTTGAAGATGCAAAGTGGAAGTGGGATGGAGACAAGACAGAGAAAGGCCCATTCAACAGCCCTCGTGGATCCATTTCCCATTGAAGAAGGTGATAATTCAAGTCCAACAGTTGACCTTCAACCCTTGACTCCTAATTAATTCACCTACACCTAGTACAACTAATACTGCAACTTCTCATGGGCACTCTGCTCATGAAGTTGACAACACCCCATCAAATAGTACATCACCTTTTCTCTCTCCTAGCCATCCTTCACCTCAAATACAACCTGTGAGCAACTTACCTGGTCCCTCCAAACATCAAACCCGACCCCCAACTTGGCTTGGGGACTGCGACACAAAAGAAGTGCTATCTGATGAAGATGGTGCATTCCTACATGTCAGTTTGCTCTCACTGCTAATGATCCGCTCACATATCAAGAGGCTGCTAAGGTTGAAGAATGGCAAGCGGCTATGCGTGTTGAATTGGATGCTATTGAAAGGAACCACACTTCACTACCTCCTGGAAAGAATCTTGTTGGCGTGAAACGGCTATTTAAAACCAAGCTTGGAGCGGATGGGAAGGTGGTTAAGTACAAGGCGAGGCTTGTAGCGAAGGGCTATTCACAACAACCAGTGGCAGCTCAACAGGGCTAGCTGGAACTTACATCAAATGGATGTTAAGTCAACTTTTTTGAATGGAGATTTAACAGAAGAAATTTATGTAGGACAACCCGAGGGTTTTGTGGTACAAGGTCAAGAGAACATGGTGTATAAGTTGAAAAAGGCCTTGCATGGTCTTAAGCAAGCACCACGTGCTTGGTATGCTAAGATCGAAAATTATTTTCTGAAACATGGGTATCATCGAAGCCTCCTTATATGTCAAGTGCAATGATGTCGGTGTTGGATAATTCCGGATGGTTTGAATCTTCAGCAGCAAGCTACAGCTGTATTTTGACAGCAAGCTACAGCTGCTGATTTGGGTTTATTTTTGATTGATTTGAGTCTTTATTACATTCCATAAGATAGGAGTTTTATTTTGGTCAGTAGTTTATTTCCATGTCCTGCTTTTATTATAAATAGAGATAGGTGCTTTGGTATTCTTGTATTAGTTTTTCCCTTCCTGTCTTCCATAATAAAGACTAATCTGTGCTGACCACTTCAGCATTTTTCTAGCTATTTTCTGCTAAACTCTGATACCATTTGTAACATCCGGCCCCTCACACTACCAATATTGTCCGCTTCGCCCACGAGGAGCTCACGGATTTGCTTTTGGTTGCCCGGGTGAAAACTTCCTAGGGAGGTCACCCATCCCTGGATTGCTGCCACCTGTGCACGCTTAACTGTGAAGTTCTCCTCTCATCCACAGCCAATACGCCCAAAACGCGTTGGTGATATTAGAGGCAGGACATTTCTTATGAACCAGAAATCTCTCCTGTCCACGGCCGATGTGGATTCGCCTAGAGTGTTACAAACACCCCCCTTTTTGGACTCATCGTTCTAGATGAGGTTTGCCCTATCATCCCATCAATGGATGTGGGATTTGCCTAAGATGTCCATCTGAACACCCCCGGGGACTCACCAACCTTGATGAGGTTTGTCCCACCATCCCGAAAGGCACAAGAGTGGCACAAGAGTTTAGCAGTAGGATTCTTTGATAGGAAAAATAAGGCTGAACAGAAAACAACCGAGAATGCTGCTGTTTGACTTGGAAAAATCGCTGCAGCAGTAGGATTCTTTGATAGGCAATAGACTGGCCTCTTGGACAGGTTTTAATCGATGGCTCTGATACCAATTAAAGACTCGGCAGGTCAATTGTTGTTAACAAAATCAGAATGGCAGATTCGACAAAAACAGGAGTCAAGACAAGCTGGCAGGAGTAGAGGGAACAACAGTGGCCGAGGGAGAAGACACTTCACGAACAATGATCATATGGCTGAACAGGCAGATAAAAGAAGCAGAGAAACTAATCAAGAAGATCAGACGGAGAGACGAGACAGAAGGTATCTAAGGTGTTACAATTGTGACAAAATTGGCCATTTTTCGGCCGAGTGTCAAGCCCCTAGCAAAAGTGAGAATGAAGCTAATTTTATCATAGAAGATGATGAACCCACATTGCTTATGGCGAAAGCAGAAGCTGTGATGCTGAATGAAAAGAAAGTGCTTCCTAAGGTGTATGCATACTATGAGTGTGAAGATGGAATGTGGTTTTTAGACAACGGTGCAAGCAACCACATGACCGGGCATAGAAACTATTTTTCTAAACTGGATGGAAAAGTAACAGGTCATGTAAAATTTGGAGATGGCTCTACTGTCGAAATCAAAGGTAAAGGATGTGTAACCGTGAAATGCAAGAACGGTGAGAAAAAGAGTATTTTCTGATGTGTTCTATATACCCGAATTACACAATAATATAATGAGTTTAGGGCAATTGGATGAGCAAGGGTGCAAGGTAACTTTGGGAGATGGAACCCTGAAGTTATATGATCAAACTGACAACCTATTGATGAAGATTCAAAGAAGTAAAAACAGATTGTATACTATCAAACTTCAAGTATGTTTACTATCTGAAGCAAACAACTCAAAAGCTGAGAATGAACCAGTGAACTTCATTGATCAGCAACATAACACATCAGAACCTAATGTGATGATAAACTCAGCTTCTGAACCCACAAAAACAGAGCTGAATATTAGGCCAGTTGTGAAAAACAGCAATCCAATACATGTTGAGGTGAACACAGAAACGTATGACAGCCCAGTTCAGGTTGAGAAAGCCCAAACAATCCTATTTGGGAGCCCAGAAATCAAAAAGGAAAGCCCAAGAAGCCTGATTGAAGGAAGTGTTCAAGATAAGAAAATGGAAACAAGTGAAGCACCAAAGCAAGACATGGATGGATTAAATGCTCAGTTTCGAGAACCTATCAAACAGGTATGTTTCAAACAATTGAAGCGGAAGAACAAAAAGAAGAGAGGAATGCGAAAGATCGGAATTAAGGGGGTGAATGTTGGATGATTCCGGATGGTTTGAATCTTCAGCAGCAAGCTACAGCTGTATTTTGACAGCAAGCTACAGCTGCTGATTTGGGTTTATTTTTGATTGATTTGAGTCTTTATTACATTCCATAAGATAGGAGTTTTATTTTGGTCAGTAGTTTATTTCCATGTCCTGCTTTTATTATAAATAGAGATAGGTGCTTTGGTATTCTTGTATTAGTTTTTCCCTTCCTGTCTTCCATAATAAAGACTAATCTGTGCTGACCACTTCAGCATTTTTCTAGCTATTTTCTGCTAAACTCTTGTGCCAATTATACTCGATAGTCGGAGATGTTATTTATGTTTGTCTGTATGTAGACGATATTATATATTTGTACATCTTCTTGTGCCAATTTGATCAGGGAATTTAAGCATGGAATGAAGTCCACCTTTGAAATGACAGACATGGGTCTATTGAAATACTTCTGGGCCTTGAAGTTATGCAGACCAAGGAAGGGATTTTTCTGTCACAAAAGAAATACGCTACTTCCTTAGTGAATCGATTTGGTCTTCAGAAGTGCAAAGATGAAAACACTCCTTTAAATGCTAATGAGAAAATCTTACTTGATGATGGGGCAGCTAAGGTAAACGCAGAAAAGTATAGAAGTTTGGTGGGAGGCTTGATTTATTTGACCCATACTAGACCCGATTTGGCATATATACGCAGTCAGTTTGATCTCAAGATTCATGCAGAAACCCTCAAAGATTCACCTTGGAGCTGCAAGAAGAATACTAAGGTATTTTTCAAGCACCTCTGAGTATGGGATATGGTATAAAAGGACTCAAGGTATTAATCTTGTGGGGTATAGCGATAGTGATTGGGCCGGGTGTGCTGATGATCGTAAAAGTGTGTCGGCCTATGTTTTTAGTTTGGGCAGCGGTAGTGTGGCTTGGAGTTCTATAAAGCAGAATTCTATTGCTTTGTCAAGCACCGAGGCTGAGTACATTGCAGCCACGGGGCAACGTGTCAAGCAGTCTGGTACTTGAGACGTGTCCTTGCTGATCTTGGGTTCAAGTCTGCCATTCATCTTTCTAGAAATCCTATTTTACACAGTCGAGTTGTGATATCATTTCATTCGTGAGATGGTTTTACAAAAGGAGATTATTTTAGAGTATTGTAGTACTCATGCTCAGCTGGCTGATGTAATGACAAAAGGGCTCAACAAAGAAAAGTATGTGTACTACAGAAACAGGCTTGGGGTGATGAGCTTTGAATTAAGGAAGGGTGAAGAAGGATAATTCAAAGCATGCTATTATTTAGGAGTCTATGAGATGTCATGCACGTGGATTTGAAGTTTTCTATTTTGTTTATTGTTTTGAATGAAGTAAACGGCTAGTTTGTTATAGCTGTTCCTAGTCCTTAGCTTTTTCCTTTTAATTCGTACCGACTTCTCTTATTTAAAGAGAGTTTCTTTCTCATGTATGCATGCGTTCGAATATTCACAGTGAATAAAAGACTCCTGAATTCTATTCATCTTCTTTCTCGTATTATAATTTGTGTTCTAAATACCAACATAATCATGGTGCGGTAGATATGGCTACTAAAACTTACTCATGTAGGAATGAAAACTCACAGACATGCCCTACATATGATATATGGTTAGATTTAGAGTTAACGATGGAATTCCTGAATCATGGGTTGATGAGGTGTTTTGGTTGGGCACATGGAAGAAGGTTATAAGAATACTATTAACCCAATAAATAACAGTGACTTGTGAACTCCATGTGGCTACCTAACATCACAATTACTAGGTTGGCAGGCTAAAGGAGGTTAGAAAAAGTTGTAAGAAAAAGGCACACAATAAAAGAGGAGGCGGTAAATAACGAGCCTCATGCATAAACAAGTAATCTTTTGTGTGACGTTATGGTCCTATGAGTTATTGGGGAATGAAGTTATAGTCTTAATAAGTCTTGAGGAATGAAGTTATGGTCGTGTGATGTTTTATTGTCAATTGTCATGGTCTATTGCTGAACTAGTGTAATGTAATTTGTTATGATACTTTGTCTTTTATCATGTTTATGTCATAATACTTTATGCTTTGGTTGGTCTTATGATGAACACGTGAAATGTTTTGGTTGGCTTTTTACTAGTGCAGTTTTATGAATTCAGTTACAATCATAAATATGTTCTATTAAATGAAAGTGCAGAACATATGTTATTTTTACTTCACTTTGTGTATTGTTTTAACATCTATACTCTATTTTTGGGGCTATTTTGGCAAAATTTATACTGCATTGTCTGGACTGTTTCAACAACAAATGCATGTTGTTTTACTGCATCTTGTGTACTGTTTTATGGGGCTATTTTGACAGCATTTATACTGCATTTTCTGGATTGTTTTAACAACAAACATGTTGCATTTTTCGGGATTGTTTTGGCAACAACGTAGCTGCATTTTTGAAACTGTTTTTTGCAGCAATGTTGTCCCGATCAGGCTGCTAATGTGCTGCGGAACTGATCTGTTATAATCTAGGTTTCGAAATTTATAAAACTTAATCTGTGGATTTTGTCATGTTTAAATTTTACTCACAGTAGTAAATCGACTTTCACTACATGGAAATTTACGTCAAATGCAATATGTGGACATTTAGTTTTCGCAACCTCGGAACATTATTTTTAAACCAACTAGTATGATATTTTGGTTCGTTTTCTGTTGTATGGAATTTATTTTTACATCAATCTATCTTTGTGTTGTGTGAAATTATTGTTACATTACATGATAAGATAATCTAATTTCTTGAATTAAATAAGATATTTACTATTTTTTAGAAACACAACTCGATCACATATTTAACATATTCTAATTTTACATCATAAATATTACGTTAATTCATTATAAGTGGGGCTCAAACTCTTCGTCTCAGTAGAAGCTTCATCATGCTAACTTTAAATGATTTTATTATTAAATTCAATATATACTAGGTTTAAAAAGATAATATTTTTAAACGTTGCATCTAGAATTCTTTTATGATAATTCTGGTGGAAGGGAAAAAGTCAAAAATGTATTGTAAGATATTTTTGTGTGAAAATGAATTAAGGAGGGAATTATATAGTCAAAGATAAGAGTGAGTGACGGAGTAATAAGTGTAAGATGAGAGCTACTAATTGACCCGAGACTGAAAGGGGATTCAGAAAAATTCATTTATTCATTTGAATTTGAATAGTTGCTCTTCTACTCCTCCGTATTTTCAGCCATCGCCGGAGTTATCTATCGCCGGTGGCTACTTTCCTCTCTCTCTCTCTCTCTCTCGGTAACACTACATACATTATTCATGTATCTTACTTACTACCTACGTCTTATACATCAAAGTCATTCTGTTTATGCTCTGATACTCGTACTTTTCCCGCTTATAATCATGCAACTCCGTATATATTGTTCGCCTGTGATGTTTCCTGTGCTATTGTTGATTTAAGTTTCTAACAAACAATAAACGAATGGAGATTGATTTTGCCCAAAACTGCAATGTACAACAGTACAAGACTAGTAGCTGGTTCTCATTGCTTCACCGCCCTAGAAATTGAAATTCATTATCATACAAAATACCTAATTTTTTGGTATGAATTATTGCTCTTGACTTTTACTTGAGCCTGTTGTTTGAATGGCCAGTAATTGCATGTGTATCGGCCACATTATCATGTTTTGCGCGTTTTCCCAATTACTTGTTTTTTTTTTTTTTTTTCTTCTTCATATTGATGACAAAACATAGTTTATTGTTATTCGGAGTATTTCTTGAATTGCATTTGTCGATATCTGATCCATTTTCTGGCCCCCTGTCCATAAATCTGTATCATTTTATTATATTTTTTATTAGTAAGAAATAAAAGTAATATTAATATTTTTTCCTAGATTTACGATGATCTGAACTATACACTGAGCCACCTAACGCTGTGTTTGGTGTTCCCCTGCTTTATTGTCCTTGTGCTAACACCCTGGAATCTAACAAACTTTACGTGTTTACTTTTATGGTTGTGATCTGGGTCCAACTGGTCTTCGTATACAGCTGGCAGATTGCCAAAATATTATATATATATATATATATATATATATATATATATATATATATATATTTATTTATTTATTTATTTCTTTGTGTTTAGATTTCATAAAAGCTAAACATTCCTTTATCACAGTTGCAGTTGCAGTTGCATCTGCAATGGATCACCACAACAAACCCTTTAGTGGGATTAAGAAGGACTTTAATGGAAGATTACAGTGTTACAAGCAAGATTGGGTTGGGGCTCTTTGTTCAGGAGCTAGGTATCTACTTGTTTGTGTTACAATGCATATGGATAAAGTGTTGGTTTTATAGTAACAGTATTTAATGTTTTGAGTCATCCATCTAGTTTCTTTATCTAATTGTTCTTATTCCCCTTTCAGGATATTGGCCCCAACAGCATATATCTTCTTTGCTTCTGCTCTTCCCGTCATTGCGTTCGGTGAGCAGCTAAATAGGGATACAGGTACTAACTTAATCATTATGTGTTAGAATTTAGTTTTCTTTCATGGACATTAAAATCTCACCATAGGGTTTTATTGTTTCTTGGCAGATGGTACTTTAAGCTCTGTAGAAACTCTCACTTCTACTGCTATCTGTGGAATTATCCATGCCATATTTGGTGGGCAGCCTCTTTTGATATTAGGAGTTGCTGAACCTACTGTGATAATGTACAATTACTTGTATGGTTTTGCCAAAGGCAGGCCAGAGTTGGGAAAAGAACTATTTCTAGCATGGGTTGGCTGGTAACAATGCACCATTTGTATTACACCTTGATTGTTTTAATGTTTTAATTACACTTACAGCAAGCTGCATTGAGTTCTTTTCCTATGACATCAGTACTGACATCTATGTTGTCATTGTATTAGGGTCTGTTTTTGGACTGCTATCTTATTGTGTGTTCTTGCTACACTCAATGCTTGCACACTCATCACAAGATTTACAAGGATTGCCGGGGAGCTTTTTGGAATGTTAATTTCTGTGCTTTTTATGCAAGAGGCTGTTATGGTATGCGGATGCATTTTCTTTTGTTATTTTGCCTTTAAGGTGGTTGCCAGTGTGAATGTTAATTCTTTCATTTAACATGTTTGATTATGGGGTGCAGGGAGTAATCAGCGAATTTAGATGTCCAAAGGGAGAAAGCAATACAAAGGAAGAGTACCAGTTCCAGTGGCTTTATACAAATGGTCTACTGGCAGTCATTTTCTCTTTTGGTGTCCTCATTACTTCTATGAAGAGTAGAGATGCTAGGTCTTGGCGTTATGGTACAGGTAAACGATACTAGAGCAGATATCTTAATAGAACAATTCAGTGCCATTTATTATTGTTTTGGGATCTGATATCGTGGCGTTGCAGGATGGCTTAGAAGTTTTATAGCAGACTATGGGGTCCCACTCATGGTCTTGGTGTGGACAGCAATATCTTATGCTAAGCCTTCTCAACTTCCTAGTCAAGTCCCAAGGAGGCTCTTCTGCCCTCTTCCTTGGGAGGCTGGATCCTTATCCCATTGGACCGTCATCAAGGTATGAAAACAATATTGCTGACCATACATCTTAGACTTGCATATATTGACCTACATTTGTGAATGGATCGATTTAATAATGTTTTATCTCTAACAGGTCAAATGCATTTTTAATAATGCATGAAGTCCCTAAACCATTTTATGCTAGAGATTAGATTATTATTGATTTAATATTATTATTTTTTTGTGGCAATTTTATATAGCCCCTCTGAACTTGCAAAATATCATATTTCCACAAATCATGCTTTAACGACATTGTATATTGTGCATTGAAAACTTGTGCTTGGGCGAATATTATATTTTGCAAGTTTTAATTGGGATATATGAGAATTTCCTCCATTTTCTAAATTCTAATCATATTTACACACTAATCATTTATAAAAAAGTTGTTTTTAAAAACTAATTATAAAAATATAACACTATTGAACAAAAGGTTTTTTGGTTCAACCAAAACCAACCTACCTGTACCAGGTTTACCCATTTTGATGCACTTACCAACCTGCCTGACCTGCTCATTGTTCCACCTCTAATACATAGGTTTCCTCATTTTATAAAAACACAATAGTTCTTAATCTTTCAATGGACAATAACTGTAATTGTATTATAATATTACTGCAGGATATGGTAAAGGTTCCAGCAGTTCATATATTTACTGCCATAATACCAGCTATGATGATAGCAGCATTGTACTTTTTTGATCATAGTGTAGCTGCACAGATGGCACAACAGAAGGAATTCAATCTTAAAAACCCATCTGCATACCATTATGATATCTTGTTGCTTGGACTCATGGTATGTTTAAATAATTTCATTCTCCATCGATTTCAGTTGTATACATGTCCTTCTGGATTTTCCTAATTATTTAAATGTTCTGTTACTTTAGACTCTGATGTGTGGTTTGATTGGCGTCCCACCTTCAAATGGAGTTCTCCCACAATCACCCATGCACACAAGGAGTCTTTCAGTTCTCAAGAGACAGGTTAGACATGTGAAAACAAACTTGTTATGTCTTATGCCAAAGTTTTCATATAATAGCATGAAAGTTGGTTCTTAGTTCTATTAAATGCGACGATAGATGATGCGAAAGAAGATGGTTAAGTGTGCCAAGGAAGGCATTAAGCTGGAAGCAAGCAACTCAGAAATCTTTGGGAGGATGCATGCGGTTTTTGTTGAAATGGAACCTCACTCAAATGTATGTTTTCTAATTCTCAAAAGATATTTTTGTCATTTAACTTTTTGCCTAAGGAGGTCAACTTAATGAAGTTCATACCTTGAACCACTCCCTCTCTACCATGGAAACAGCAACACTATCCATGAACCATTATTTTTTTCATCTTGGGTAAATTGCAATATAAAACTGAAATTCCCTTCATTGCTAACTTATATATCACCCAACTTCTACAAACAGTTGCAAAAAGTTTTCAGCCACATCAACATTTTAGTAACGATATGAAAACATAATCAAATTACAAATGAAATGAAAGAATATCATTGTTTATGTGAATTTGGTGTTTCCTTTCTGGCAATTTCTAAATCGGTTTGTCATTGTTACCACTTAACAAGGCCATAACTTTTGGGCCAAAAAAACTCCTTTAGACTGTTGATTTAAGGACACACAAGACATCTGACTAATATAAAACATATTCTTTTTTTTGTTGAGCAATGTGTTTTGTTTGTTTACCCGCAGAGTGGTGTAGATAAAGAGCTGGAGAACTTAAAAGAAGCTGTAATGAATGGTGATGATGGAGATGCAACGGGAAAGTTCGATCCAGAAAGGCATATAGATGCTTACTTGCCTGTTAGAGTCAATGAACAACGAGTAACCAATCTGCTGCAATCAATCCTGGTGGGCTTTGCAGTTTTTGCTATTCCTGCTATCAAAATGATACCCACCTCAGTTCTCTGGGGATACTTTGCCTACATGTCCATTGATAGTCTGCCTGGCAATCAATTCTGGGAGAGACTATTGCTCTTTTTCATCCCTGCCGGCAGACGTTTCAAGTAAGTTCATTTAGTTATCTAAAAAGTTTATTCTTATGCTAAATTGAATAAAGAGCTGGCAAAATGGGTGAGCCGAATTAGTTGGTCAAAACATGCAACTCTATAACAAGGTCTAAATGGGTTGAGCTGGCCTGTCAACACTTCCTTCAATAATTAACACTCTAAATAAGGTCATAAAACAGAAGTGTTGAAAAAATTAGTCTAGTCTTTTAAACATCCAATAGGAGGTTCTAAACACTTTGGGTGATTTTGGACCGTGTCCTTTTTATCTAAGTTTTAAAATACTTGAGGTTCAAATAAAATACAAACCAAATCATCCCATTAACAAGTAAACTGATATATTCTGGTTTGGTTATGGACAGAGTTTTGGAATCACTTCATGCATCATATGTGGAGTCGGTGCCATTCAAATATATAACATTGTTTACTGTGTTCCAATTGGTGTATTTCTTGATATGTTATGGAATCACATGGATACCGACGGGTGGGATATTGTTTCCCCTGCCATTCTTCTTGCTCATACCCATTCGAGAGCATTTTCTTCCAAAACTGTTTCCCCATGAACATCTCCAGGAATTAGATGCATCTGAGTATGAAGAATACATTGGGCGTCCAGTTCAGAGCATGAGTCTTTCCAGGGTAATCCAGTTTATCTATTTCATTGTTTTATAAATTATTAATAATTATAAACGTTATTACTAAATAGTAACTAATGCATAAATCTTTTTAAATAACCCTACATAGAAGTTAATTTCTGTACACTTGAGTAAACTTTGGCCAACCTTTTAATCTTTTTCTTTCAAAATATGATTATAAAAGTTATTACTACAAAACTATAGTTTTATCTGAGATATTAAGTATTGATGTTGGCATGTGTATGAGCAGAAGGACGGATCTGTTGAGGATATCATGGAGAACGATTTTAAAATTGATTCGGCTGAGATACTCGATGAAATGACGACCCGCAGAGGTGAGCTGAAGCTTAGATCGAGCTTTAATGATCGGCAGTTTCATGGTAGTGCTGATGAAACTACCAACCGAAGAGGTGAGTTGAGGCTGAGATCTAGCTTCAACGACAGGATTCGTGTTAATGCGGACGAAATGATGTCCCACAGAGGTGAATTGAAGCTAAGGTCGAGCTTCAACGATAGGCTTCTACATGTAGGTATGTAAAATGATATAAATTGTTGATTATACCACCTATTTCATTAGATAATAGGTAAAAGAAGTAACTGAAGTGTAACGATGTTTCAGGATCACCCACAAAACGGTTCACCAGCATAAACTAGGAGGAAAAGTTGCAGCCGATTACCGATTTATAATTGATTAACTAGTCACCATTCTTTGGTTGAGGTAGCAGAGTTTGAAGCAGTAGTACACGACATTTGGTTATAAACACACAGGAATAGGAAGTGGTGGTGTTATGTTAATTAGCTTCACATTTTATACTCTTTTTCCGTGAAACAAGGAAGCAAAGCAGATGAACCAAGTGCATTATCGTATGTTTTTCGTTTGTGGTGCATTTTATTTGTTGGTTGTTCATGGTGTCTACATGAAAACCGAAATTCGATGGACCATCGTTCTATGGTTAGAGGGTACAAATTGTCATTTCTTGATGGTAGAATGGCTGTAATTGTAAAATATGTATAACGATGTATCTTAGCTGTTCCAAGACAGTTACGTTCGTATAAGCGAGTGTACTTAAACACTTATATGAAAAATAAGATCACAATACGAATTTGGGATCGTCCCTCTCCTCTCACCTAGGCTCTTCGATCTTGATTTGTAACATTAGTATTAGAGCTATCAGTATGCATATGATCTCTTGATTGGCGTTGATGGCAACAAAAATTGGATTCAACAATGACGATGAACAGATGGTGAATAATATCCTTCCCAGAAAATTGATAAAGCCATAAAAGAACATGAGAAATCGTAATGGAAAGAATGGAAACGTCTTTTAAGGAAATGTGTATGCAAATTATGAGCACGAATGGCATCAATCAAAATGGGAATCTACAAAGGAAGTGTTGAAGTTGGGTTAAAAGAAAGAGTGAATCGAAGCAACAGACGGATTAGCAAAATTGAGTCACCAAAATCCTCAGCGAAGATGCTCAAGGTTGGCTCTACAAGTGTGCTGTGATGAGCCCCTGAGGAGTGAATCACACATCAGTCATTTTTGAAATCCATAGGGCATCTATGGCATTCATGTGTAACGTTTGTGTGTGATCAATCTTAGAAAGATTTGTAGATACCATGATTGAGGATGCCATGGGAGCACAAGCAGCTTTAAACGAACAATTACTTAAGTGGTTATTGCTAGAGCTTTGATCTTTTGTTTGCAAAGTAGTGAGTGTGAGGAGTATGTTACATACTTCTGAGAGGCCTTAAACCTAAATTACATTACCATGTGAGAATGTTCAAACCCATACTTCATAAAAAGTTTAGCAAAGCACGATGTAAATGAAGAAATTTGTTTAATTGGGTTTATCTTTTTGGAAGGATAGATGATTAATGTTTTATGTAGATTTATACATCTATAAATTTAAATTAAGTCTAAATATTAAACTTTTCAGAGTTTAATAGTTTAACAATTAGTATACCCTATGATTTAAATTATAAATTCTTTAATCATTTAGAAGCAAAGATCCATAATCTGCTTCTTTCCCTTATGAATGACCGAGCTTTGTCCACAAAGTAAAGTTATTCAGGTAGGTGAAGATCATCAACTGCATCAAATATGCATCTTTTAGACCTTTATGGCAATGGTGAACAATAAGTGCCTATTTGACATGTTTAATCACATTTATGCCAACTCTTCTTTGTCAATGGTTTGTGTACTTCTTACAAAGTCAAGTTACAAGTCGTCCTACTCTAGACTCTGAGTGAAGGCTTAAGGCTGTGGGGGTTGTGAGCTTATCAGGCTGAGCATGAGGAACCTCAGCATTGATCATTTGTGAGATAGGAGTGGTTTGCTCCTCAGGAGAAGTGGAAGCTCCAGCATCCATTTCCTCCTATATGGGTGATGATATAGGGGCCTGCACAAACTGAGTAGCATGTGCAGGGGTTTGTTTGGATTTTCTTTGATAGGTGATGGTTATTTTTGGCTATATTGGTGGTTAGGAAGTAGAAGGTGTGGGTTCAACACTAGCTGGTGCTGTTAGGTTGTCACCTTGAGTAATGAGCTCTAACATTTTTGGGATAACGGCTGTTTCTACCCCTGAGAAACCAGCAGTTGGCTTCTTCATAGTCTTGAGGATGTCGGGCTTTATCTGTCCCAAGTGGAAAACCCAAGCCTTGGTCTTGGGCTTATCAAAGTGATTTAAAGACAATGTAACAGTTGATGAACAACTTTCATTCACTTGGTCTTTCTTCATCTTCCACACCATCTTTGAAAGATTGGACTTGACTTTCAACACCTCGGAAGTTTTAACAAACTTTGGAAGTTTTAGATACTGGACCTTCGGAAGATCTTGCTTTCACTACAGCAGGCTTCAGTACTTCGGAAGCATTGTTTTCTTCCAAGACCAAATTTCTTCCGAAGGCAAGTTTTTCACTTATCTTTTTTTTTTCACCTTGGAGCTTCCGAAAGGAAAAGATTTTCCTTCCGAAGCTAGTTCTTCTCAAAAGTTTTCTCTTTGATCATATGAATAGTACTTTTAGGATTGTAGATACAATCCTTAGCAAGATGAGAAGTACTACCACACATGATACAATCCATTTGCTTCCTTCTGAAGTTTTCTTTTGAGAGAAAGACTGAATTTGATCACTTTCCACCTCCATCTTCATCTTCACAGATGAAGCAGCAAGCTTCTTAGGGTGAGGCTTGCTCTTGGAACTAGATGGTTCAGGCTGTGTAGCATTGATACAAAGCTGATCAGCCTTCTTTTCTTTGCTGAAATGAGTTGGACATGAACTAGAACTCCTGGTACTAGAGTTCATAGTTGAGTCTTCAGCCTTTACCACTTCAAATCCTATAGAGATAAACATTTGTTTCTGCTTAGAGTTGAAAGTGGCCTTGAGCCTTGTTTAATTTTCTCTTTGCTTTCCTGATCAAGTTTTTCCTCTTAGGCTTGGTCATCCCAGATTCTTTTCTCTCCTCAGGAGAATAGTGCCCCTTTTTAGGATGATCTTCTTCACTCTTCTCAGAATCATCCTTCGCTATCTCGTCTTCATCCTCTTTATTAATAGGGTCTATGAGGGGAAGCTCATCTTCATAAGTTCCACTCCTTGGAGTTTTTATAGACAATAGAGTGTATGGAGGAGCTGTCTCAGTAGATTCTAGTCCCTGCTTATTCTGATAACAAACTTTTGCATTCAAGGATGAGAATATCATGTTCTTGAAGGTCTCTTCTTCAAGAACACGTTTGCCCTGGCTTTGATGATCACAAGCTCAACCTGGCATTTAGTTAACTTAGTGATGAGATCTTTTCTGAGTCCTGTAGTTGGTATGTTCATGCTTAAGAGTTGAAATGGCTTTCTCAAAATCTTTCGAGACTTAATTGCTTTCGAAAGAAAATTGTCCTTCAAATACATGTAAGTACTTAGAAGCATATTTAAGCTTCGAAAGATATCTCAGAATTTCTTCCGAAGGTAAATTTCTTATAAGTAGTTATTTGACTTGAAGACATAATTTTCTTCCAAAGACAACTGGAAATCTGCTTTGGAAGAAAATTGTCCTTCAAATACATGTAAGTACTTAGAAGCATATTTAAGCTTCGAAAGATATCTCAGAATTTCTTACGAAGATAAATTTCTTATAAGTAGTTATTTAGTTTGAAGACATAATTTTCTTCCGAAGACAACTTGAAGTCTTCTAGTTTAAGTTTTTAATTATTTTCAGCTCTTTTGAAATCAGCTTTTAAAATTTTTAAGGACTCAAGATCAGTTCTCATCTCTAAGTTATAGGACCTATATCAGTTTACTTTAGCAATACATTCAGGTGTACAAGGATGTTCCAATCCTTGGCTTCTTCATGATCTGCCATTAGTGCTTGGTTTGGAGATGCATCCTTAACCTGAAAGCTCCAGTCAAAGCCTCCTTCTTCAATAGCAACTGCAGCTTGCTGCTTGGGCTTCTCATTCTGGGGAGCTTCATCAGTGTAGTTTGATCTGGTTTGTGCTTGGCCACCATTTGTTCTTGGTGCTTTGCACTCTCTAGCAAAGTGTCCTATTTGGTTACAGTTGTAATACTTCACTTTGCTTTTGTCCAATCCAAACTTTCCAAGGGTTGCATTGCTGGGAACCTTCCTCCCTATCCTTTTGTAAAACTTCTTGGCTCTATGAGCGAGAAGAGCCATCTGCTAGAGTATTTTCATGTATTCTAGGTCATCTGGATGGATACAGTCCATGTCTTCTAGGGTAAAGAGAAAGTTGCCTGTGCTTTCATCAGTAGACATAAAGGCTTGTGAAGAGCTTGTCTCTTGGAATGGGCTTCTTTGGGTGTAGCTCTCTCTTGGTGTCTCCAGGAATGTAATGAAAGGACCCTTTTGTGAGTTGTCAGGGTAGCAGATGAGATGATGCTATGGTTCTTCGTAATCCCTTTCAACCACATGAAGGGCTGAACTCTGCTGATTGTTGGAGTTACAAATGGATTTTGCATGTTCATCTCCATCTGGTAGCCACTGAGGATACCATACAACTCAGTGAGAGTAAGGGTCTTGAGGTTCTCAGTCCTCTTAATGACCACACAATAGTGTGTCCATTGTCTAGGAAGAAAGGACATGAACTTCCTCACAATGTCCCTGTTCTCAAGAGCTACTCCAACATTCATTAGAGTATCCACAATCTCAACATACCTGAAGTATTGTTGAGTCATGGTTTCACCTGTCTAGAAGGTGAAGTTCTCAAAGTGCTACTTCAAGAGGTCCTTCTTGTTTTCTTTTGCTTCATTTGACTCCTCATACACCAGCTTCAGTGCATCCTATAGTTGCTTGGTAGTCTTGCACTTCTTGAAGCCTTTGTAGATAGAGTTTGGAAGAGTAGTTTGGAGGGTGGTAATGGAATTCTGATCTATGTCAATCTTCTTCCAGTTTTCATCAGAATAATCGGCCACTTCCTTTTGTATCATACCACCAGCAGCAGCAGCTAAAAAGGTGGATGGTACATGAGGTCCATGGACAACAAATCCCCACATCCTGAAGTCTTGAGACTTGATGAAGCCTTCCATTCTTTGGCACCAAGGATCAAAGTCATCAGGAGTGATCAGTGGAGACTTTGTCATAGTACCAGTTTTCATATCAGCCTTTGTGATAGCTACCATTTGAGTTGTTAAGTGTTTTATGAAACTGAAGGGATTTAAGATGGTGAGATCTTACAATCAGGAGCCTAAAAAGCTCTGATACCAATTGCAGGACCAGTTAAAGGGATGGTCAATATAATCAATCATATAATGAGGAGAGTTTTTGAACACTTAATAGATCAAATGGGGAACCGGGTTTGTGTAAATGATACTAAGAACACAAGTAAACAATGAGACAGAACTAAGAACAAGAGCAGAGTAATATGGTTTTCAAGGATGCTGTATATTGCTCTCAAGTTCTATTACTAGCATAAAAATAAATACAAGGACCCGAGATACTTTATACTACATCCTAGAGCCGTCCATACTATGACAGCCATCTGGAAACACTAATCTATACAACAAGATCTATGTAGAGTCAAAAGGCAGATTGCTTTTTGACTAGTGACTATGACATGCCATAGCTCATATCCCTTTCTATTATAAAAATGATAACAGGTACAAAGTAGGAAGTTACAGACCCAAGACCATAATCTACAGTTTACAAAAGCATGGACCTTTTCACCAACTTGTATAAGTTGGTGAGTCTTCAGAGTTGTAGCGGAAAGTAAGTCAGCTTTATGAAAAAGTAGATCAGAGAAAGCATATCCTCTCTGTCTTTGGAAGAAATCAGTCTTTACAACATTTGGCTTCGGAAGGCTTTGTCTCTGAAACGTCGCATGACTTCATCTTTGGCTTTGGAAGATTTGGACTTTGGCTTCGGAAGATTTTACACTTAGAATATTTTCTGTGGAGAGTGTAAAACTTCCGAAGTAACTTCTACCTTGTACATTAGTGCATGCATGCAGGAAGCTTCTTGGTTGTTTTGGCTTCTTTGGTTGCATCAGCTTTCTAATATAACCTTACAAACGATGTCACATTAGAGACTAAAACTAAAAATATCAAAGGGTTAGGGTTGATATGATGAAAGAGAATTAAGTTACCATCCGCTAAAACTCTATCATAATCTATATAATACGACTTATATAAATTGGTAATGAAAGTATAAAAGGTTATGGAATGTTTTCATTTAAAGAAATTCACATACGCATACTCATAAAGACTTAAAATAAGTTACTAGTGTCTTAATAAAAATATGTTTGGAAGATATAATTTATGCCTCAATCAAACCAATTAATTTTGGTGGACTCCATATATGTTTGAAACATTAGATGGTAGCCTATAATGGCCCTAAGATTATTGTAATCATTCAGGTCGTAGTTAGGGTGTTGAATCTTAACGGATGAAACTACCAAAAAATCAGGATTTCAGTACTGGAAGCCAACTGCCGAATCAGGCCAAGTGTTGAACCCACTACTGAAGTGTATGTGTTGAATAACTGCTGATCAGCATATGCTGAAGGAACTGCCAAACTACATATGCTGAGTGTCTGCCTATCAGCATATGCAGATCAACTGTCGATCATCAGTGAACTCCGGAAGCTGCTAATCAACTACTACTTTGAACAAGTATGTCTTTGCAGATGGCTACTGTGTCTCACCTTTTAGAGACAACATAGTACTGAAGCTGCCAACTCCTATACACAGATTACCTGTTCTACTGTAGTATAAGAACATAGAATAGTTTATTCTTATTTTTTAGTATAAAAGTCCTCATAATTGTATAAGAGAGGCAAGCTTTCTAAGTCATTTGATTGTATCTGTGAAATTGTAACTCTTGTACAAAACAGATTTATCAAGTGAATACTTTGAAAGAACAACGTGTGCATTTACATTTCCTCAAAGTATTTGTATTATGATAGTAAGTAACTAACTTAGATTTTGCATTCATTAGTTACTGATCTAAGAAGAAGTTCTTGTTTGTCTTAACCTACCCGATCCAACAAGTGGTATCAGAGCTTCGACTTTTGATTTGCTTGAAATCATTTTTCAACAAATCACTTGTTTCTTCTTTTGATCACACTATCAAACACCACCTTTCCTTATATTCCTCTACCCTCTCAAAATGATTTTTGTAACCATTTCTAGTAAGCATGATTTGGAGAATGGGACTCAGAGCAAAACCTCCCCTGTTTACTCCACATGATTATGATACCTGGAATATCCGAATAGAGGATCTCATAAGAATTCAAGACATAAGACTTTGGCTGTCAATTCTGAATGGACCATATGTTCCCATGGTCTAAGCTGTTGGTGAAGGTGGAGTCATGATCCCCAAAGATACTACAAAATACTCAGATGAAGATTTGATGAAAATGGATGTGGATTCAAAGTCTCTATGGCTGATTAGAATGAGCATACCTAACAGCATCATGCATGGCTTCAAGAAATTTAGAACTACTTAGAAGTTATGGGAAGCTTTGAAGTCTAGATTTAAAGGAATAGAGGACATGAAGGAAAACAAAAGAGATGCCTTGAAACAAAAGTTCAAAAATTTTGGTTTCATAAGGGGAGAAACCATGATTGCTACATATCTTAGATATGTTGAACTTCTAGACTCTCTGGATGAAGCTAGAGTGAAGATGGAGAACAATGATTTTCTCATAAAGTTTTTAAGATCCTTACCAAAGACATGGACGGTTTACACTGTGTCCATCAAAAGAACTGAGAATTTGAAGACAATGACTCTTGAGGAGCTATATGGCATCCTCAGTGCTTATCAAATGGAGATGGATGCAGATGAGGAATCTCTGGGTAGATCTTCAAACTTCTTAAAGTCATCAGCTCTCATGGCCCCTATATATGATCGCTTACCCTAAATCTCCAACTACTGAATCTCAATCATCATCATCCTTCAGTAGATGGAATCAGCCAGCCTCGCCATCCTTTTCACAATCATATCCCACAAACTCTCCTTTCATAAGTGACCAAGCCAACTTTTTTCAACTCTTTGAAGAAGATCTAGAGTGTATTCATCCAGATGACCTCGAAGAAATGGATATCAACTACCAAATAGTAATGATATCATTCAGGGCCAAGCAATTTCAGCAAAGAACTGGAAGAAAATTCCTAAAGTAGAGAAGATCAGGATTTGGGTTTGATAAAAGCAAGGTAAAATGTTTCAACTACAACAATCTAGGACATTTTGCCAAGGAATACAAAGCACCAAAGTCTAACCCATCTCCTCCAAGTTCATCAAACCATCAACAACACTAAAATCATCAAGGTCCTTCCTCTTCATTCAGCCAAAGAAATACAACAGCTGTAGCCTCAGAAGAAGAGGTGATTAACTGGAGCTTCCAAGTGGAAGATGTTACACCTATCAACAATGCATTGATGGCTGGTAGTTTAACCTCCTTACCTCAAGTAACTCCTGAATCCTGCTGCACTCCTGAATGCATAACTAAGGTTAACTTGTACAGAAATCACAATTTGGATCTCATGAAAGATGTGAAGTCAATCAATCTTCTTAAAACTGATTTTAAAAATGATTAAGCTCAAAAGGAGATAATAATGGAGCTACAAAAAGATAATTGATGATCTTCTAAGCAAATTAAAATCAGCACAAGGAGATTTAGCCATAGCTAAAACCTATGCTGATAAACATAATGTTCAAACTGAAAAGTTTGAAAAATTACTTGCTTTTGCTAAAAACACCCAAAGGTTGTATCAAACTAAGACAGGTCTAGGGTATAATTCCATGGAACCTCCAACGACATACACTCTCACATATACCCCTAAGTGCAAGCTTGAGGTAAAGAAGCAAGTATTTGCCAAACCCACCTGTACAAAGACATTTGCTAAAAGGATTGAGACAATAGAGAAGAAGGAGAAAGATAGAACAATTAAGGATGTAGATGAAGAGGAGGAGAAGAAAGAAAAAGGAGGAGGAGGAGAAGAAGGAGGAGAAGGATAGAAGGAGAAAAGATCTGAAGGCAAAATCAAAGCAGGATGTGATTAGGAAGATAAAAATTATAAAAGAAAAGCCATCTTATGAATCACACCAGCCATCTGCCGAGTCCTATTTCTCCACCAAGACAAAGCTTCTCTCAAAGCACAACTACAACAAGAAGAAACACACCAGAAGTTGTTGTGTTAGAACCTCAGACTCTTCAGAAATAAGACCTCAACCATACATTCAAAAGTCCATTTCTGAAGTAGTTGAAATTCACAACAAGAGGTTCCCAAAGAAGAAGATAGATTTGTCCACTCATGCTGATCAAAAGAAAAATAGGAAGATGAGTGGAACTGAGGGAGGCAAGACTGCGAAGATGAAAAAGGAACTACAAAAGATCAGGCAGATGCTGAAGTTAGCAGAGAAGCAGATAAAAATCACATGCCTAATGTGTGGTGAAGATAGTCACTTTGCAAAAGACTGTCAGTACAATCCCTTAGCACACTCCTTCAAACATTCCAACAAATCCAAACCCTCAGGGAAGTCTACAGCTACCAAACAACCATAAAAAAGACATGTTCAGCAGACAAATCACTCAAGTGCCAAAATCAAGAAAATTCAGCACCCCCGAAAGATATGCCAAATAAGTTGGCAGTTGAAGATCAAAAGAAGAAGAAGAAGAAGGAAGAGAATCCCTCACTATCTCCAAAAGCTTCAAAGGGTCATAACAAAAAGGATGATGTCAAAGAATCAGGCAAAGTCAAAAGAGAATCCTGGAAACCAAAGACACCTGCCAAATCCTTAGTTGACCCAAAGCCAACATTCTCTCCCTTAGTAGTTACCATTGATATAGAATTTCTGAAAACTAGAAGACCCAAGACTAAAGAAGCTTGGATCCCCATTCATCACTAACCAAATTGTTTATGTGCAGGATCATGCATAGGCCAAAACTAACTTGTAGATTATGAATAGTAGATGCTCCCAGCACATGATAGGTGATAGATCATGCCTGCTAAATCTAGAACCATATGACAGTGGATTTGTTGCCTTTGGAAGTGATACAAAAGGAGGATACATTACTGGCAGGTGGACAGTCAGCAATGGCAAGGTATGTTTTGATAAGTTGAACTATGTGAAAGAGTTAAACTATAATCTACTGAGTATGTATCAGTTGTGTGACCAAAAGCATAACACTCTTTTCACAGAGCATGAATGTATTGTCTTATCCCCTAGGTTTGAAATTCCAAATGATAAAATACTTTTAAGAGCTCCCAAAAAACACTATGTACATGCTCAACATGCAAAATGCATCACCTTTATAAAATGTATCTTGTTTCATTTCCAAAGCTTCCTTAAACGAAACCTCTCTTTGGCACATAAGACTAGCACATGTGAATCTCAAAAACATGAACAAACTAGTTAGGAATGGGTTAGTCATTGGACTACCGAACAAGGAGTTTGCATGTGCTGACCACTGTGTTGCCTGTCATAAGGGAAAGCAACACAAATCTTCTCATAAGTCCAAAGAAATGAATTCAGTGATAACTCCTTTAGACCTTCTCGACATAGACTTGTTTGGGCCAACAGGTGTAAAGAGTTTGGGTAGAAAATCATATTGCTTGGTAATAATAGATGATTTTACAAGATTCACTTGGGTTTTCTTTTTAGAAACTAAAGATGAAACTGCTAAGATTTGAAAATCATTTATTATCAAAGTTGAAAATCAAAATTAATCAAAAGTTTAAAATAATTAGATGTGATCGGGGAACTAAATTCAAAAACCACATGCTTGATTCTTTTTATGAATCCAAAGGTATTGCAAGGAAATATAGTGATCCTAGAACTCCTCAGCAAAACAGAGTTGCTGAGAGGAGAAATAGGACACTTATTGAAGCTGCAAGGACCATGTTGTCTGACTCTAAACTTCCAATAATATTCTGGGCTGAAGAAGTCAGCATTACATGCTATGTTCAGAATAGAGTGTTGATAGTCAAAACACATTTTAAGAGTTATCTTAAAGGCTGATGCAAACCAAAGATCTCTTAAAACACATTCTGAAGTACAAGGAAGTTATGTTCAAAACAGAGTGTTAATAGTCAAGACTTATTGTAAAAGTTATCTTAAAGGCTGATGCTAACCAAAGATCTCTTAGTATGCATTCTGAAGTATAAGGAAGTTACTTCAGAATATTTGACAATGCGCAAAGAAAATTCACGAAGTGTCAAATCTTCAGAAGCCAAACACACAAATCTTTTGAATCCAAAAATGAAGTCTTTTGAAGCTTCAAGACAAAGTCTTTCAAAGCTTGAAGAATAATTTCTTCTGAGGACAGAGAAGACATGCTTTCTCTGACATTATTTTTGACAAAAGCTGAATAACTTTCCACTGCCAGCTCTGAAGACTCACCAATTTATACAAGTTGGTGATTATCTCCATACTTTTGTCAACTTTACATTATGGTGTTTGGGTCTATAACTTTCCACTCTTGAACTTTTATCCTTTTTGTAATAGAAAAGGATGTGAGTTATGGCATGTCACAGTCACTTGTCAAAAGACAATCTGCCTTTTGACTTTACATTGATCTTGTTGTCTAGATTAGTGTCCAGTTGGCCTTCAAAACAAGGCCAGATGTAGGAAGTAGTATAACATGCCTTATGTAACCAGCCTTAGGACTAAGCCTTTTAATAATTGTAAAACACTTGAGAGCAATATACATCATTCTTGAGAACTAGTTCTTGTGTTCTTACTTTTGTTCATTGTTTCTTTTTCCTGGTTCCTAATTTGATCTATTAAGTGTTGTATTCTTCAACTTGTGAAACTGTTACATAAGCATAACCAGTCCTACAATTGGTATAAGTGCTTTTTAGGCTCTTGATTGTAAGATATCACCATCTTAAATCTTTTCAGTTTCAAAAAACACTTACTTGCTAAAATGGCAGGTCTCACTAAGACTGATATGGAAATTTGTACCATGACTAAGTCTCCCTTGATCACTCTTGATGACTTTGATACTTGGTGTATGAGGATGGAAGGCTTCATTAAGTCTCAAGACAGTAGGATGTTGAAATCTATAGTCTTAGGACCTCACACCCAAGCACTACTTCAGCAACTGCTGGAGGTGGGATGATACCAAAGGATATGGCTAACTATTCTGAGGAAGATTGGAAGAAGATTAATTTAGATCAGAAGGCTATGACCACTCTTCAAACTGCTATTCCCAACTCTATTTACAAAGGCTTCAAGAAGTGCAAGACTACAAAAGAACTCTGGGATGCACTAAAGCTGATGTATGAAGGGTCTGATGAAGCCAAGGTAAACAAGAAGGATATCATAAAGCAGCAGTATGAGAACTTCACCTTTAAAATAGGTGAAACTATGACTCAACAATACTTTAGATATGTTGAGATTGTAGATACTCTGATGGATGTTGGAGTTAAACTTGAGAACAGGGACATTATCAGGAAGTTCATGTTCTCTCTTCCCAGACAATGGATACACTACTATGTAGCCATTAAGAAAACTGAAAACCTCTCCACCCTCACTCTCATTGAGCTGTATGGTATCTTGAACGGTTACCAGATGGAGATGAACATGCAGAATCCATCCACCAGCTCATACAACAATCAACAAAGTTCAGCCCTTCATGTGGTTGAAAGGGATAGCAGTGAACCATAACATCATCTCATCTGCTACCCTGCAACTCATAAAAGGGTCCTTTCATCACCTTCTTGGAGACACCAAGGGAGAGATACACTCAAGTAAGCCCATTCCAAGAGCCCAGCTTTTCTTAGGCCTTTTGTGTCTTTAGATGAAAGTTATGGCAAATTTATCTTTACTCTTGAAGACTTGGTCTGCATCCATCCAGATGATCTGGAGTACATAGAGATAGTCCAGTAGATGGCTCTTCTCACTCACAGAGCTAAGAAGTTCTACAAGAGAACAGGAAGAAAGTTTCCAAGAAATATAACTAGTGGAAAGTTTGGACTGGATAAAAGCAAAGTAAAGTGTTACAACTGTAACCAAATGTGCCACTTTGCTAGGGAGTGTAAGGCACCAAGAACAAATGGTGGCCAAATACAATCCAGGCCAAACTACACTGATGATGCTCCAAGAACTAAAAAGCCCAGCCAACCAAAGCAGCAAGCTGCAGTTGCTATTAAAGAAGAAGGCTTTGACTGGAGCTTTCAGGTAGAGGATGTCTCTCCAAACCAAGCCATGATTGCAGATCATGATGAAGCTAAGGTATTGAAACATCTCTGTACATTGGAATGCATTGTTAAAGTAAACATGTATAGGTCTTATAACCTAGAAGTAAGATCTGATCTTAAGTCCTTGAACATTTTAAAAGCTGATTTTAAAGAGCAGTAAATGACTATAAACTTTAAATAGAAGATTTAGAGAAAACCATTTCTACTCTAAAACATGAGCACACAAATTACAGGACTTAGATCAAAGATCTTGTTACCAAGTTAACTGAATACTAGGCTGAGCTTGTGATCAGCAAAGCCAGGGCAGAAAAATGTGTTCTTGAATTGGAAACCTTCAAGAGCATCATATATTCATCCTTCCATGCAAAGATTTGTAATCAGAATAGGCAGGGACTGGGATCAAGTGAAATAGCTCCTCCATACATATTACTATCAGTCAGATCTCTAAGGTGTGGAACTTGTAAAAATAAGTTGCCTCTCATTGATGTAGTTGTCACAGATAATCTTGATTACTTTATCAACTCACCGACTCAAGTTCCTAATTTCAATCCACATTCTTCGAACTTATTGCATCAGCTTTCTGACTTGAACCAATCTAATCTAGATGTTCATGTTCAAGTGAATGAGATTCCAACATTTTGTATTCACAAGAACCATCCAACGTCTCAAATTATAGGTCCATTGAATGAGAGAACAACAAGAAGTCATTCAGAACAAGTAACCTTTGCTTATACTCGTGTTTTCTATCTCAAATTGTCCTAAAAATGTCACCGAAGTGTTAAAGGATAATAGTTGGATTAAAGCAATGCAAGAAGAATTATTGCAATTTTGTAAACAAGAAGTGTGGAAGCTTGTGGATTTACCTGAAGGAGAAAATACCATAGGCACAAAATGGTTGTTTAGAAACAAAACAGACGATCAGGGAATTTTTGTTCACAACAAAGCGAGACTCGTTGCACAAGGTTACACCCAAGAAGAAGGAATAGATTATGATGAAGTATTTGCTCCAGTTGCAAGACTTGAATCAATTCATGTCTTCCTGGCTTATGCATCATTCATGAAATTCAAGATGTATCAAATAGACGTTAAAGGTGATTTCTTATATGGACCAATCACCGATGATGTATATGTCAAGCAACCTCTAGGTTTCGAAGATTCAGAATATCCTCATTGTGTGTACAAGCTTAGCAAAGCTTTGTATGGTCTACATCAAGCTCCTAGAATCTGGTATGAAACGTTATCACAACATTTGATCCAACATGGATACACGCGAGGGAAAATCGATCCTACTTTGTTTATAAAGAAGGATGCTGATGATCTTTTATGTGTTCAAGTGTATGTTGATGACATTATATTTGGTTCTACAAGTTCAACATTGTGCAATGAATTTGAAGAAATTATGAAGTCTCGTTTTCAAATGAGTTTCATGGGAGAAATAAATTTTTTTCTTGGTCTTCAAGTGAAGCAATCTATAGATGGAATTTTTATCAATCAAGAGAAATTCATTGATAAACTCTTGAAGAAATTTAAACTACAAGATTGTCAATCCATAAAAACTCCAGCTGACGTAAATTCCAAGATTGAACCTGATCCGAAAGGAAAACCTGTCGACCAAACTTTATACAGATCCATGATTGGTTCTTTGATGTATCTTATTACATCTAGACCTGATATAATGTATGCTGTTTGTGTCTGTGCCAGGTATCAATCTGACCCGAAGGAATCTCATCTAATCGCTGTTAAACGAATATTCAGGTATCTCAAAGGAAAACCGGCTTTAGGGTTATGGTATCCTTATGAAGGAAACTTCGAGTTACATGGATATACAGATAGTGATTATGGGGGATGTTGCCAAGATCGTAAATCTACGACGGGTGGTTGTCAGTTTTTAGGTCCCAGATTAGTCTCATGGCAATGTAAGAAACAAACAAATGTCTCCGTTTCAACAGCAGAAGCTGAGTACATTACTGCTTCAGCAGGATGTTCTCAAATCCTTTGGTTACAAAACCAACTGCTGGATTACGGGTTCAAATTTCTTAAAACTCCTATTTACATTGATAACTCTGCTGCTATGTTTATTACAACTAATCCTGTTCAGTACTCAAAAACAAAGCATATCAAACTTTGATATCATTTTCTTAGAGATAACTTTGAAAAAGGTTTAATCATTTTGATTCAAATTACAACTAAAAAATAGTTGGCTGACTTATTTACAAAAGCCTTTTTACCGGGTCGATTTGAATACTTGGTTGAGTCAATTGGACTTATTAATCATGTTTAAAAACTGGTTTTGAGTTTTATTCAGTTGTTTGATTCATTAAAAATGATAAGAATCCTCCCTTAGCTTAATCTTGAATATAGAGAAACTGCCAAAGTTAACTGCCTGATTGTATATATTGTGTGTGTATGTTCAATAGAAAATCGAAAAGCAAATACAAAAATAGAAAATTGCAAAATCAAAAGAGAAAAATATAAACAAAAACACAAAAAGAGATTTTTTCTTGTTAGTTAATTGTTAGGACTGAATCTGTCTTTGCAATTTGTGAGAAATGATAGATACATTAGTTTTGATCAGTTGCATTCTTCACTCGCTACTAAAGTCTAATGTGATCAGATATGATGTGCAGGTAAGCTCATGCTATTATACTGAAAAAGTAAATTCTTGTGATTAAACTAAATCAATCATGCATTCATGTTTGTCCATTTTAGTACCAATGAGTAATGTTAACTTCTCAAATTGATTGCTTGTTAAGTCATAATCTCACACCTGGTGGCGATATGAATAACCATTGAGGTTTAATTATTTATAGCATCTAATCACTTTTCTGTTATGAGTCATCATAGACCTGAAGTGACGAGATATCCTTTGTTGTAAGTTATTACAGACCTGGATATTCTCACTTGATGCAAAAAGATGCCAATGTGCACAATCTCAACATGAGATCTGGTTATAAGTATATGTCAGGTTAACAAGTTGAGAAAGGTGATTTCTTGCAGATCTTTATGAGAGTTTAACTCTCTAAGTCTAAGTGTGACTTACATAATGTCATATCTAATCGTACCTTAATCAATCCAAGAATTGAAAAAGTAAGTGTGCTGAGTATCTTGCCAAGAGCACTTATTTTCTGTCCTTAGATCTTGTATCTCCTTTGCTGCAGAAATGCTCTATCCATCATTTTATTTTACTTTAATATGCTGATCTTAACTTATATGATCTCACTGCAGGCATGTGATTCAATTGTATATAGTAGATTTTTATTCTGCTTTATTTTTGATTTTTTGCATGATTTTCTGTGTGCAGGCATGTTGATAATGATTAGTTTTCTCTTCTTGCAAAATCAAAGAAACTTCTAAGTTTGTAAAACATAAAAGTTTAGGGGGAGTAAAAATGAAAAAGAGAAAATAATTGATTTTCAAAATATGAAAAGAAATAAAAAATAAAGTGTTTTGGATGAAAGGTTGAAGCTGATATTTCTAGCATGTGTGTGTTTGATATGATGTAAAAATGAACCTGAAAAAAAATTCAAATTCAGTGGAAAAGCTTCTTATAAACAAAATGAGATTATTTGTATGTAAAAAAAATTAAATAGAGATTAAAATAATGGGAAATTGATTTTGAAAAAATGTCAAAAAATGATAATATTGAGGGAAATTATTGAAAATTTTGATTGATAGTCAAACAGTTTTGACTAAGTGTTAAAAAAAATTTTGAGTGTGAACAATGCTAATGTGTTTAAATAGTGTTCAAATGGATGATGAGAAAAGTTCCAAGTGCTTATGCACATAAACAGTGCTCATGCGTCTAAATATTTACATATATATACAACACTTGTGTAGTTTTCAGTCACTTATTCACAAACTCAAACACTCTGATTCACTCACTCGAACACCCGATACACTCATTCATTCAACATTCGATTATTATCAGTTAATCTTTGTGATATATAGGTATCTCAAGAGAATTTGATTGCTGAGGAGTCTTCACTCGAAGTTATCAAAGTTGTTGCTAATTCACCTATTCATGTGCCAGATGAAGGTGAAAGATCAACAAAAATGCTACAGTTCTTTCTGAGATCTTGAATGCTGAGTAGATCATAGATTCTTTGAAAGAAGTTCAAGTCTGCATTCAAGAAGGCTTTGTGAGAGTTGGAACTCTACAAATAGAAGCCCGTGTTCAAGATCAAAGATGAGACAAAAGAGTTCAATGTGGACTGAAGACAATGTAAATCTTAGGGGGAGTATTGTTGAAGCTTTTAGAAGATTAACATTTTGTCTTCATATGTTTTTTTGTCATAGTATAGGGACTTATTTGTAAATATATGTTCCTTTGTTTCTTGATAGTATAAATAGAATATTTTATGTATGTGCAAAAAAGATTAGAGAATCTAGACGATAGCAAGTGAGAGAGACTAGTTCTTAGACATCTCAGATCTAAGAAACAGTTAGAGTCAGTTGAACGAACTGTAACCCTACACATTGTATCTGTGCATTTGCTATCAATGAAATCTATGATTTTTTTGATGTAATTGCTTATGTTTGATTACTTTGTGTGTGAATTGATCATTGCATCATGAAATCATCACAGATTCGATCCCTTTGAACCAATCAAAAAGAATGAAGATGGAAAAGATATAGTGAAGGATGAACCAGAAGTGAGTGAAGAGGTTCATCCTAAGAAGGGTGTAAGGTCATATTATAAGGCTGATGCAACCAAAGAAGACAAAATAACCAAGGAGCTTCCTGGATGCATGCACTAATGTATAAGGTAAAAGTTACTTCGGAAGTTTTACACTCATCACATAAATTATTCTAAGTGTAAAATCTTCTGAAGCCAAAGACCAAATCTTTCGAAGCCAAAGATGAAGTCTTTTGAAGCTTCAAAGAAAAAGTCTTCCGAAGCCAATGAAGTGAAGACTGATTTCTTCCGAAGACAGAGAAGACATGCTTTCTCTGATGTACTTTTACATAAAGATGACTTACATTCGGCTACATCTCTGAAGAGTCACCAACTTATACAAGTTGGTGAAAAGGTCCATGCTTTAGTAAACTATAGATTATGGTCTTGAGTCTGTAACTTCCTACTTTGTACCTTCTATTCTTTTTGTAATATATTAGGATGTGAGCTATGGCATGTCATAGTCACTAGTCAAAAGGCAATCTGTCTTTTGACTTTACATTGATCTTGTTGTCTAGATTAGTGTTTCTAGCTGGCCTTCAAAGTATGGTCGGCTGTAGGATGTAGTATAAAGTATCTCAGGTCCTTGTATTTCTTTTTATGCTTTGTAACACTTGTAATAGAACATGAGAGCAATATACAACACCCTAGAAAACCATATTACTCTGTTCTTGTTCTTAGTGTTTCCAGCTGGCCCTCAAAGTATGGCCGGCTGTAGTTGCTATTGAAGAAAAAGGCTTGACTGGAGCTTTTAGGTTGAGGATGCATCTCCAAACCAAGCACTGATGGTAAATCATGAAGAAGCCAAGGTATTGGAACATCTTTATACACCTGAATGTATTGCTAAAGTTAACAGATATAGGTCTTATAACTTAGAGATGAGATCAAACCTTGAGTCCTTAAACATTTAAAAAGCTGATTTCAAATGAGCTGAAAATGATTACAAACTTAAGATAGAAGATTTAGAGAAAACCATTTCAACTCTTAAGCATGAACATCCCAACTACAGGACTCATATCAAAGATCTAATCACTAAGTTAACTAAAATTCCAGGCTGTGCTTATGACGAACAAAGCCAGGGCAGAAAAATGTGTTCTTGAAGAAGAGACCTTCAAGAACATGATATCCTCATCCTTGCATGCAAAAGTTTGTTGTCAGAATAAGCTGGGACTGGGATCTACTGAGATAGCTCCTCCACACACTATTGTCTGTAAGATCTCCAAGGTGTGGAACTTTTGAAGATGAGCTTTCCCTCATAGACTTCATTGATGCAGAGGATGAAGAGGAGATACTGAAGGATGATTCTAAGAGGAGTGAAGAAGATCATCCTAAGAAAGGTCACTATTCTCTTAAGGAGAGAAAAGAGTCTGGGATGACCAAGTCTAAGAGAAGGAACTTGATCAGAAAAGCCAAGAGGAAATCAAAGAAGGCTCAAGAGATCAAGACCACTTTTAACTCTAAGTAGAAACAAGTGTTTATCTCTGCAGGGTTTGAAGTAGTGAAGGTTGAAGACTCAACTATGAATTCTAGTACTAGGAGTTCTAGTTCATGTCCAACTCATTCTAGCTAAGAGAAGAAGGCTGATTAGCTGTGTACCACTGCTACACAGCCTGAATCATCTAGTTCTAAGAGCAAGCCTCACCCTAAGAAGCTTGCTGTATCATCTGTGAAGATGAAAATGGAGGTGAAAAGTGATCAAGTTCAGTCTCTCTCTTAAAAGAAGACTCTAAAAAGAAAGCAAATGGATTACATCATGTGTGGTAGTACTTCCTGTTGGATCATATGAGGCTGGTGCAACCAAAACAACACTTAGAGCATTTTGAAGTACATCTGAAGAAGTCTTCCGAAGACAAAGCTGCTCTTCTGAAGACAAATTGAAGATCTTCCGAAGCTTAAGTATGAAGAACTTCCAAAGGAAAACTAAGCCTACCGAGACTACATAGTTTTCCTTCCGAAGTATATGAAGAACTTCCAAAGGTAGAACCAAGTCTTCCGAGACCAAGTAGTTCTGCTTCTGAAGCATTCACACTTAGATGATCCAAGACAAAGTCTTCCAAAGAATGAAGTCATGAAGACTTGCAGAAGACTCGAAAGAAGTTGATTCTTCCGAAGTATAAATGGCCTAGGAAGAACTTATTCTTCCGAAGCCATTTTCCTTCGGAAGAATCAACTATGAACCAGTGGACATAAGTATGGGTTGGCTGACATCTGCTGCCAACTCTGATACCGCATGGTGCTTTCCCACGCCCATGTAGTTGACCATACTTTAATCCATGTTCACCTTTATCAGTTAGTACAGTTACCATACTTAGTTGGTGACAAAAGGTAAGTCATGGACCTGTCATCACTACCTAATCTAGGATAGTATTTTATCTTAGATACTTTACTTCTAGCAATGTAGTATTTGTCTAGTGGTAAATTCCAACTGGTTTTTCAAGTATAACCGGCTATAGATAGTAGTATATATAGTTTCTCATTGTAACTTAAGTAACCATGCTAGTAAGAGTCTTGTTATACTAAGTTGAGAAGTAATATATACAAGTATCTTGAAAACCATTCTTGTGTTCATTAACTTATTATATTATTGTCAACTTAGTGAGTTTGTGAGATAAAACTTGTTTAAGAGACCAACATCGATCATGGAATTGTTATCAAAGCTGTCTAGGCTCTTGATTATGAGATCTAACCATTCCAAATCACCGTTGTTTCTTCACACTTACTCACTTCACTCAAATGGCTCTTTACCAAAAATTTTCTGAGTCTGAGATGGGAACCATAACCAAGGCTCCTATCATCACCCCTGATGATTTTGGAACCTGGTGCAAATGTATTGAAGGTTTCATCAAGTATCAAGACAGCCGCATGTGGAGATCTATCACTCATGGTCCTTACAAGCCAAAGGTGGCGGCTCCGGCTGGTAATGGCGTCGTGATTGAGAAAGTTGTTGAAGGCTACTCTATTGAAGATTTTAAGAAGATGGACATCGACTGCAAAGCCATGATCGTGTTGCTTACTGCTATACCAAACTCCATAATGGTAGGCTTTCAGCAATGCGAGACTGCCAAAGAACTATTTGATGCTTTAAGGCTGATGTACTCTGGTTCTACTGAATCAAAGGAGAACAAGAAAGATATGCTGAAGCAGAAGTTTGAGAACTTCACTTATGTTGTTAGTGAGACCTTGAGCCAACAACACTTCAGGTATATGGACTTGATCACCTCTCTTCAGACTATGGGATTTGTTCTTGAGATAAGAGACAGTCAGAAAACTCATGAGTGCACTTCCTCATGAGTGGACTTTTTACTGTGTCTAAATCAAGAGAACTAAAAATCTCAACACTCTCACTATGACTAAATTGTTTGGAATCTTTGATGGATATCGTATGGAGATGGAGACTCAGAAGAGCCACCAAATGAACAGACCCTCAAATCATGCAGACAACAATGCTCTACATGTTGTTAAAGGATCAAGAACTCCCCAGCCTCAGTTGTACCTGAACTACGCCTAACAACTATCATCCTCTTCTGGACCATACATCACTTTCCCTGAGACACCCAGGTCTCAACAGGCTCAACACACTCCCTTCCAGGATAGTTGTACTTTTGTTTTAGGGAGTGTGCACTCTGGAGATTTTCAATTCTGTTTTGATGATCTAGACTGTTTCAGCCCAGATGATGTTGAATATATGGACATTGTCCAGCAAATGGCTCTTTTAACCTATAGAGCAAAGAAGTTCTTTAAAAGAACCAGAAGGCAATTTCCTCAGAACCCAACTAACAGTGAATTCGGGTTTGATAAGAGCAAGCCAAATGCTACAACTATAACTAGCTTGGTCACTTTGCTAGGGAATGTAAAGCTCCAAGATCTAATCCTGGAGTAGCCCAAGCCTCCTAACATCCTGCTACCTCAAAGGCTGTAACCAAACCCACTGAGCCGCAAACTGCAGCTATTGCTCAAGAGGTTAACTGTAGCTTTATGGTGCAAGATGTCACCCCTGCTCAAGTTCTCATGGCTGGAACTAAAGACAGCAAGGTATATGAACATCTCTGTACCCCAACCTATATTGCTAAGGTTAAATTTTATCAGGACTAGAACATGGAAATTAGATCTGATATTGAGTCCTTAAATATCCTAAACTCTGATTTTAAGAGAGCAGAATCTGACTATAAACCAAAATAGAAGAGTTAGAGAAAACTGTGTCCTCTTTAAAACATAAACATACCAACTATAGGACTCAAATAAAAGATCTAATATCCAAGTTGACAGAAGCTCAAGCCCAGCTAGTAATGGCTGAGACTAAAGCGGAGAAGTATGCTATTCAAGAGCATAACTTCAACACCATTATAGCATCATCCTCTCACTCCAAGGTATGCTATTAAAACTAAAGTGGGTTGAAATCCAATGAAATTGCTCCACCACACTCTCTTGTGTCTATTAGACAGCCAAGATGTGGTATAATGAGTAAGAGGTTCCAACTGCTGACCCAGTACTTAGTGAGCTGAAAAATGATGCAATAATGGAAACCACCACAGGAAAGAATAAGGTAGGAAACCTCATCCCCACAGTTGATAAATCCTTGACCACCAAAGCTAGAAAGAACAAGATTAGGGCAGCAAGAAAAACTGCCAAAAAGGTGGCTGAGACTAAGATAAAGACAGACCCAAGGCAAAAAGGTGTATTCATCTCAACTAGATTCCAAGTGGTTGGAAATTCTGATTCAGGAAAGGAGTGTAGTACCAGCACTCCTCTCCAGCCGAAGGATTAGAAATTAAAGGGAAAGGCTGTTGAAGAAGAGAAGAAATGCAAGAAACAACAGCCCATATGTCCCACCAGAATAACATTGAGTGCATAATCTGTGGTCTACATAACCACATGGCTAAAGATTCTTACTACAATCCAGCAAGCACACATTATGCAACCAATGTTAAGAAAGAAGAAATCAAGGATGGTTTCATATTTGGACCTTACCATATGGTCCAAGTGTTAAGGAAAGGAAAGCTTGTTTCTGAAGCCAAGTTTCTTTCGGTAGAAACTCATTCTTCCGAAAGGAAAATAGCTTTGGAAGTCAAGCTAAAGAATAAACAAAGAAATAAAAAGATTTCCTTGAAACCTTCTGAGAAGAAGACTGATTCGGAAGAAAAGGTGGTGAAAACTTCTTCCAAAAAGAAAGAAGCCTCGGAAGCAAGTCAGGCTACACAAGCCTCCTCAGACTCATCAACAGTAGTCAACCACAGGATGGAATGAAAGACCAGAAAAGATGCTGTAGCCCAAACCTCTACTTCACAAACTATAATTAAGCCCCCATGCATACAATTTGCTTCAGTTATATCATCTGTATTAGAAGAACCCAAGACCAACAAGGCTTGGGTTTCCAACAATAACTAATCATTTCACCTTATATGCAGGGACATCCATATGACAAAAATGGAAATGTCTGGATTGTGGACAGTGGATTCTCCAACCACATGACAGGGAACAGATCTCTCCTACAACAATTTGAACATTTTGATGGAGGTCCTGTTTAGTTTGGAGGCGAAGCCGGAGGATACATTTCTGGTAGAGGTAGTGTATCTAATGGTAAGTTAAACATTGACAAAGTAAACTTTGTCAAACAGCTTGAAACAATCTCTTGAGTGTTTCTCAATTTTGTGATCAAAAGCACCAAATGCTTTTCACAAAACATGAGTTCATTATCCTCAAACCCAGGATGATAATTCCTCAGGAATTGGTGCTTCTTAGATCCCAGGAGAGAGGATATGTACAAGCTTGATTTGAACAATGCTTCTCCACTGGGTGACTATCATATCATGCAAAGCTAATGGTGATGAGTCAACTCTTTGGCATAAAAGAATGTGCCATGTTATTTTAAAACCATGAATAAGCTAGTTAAAAATAATTTGGTACATGGTGTGTCTAAAAAGGAGTTTTTGTATAAAGATAACTGTGTTGCTTGCCTGAAAGGAAAGTAACACAAGGTTTCTCACAAATCCAAAGAGGTTAACTCCATCAACACTCCATTACACTTATTGAACATGGATCTTTTTGGTCCTACAAGTATAATGAGCATTAGAAGGAAATCATATTGTCTTGTGATTGTTGATGATTTTACAAGATTTACATGGGTATTCTTTTTATGAACTAAAGATGAAACGGCTGAAACTTTATAATCTTTTATTCTTAAAATTGAAAATCAAAAGGATCACAAGTTAAAATCATTAAAAGTGATCAAGGGACTGGTTTAAGAATCAAGTTCTTGACTCATTCTATAACTCAAAAAGGATTACCAAACAGTACAACGCTCCTAGAACTCCTCAACAGAATGGTGTTACTGAGAGGAAGAACAGGACACTTATTGAGGCTGCAAGAACTATATTAGCTGATTCAAAGATGCCTCTAAATTTCTGGGCAGAGGTAGCAACACTGCATGCTATGTACAGAACATGGTTCTAATTGTTAATCATCATGGAAAGACCCCTTATGAGTTATCAAACAAGAGGCCATCATTCATTGGCTTTCTTAGGTCCTTTGGCAGCAGTTGTACCATACTTAACACAAAAGACAATTGAGCAAAATTTTCTAAAAAGTTGGATGATGCTATCTTTATTGGATATTCCTCAACCTCTATTGCTTATAGAGTGTATAATATTAAAAATAAACAATTTGAGGAATCATCCAACATTGTTGTTAATGAGCACACTTCTTGTGTTAGAGGGAATGGCCCTGATCATATCTTCAATCTAGAATTGTTTCCAAACTATTCTAAACCATCTTGTGAGAATGTTTCAGCTGGAACATAAACTCAAAGTGACCTCTATGAAGATCAAATGTTTGAGTTACCCAGACCTATTCCCGGTTCTCCAAGAGGAATTGAAGAACAAGCTCCCACTACTGGAAGTCCTAAAAGTTTGAACATCTCAAGAAATCATGGAGCTTCAACAAATTGTCAGCTAACTGAGCCTCAAAACTCATCAGCTGAGAACTCTAGCATTCAACACCAAGATGATGAAGACAGTAATATGGAGGAACAGGCAACTATGGATACTACTTCTCAGCAGAATATTATTGATGCTGTCACACATTCATTCAATCAGTACTCATTGAATGAGTGTGAGACAACTAGTCATGGTGTTCAAAACCCTGAGCAAAACTTCTTAAACCTGGATCTATCTATGCAACTAGATATGATTCCTAGGCTCAGGATACTTAACACTCATCCACCTGAGAACATCATTGGGGATGTCTCAGAAGGTGTGAGAACAAGAAGTCAGATCCACAATGGGAATGTCTACTTGTGCTCATGCTTTCTCTCTCAAATGGAACAAAAGAAGGTGGAAGAAGCCCTCAAGGAAAACAACTGGATTGAAGCTATGCAAGAGGAGTTGCTTCAATTCAAGAGGCAAAAGGTATGGAACTTGTGTCCATTACCACCTGGCAAAGCCCCTATTAGCACCAAGTGGGTGTTTAGAAATAAGAGAGATGATAAAGGTTTGATCATCAAGAACAAGGCAAGACTTGTTGTTCAAGGATACACATAGGAGGAAGGAATAGATTACACTGATGTCTTTGCACTTGTTGCAAGACTTGAGGATGTGAGAATCTTCCTTACTTTTGCACCATCCAAGAACTTTGCTGTCTATCAACTTGATGTCAAATGTTCATTTTTATATTGGGATATCGATAGAGAAGTCTATGTGTGTTAGCCACCTGGATTCGAAGTGAAACACTAAATGATGAAAGGATCATTAGATCGAGGATCTGCAGGTAGGAGATCACCATTACTGAATCAACCATCAGGGAGCATCTGGAGCTTCATGATGAGGGCGCCCGTACTTAATTCCCCAAATCTGAGTTGGAAGACACTTACACTCAGATGGGATATGGCGGCAATGTAAGCAAGTCTACAGTCTATAAATTTAACTTCTCCTACAATTGGAAGTTCTTGCTGCACATCGTCCTACACTGCCTATCCAACAAGTCCGGGGGATGGGATCAAATCCCATATGATTTGGGCTGCCTAGTCCACGGGTTGGTAAAAGGCCTGCGCTTCAACTATTCACGCTTTATGCTGAACAACTTAAGAGGCAATCTCACCCGGGATCCATTCTACATGTATCCCTGGTTCATTTAGAACATAATCAATTGTGAGCTGGAAGAGAACATATTACAATGTGCAGATGTTCTACTGGTCCCTCACATGTGGCCTGGCATCTTCAAAACTTTGAAGAAGGTGTCCACCAACTTCACTGGATGATGCATTAATCTTCTTATAGGTATGCGTGAGCCAACGGCTCCTGGTGACATCCCTACAAGCCCAGCAAGTGATGAACCCACACCAGACACCACCACTCAAATACCAATCACTTCTTCCCACCCAATCAAGATTACTTACACAAGACGCCCCAAACAAACCCCTAATCAATCTACTCTGATTGATTAGGTCCCCTCTTTTCAAACTAAAATGCTCGAGTGGAACTCAGGGCTCCCACTCAGCTAGAGGTCCAACCATCCTCCACCATTGACCTCAATGTCAGCATTGAGTCTCCTCAGTCTCAACCTGATGAGCCCACAACCCAAGCCTTTAGCCCTCAGAGTGAGTCTCAACACTCCCTTGAGCAGCCAAAAGGGACACCAACATCATCGGGCATCTGCTCTAGTAGAAGAACCCTTAGGTGCTGACCAAGGTCCCGGGTCATTAGATTTAACCTCCTTATCCCTTATTGACCTATTAACCCGACCTGATGAGGACATTATGTTTCATCCAGGCCATGATGTTGATCTACCACACCACTCTCAAGATCAACTGAGCCCCAGGGAACCTCTAATATCTAGCCCACATCAGCTAAACCTAACTAAGGTAAGTCAAACTGGTGTAGAGGTGACTCATGTAGGCTCAGTTGTCACTACTGAGAGTGTTTCACTAACCTCTCAGGACAGTGGTAACATAAGTGAGACTGAGTCTATGGCAACCTTGCCCCTTGATGACACTGAAAGAGACATCAGCACGCAAGGGTATCCTGGGCGCCAAGAAACCATTATTGGTGGTGATGATGAACATACTAGGTATGTTATCTCATCTCTTAATGCTTCTTCAAAAAAAGATGAGGGTAGTTTGAAACTCATTGTTAGAGAACCTGCTTTCTAAAGTCTCAAACCTTAAATTAAAGGTTAAGACTTTAGAGGATAGGTCTGCCATCCAGTAACTTGAGATAGAAAATCTCAAGGCTCAACTAGCTGAGACACAGATTGAGAAGTCTGTCAGGCACATACCTATCCAGGTTTCTTTAAGTTCCTCCTCCAGCTCTTCTACTTCTCAAGATGATGCTACCAAAAAGGGGGAGAATGTACAGAAACAAAGACACCAGGAACCCTGCCTTGCCATCACAATAACTTCCCTTGATGCCATATCTTCTTTTTACCCTACACAACAACATCCTACAACCATCTTCCCTCAAATAGCTCCTATTACTATTCAAGTGGACCCAAAGATGCTTATAGACCTTAACAAATTTTTAACCACATTTCTGATAAGCTCATCCATTGAACAACCTTCCCCTGATGTAGCCGTTGCCTAATTTGGAGCTGAGGGCTTCAAAGGCTGAGTGCACCACCTACCACTAAAAAGTAAGTTGTTCAACCTAAGGTCTCTATTGAACCTAAGATTAACTTCGAAGGGGATATACAGACTCATGGCCTAGCAACTAATTTGGAAAGGATAGGTAGTGTGTTGGATCATATAAGGCTGGTGCAACTAAAACAACACTTAGAATATTTTTGAAGTACAATTAAAGAAATCTTCCGAAGATAAAGCTGCTCTTCTGAAGACAAGTTGAAGATCTTTTGAAGCTTAAGTATGAAGAACTTCCGAAGGAAAAACTAAGTCTTCTGAGACTAAGTAGTTTTCCTTCCGAAGTATATGAAGAACTTTCGAAGGTAGAACCAAATCTTCCGAAGTATATGAAGACCAAGTAATTCTCCTTCAGAAGTATTCACACTTAGAAGATCCAAGACAAAGTCTTTCGAAGAATGAAATCACAAAGACTTGCAGAAGACTTGGAAGAAGTTGATTCTTCCGAAGTATAAATGGCCTTGGAAGAACTTATTCTTCCGAAGCCATTTCGCCTTCGGAAGAATCAACTATGAACCAGTGGACATATATGGGCTGTCTGACATCCACTGACAACTCTGATACACTACATGGCACTTTCCCACTCCCATGTAGTTGACCATAGTTTAATCCACTTTTCACCTTTATCAGTTAGTACAGTTAACATACTTAGTTGGTGACAAAAGGTAAGTCATGGACCTGTCATGAATACCTAATCTAGGATATTATTTTATCTTATATACTTTACTTATAGCAATGTAGTATTTTCTTAGCGGTAAATTCCAGCTGGTTTTTCAAGTATAACCAGCTGTAGATAGTAGTATATATAGTTTCTCATTGTAACTTAAGTAACCATGCTTATAAGAGCCTTGTAATATTAAGTTGAGAAGTAATATATGCAAGTATCTTGAAAACAATTCTTATGTTCATTAACTTATTATATTATTGTCAACTTAGTTAGAGATTTTGCTTTATCAACCGAGTGAGACTTAGTGAGTTTGTGAGATACAAAACTTGTGTTGAGAGACCAACACCGATCCTGTAATTGGTATTAGAGCTTTTTGGGCTCTTGATTGTGAGATCTAACCATCCCAAATCTCCTTTGTTTCTTCACACTTACTCACTTTACTCAAATGGCTCTTAACCAAAAGTTTTCTGAGTCCAAGATGGGAACAATGACCAAGGCTCCTATCATCACCCCTGATGATTTTGGAACCTGGTGCAAACGTATAGAAGGTTTTATCAAGTATCAAAACAGCCGCATGTGGAGATCTGTCACTCATGGTCCTTACAAGCCAAAGGTGGCGGACCCGGCTGGTAATGGCGCCATGATTGAGAAAGTTGTTGAAGATTACTCTGATGAAGACTTTAAGAAGATGGACATCAACTACAAAGTGATGACCGTGTTGCTTACTGCTATACCAAACTCCGTAATGGCAGGCTTTAAGCAATGTGAGACCGCCAAAGAACTCTTTGATGCTTTGAAGCTGATGTACTCTGGTTCTACTAAATCAAAGAAAAACAAGAAGGATATGCTGAAGCAGAAGTTTGAGAACTTCACTTATGTTGTTGGTAACCTTGAGCCAACAATACTTCAGGTATATGGACTTGATCACCTCTCTTCATACTATGGGAGTTGTTCTTGAGAAAAGAGACATAGTCAGAAAATTCATGAGTGCACTTCCTCATGAGTGGACTTTTTACTGTGTCTCAATCAAGAGAACTGAAAATCTTAACACTCTCATTATGTCTGAACTGTAGGGAATCTTTGATGGATACCGTATGGAGATGGAGACTCAGAAGAGCCACCAGAAGAACAGACCCTCAAATCCCGCAGTCAACAATGCTCTACATGTGAAGGATCAAGAACTTCCAAGCCTCTGTTGTACCTGAACTACCCCCAACAACCATCATCCTCTTCTGGGCCATACATCACTTTTCCTGAGACACCCAGGTCTTAATAGGCTCAACACACTCCCAATGGCTCTTTTAACCTATAGAGCAAAGAAATTCTTTAAAAGAACCAAAAGGCAGTTTCCTCAGAACCCAACTAATAGCAAATTTGGGTTTGATAAGAGCAAGGCCAAATGCTATAACTGTAACTAGCTTGGCCACTTTGCTAGGAAATGTAAAGCTCCAAGATCTAATCCTGGAGCAGCTTAAGCCTCATAGCATCCTGCTACCTCAAAGGCTACAACCAAACCCACTAAGCCACAAACTGCTACTATGGCTCATGAGGTTGATTGGAGCTTTATGGTGTAAGATGTCACTCCTGCTCAAGCTCTCATGGCTGGAACTGAAGACAGCAAGGTATATGAACATCTCTGTACTCCATCCTGTATTGCTAAGGTTAAATTGTATCAGGACTACAACATGGAAATTAGATCTGATATTGAGTCCTTAAATATCCTAAAATCTAATTTTAAGAGAGCAGAATCTGACTATAAGCTCAAAATAGAAGAGTTAGAGAAAACTATGTCCTCTTTTAAACATTAACATACCAACTATAGGACTCAAATAAAAGATCTAATATCCAAGTTGACTAAAGCTCAAGCCCAGCTAGTCATAGCTGATGCTAAAGCAGAGAAGTATGCTATTCAAGAGCACAACTTCAACACCATTATAGCATCATCCTCCCACTCCAAGGTATGCTATCAAAACAAAAGTGGGTTGGGATCTAATGAAATTGCTCCACCACACTCTCTTGTGTCTATTAAACATCCAAGATGTGGTACTGATGAGCAAAAGGTTCTAACTGCTGACCCACTACCTAGTGAGCAGAAGTATGATATAATAATGGAAACCACCACAGGGTAGGATAAGGTAGAAAACCTCATCTCCATAGTTGATAAACCCTTGACCACCAAAACCAGAAAGAACCAGATCAGGGCAACAAGAAAAACTGCCAAAAAGATGGCTGAGACTAAGATGAAGACAAAGGGTGTATTCATCTCAGCTGGAGGTTGGAAGTTCTAATTTAGGAGAGTAGTACCAGTACTCCTATCCAGTAGAATAAGAGAAGAAGTGCAAGAAACAATAGCCCACATGTCCCACCCAGAATAACATTGAGTGCATAATCTGTGGCCTGCATAACCACATGGCTAAATATTGTTACTATAATCTAGCAAGCACACATTATGCAACCAATGTTAAGAAAGAAGGAGTCAAGGATGGTTTCATATTTGGACCTTACCATATGATCCAAGTGTTAAGGAAAGGAAAGCTTGTGTCCAAAGCCAAGTTGCTTTCGGAAGAAACTCATTCTTCCAAAAGGAAAATAGCTTTGGAAGACAAGCCAATGAACAAACAAAGAAACAAAAACATTTCCTTGAAACCTTCCAAGAAGAAGACTGCTTCAGAAGAAAAGGTGGTGAAAACTTCTTTCGAAAAAGAAGCCTCGGAAGCAAGTCATGCTGCACAAGCCTCCTCAGGATCATCAACACACGTCAACCATAGGATGGAATGGAAGACCAGAAAAGATGTTATAGCCCAAACCTCTTCTTCACAAACTATAATTAAGCCCCCATGCTTACAATTTGGTTCAGTTATATCATCTGTATTAGAAGAACCCAAGACCAACATGGCTTGGGTTTCTAATAATAACTAATCATTTCACCTTATGTGCAGGGACATCCACATGACAAAAATGGAAATGTCTGGATTGTGGACAGTGGATGCTCCAAGCACATGACAGGGAACAGATCTCTCCTACAACAATTTGAACATTTTGATGGAGGTCTTGTTTAATTTGGAGGTGAAGCCGGAGGATACATTTTGGTAGAGGTAGTGTATCCAATGGTAAGTTAAACATTGATAAAGTAAACTTTGTCAAATAGCTTGAACACAATCTCTTGAGTGTTTCTCAATTCTATGATCAAAAGCACCAAATGCTTTTCACAGAACATGAGTGCATTATCCTCAAACCCAGAATGACAATTCCTTAGGAATTGGTGCTTCTTAGATATCCCAGGAGAGGGGATATGTACAAGCTTGATTTGAACAATGCTTCTCCACTGGGTGAAGTATCATGCTTTCTATCCAAAGCTAATGGTGATGAGTCAACTCTTTGGCATAAAAGAATGTGCCATGTTAATTTTAAAACCATGAATAAGCTGGTTAAAAATAATTTGGTACATGGTGTGCCTAAAAAGGAATTTTTCTGTAAAGATAACTATGTTGCTTGCTTGAAGGGAAAGCAACACATGGTTTCTCATAAATCTAAAGAAGTTAACTCCATCACTACTCCATTACACTTATTGCACATGGATCATTTTGGTCCCACAAGTATAATGAGCATTGGAAGGTAATCATATAGTCTTGTGATTGTTAATGATTTTACAAGATTTACATGGGTATTCTTTTTAAGGACTAAAGATGAAACGGCTGAAACTTTAAAATCTTTTATTCTTAAAATTGAAAATTAAAAGGATCACAAGGTAAAAATCATTAGAAGTGATCAAGGGACTGAGTTTAAGAATCAAGTTCTTGACTCATTCTGCAACTCAAAAGGGGTCGCCAGACAATACAGTGCTCCTAGAACTCCTCAACAAAATGGTGTTGCTGAGAGGAGGAATATGACACTTATTGAGGCTACAAGAATTATGTTAGCTGATTCAAAGCTGCCTCTAACTTTCTGGACATAGGCAGTCAGCACTACATGCTATATGCAGAACAAGGTTCTTATTATTAAACCCCATGGAAAGACCCCTTATGAGTTATGGAACAAAAGGCCACCATTCATTGGCTTTCTTAGGTTCTTTGGCAGCAGGTGTACCATACTCAACATAAAAGACAATTTAACAAAATTTGCTAAAAATCAGATGATGCTATCTTTGTTGGATATTCTTCAACCTCTATTGCTTATAGAGTGTATAATATTAAAAATCAATAATTTGAGGAATCATTCAACATTATTGTTAATGAGCACACTCCTTGTGTTAGAGGGAATGGCCCTGATCATATCTTCAATCTAGAATTGTTTCCAAACTATTCTAAACCATCTTGTGAGAATGTTTCAGTTGGAACAGGAACTCAAAGTGACATCTATGAAGATCAAATGTTTGAGTTACCCAGACCTATTCCCGGTTCTCTAAGAGGAATTGAAGAACAAGCTCCAACTACTGGAAGTCCTAAAAGTTTGAACATCTCAAGAAATCATGGAGCTTCAATAAATTGTCAGCCAACTGAGCCTCAAAACTCATCAGCTAAGAATTCTAGCATTCAACACCAAGCTGATGAAGATAGTAATCTGGAGGAACAGGCAACTGTTGATACTACTTCTCAGCAGAATATTATTGATGCTGTCACACATTCATTCAATCAATACTCATTGAATGAGTGTGAGACATCAGCTGGTCATGGTGTTCAAAACCCTGAGCAAAACTTCTTAAACCTGGATCTATCTATGCAACTAGATGTGATTCCTAGGCTCAGGATACATAACACTCATCCAGCTGAGAACATCATTGGGGATGTCTCAGAAGGTGTGAGAACAAGAAGTCAGACCCACAATAGGAATGTCTACTTGTGCTCATGCTTTCTCTCTCAAATAAAACTAAATAAGGTGGAAGAATCCCTCAAGGAAAACAATTGGATTGAAGCTATACAAGAGGAGTTGCTTCAATTCAAGAGGCAAAAGGTATGGAACTTATGTCCATTGCCACCTGGCCAAGTCCCCATTGGCACCAAGTGGGTGTTTAGAAATAAGATAGATGATAAAGGTTTGATCATCAAGAACAAGGCAAGACTTGTTGTTCAAGGATACTCACAAGAGGAAGGAATAGATTACACTGATGTCTTTGCACCTGTTGTAAGACTTGAGGCTGTGAAAATCTTCCTTGATTTTGCAGCATCCAAGAACTTCACTGTTTATCAACTTGATGTCAAATGTACATTTTTATATGGGGATATTGATAGAGAAGTCTATGTGTGTTAACCACCTGGATTTGAAGACCCATAACACCCCAACTATCTGTGCAAACTAGATAAAGCTCTTTATGGGTTGCATCAAGCACCTAGGCTGTGGTATGAGACCCTATCTCTGTTTCTTCTTTGAAATGCCAGAGGCACCATAGACAAGACATTGTTCATAAAGAAGTCTGGGAAGGACATGCTACTTGTTCAAGTCTATGTTGATGACATCATATTTGGTTCCTCAAATGACCAAATGTGCAAAGACTTTGAAAGCATCATGAGGAAGAAGTTTGAGATTAGTTCAATGGGAAAGATAGATTTCTTCCTTGGAATTCAAGTGAAGTAGATGGAAGAAGGGTTCTTCATCAATCAATCTAAGTATGTCAAGGACATCTATAGAGATTTGGGATGAAAGATTGTAAGCAAGCCAAGACACCTATACCCAGAAATCACAATCTTTGTCCTGATTTTGAGGGGGAGGATACTGATCAGCATTAGTACAGGGTGATTATTGGATCTCTGATGTATCTCATTGTATGTAGACCTGATATCATGTTTGCAACCTGCATCTGTGCAAGATATCAGGCTGCTCCCAAGGTGTCTCACCTAATTGCTACCATGAGAATTCTTAGATACCTTAAAGGAGCTTCCAAACTGGGTCTTTGGTATCCTAAGAATAAGGACTTCAATATTTATGGGTACACTAACAGTGATTATGGTGGCAGCAACATCAACAACAAATCCACATCCGGAGGATGTCAATATCTTGGTGGAAGGATTAACTCTTGGCAATGCAAGAAACAATCATGTGTCTCTACCTCAACTGCTGAAGCTGAATACATTGCTATTGCAAGCTGCTGTGCTCAACTGCTATGGCTTCAGAATCAGATGCTGGACTATGGTTTCAACTTCACGCAGACTCCTATCCACATAGACAACAAAAGTTCCATTTCTATCACAGAAAATCCGGTCAAGCACTCCAAGACAAAGCATATCGACATCAGGTATCATTTCATTAGAGATATTCATGAGAAAAATCTAACAAAGTTAGTCAAAGTGAATTCAAATGAACAATATGCTGACTTGTTCACTAAAGCCTTTGATGAACAAAGATTTAAATATTTAATTACAGCTATTGGGATGATTAACATTGACTAGTTCTTCTCTTTTGAAAAACCTTTTTAAAATATGTCTTGTCTATGTTGTCTAACTACCATCTAAGCCCTGTTACAAAAAGGTTTTCTTCAAAAATCTAAGTGTAAATACTTCCAAAGAGAAATTTACCCTCAGAAGAAATCTTTATCCATCTTCCGAAGGCAAATTGCTCTGCATAAATATTATCTTCAAAAGAGTTTTTAGCCTCGAAAGAACAATTGATCATAGATCAAATTTACTTCCAAAGCTTACTAACTTCTATTCTTGAAAGAAGATTGTACTCTCGGAAGCAAACTTGCCATTGAGACACGGTTTGATTTTGGAAGTAAAAATGGCTTCGGAAGATAATATTGAGAAACACAAGTTTTTTCTCTCAGAAGCGCGTTTGCCTTCGGAAAAACATCTTTACTGTGTAACGGAAATCATTGGGCCCCACTCTATTAAAAGTAAGATTTTATTGATGATTGTCGAAATATTTTAAATGTTTTATCTTACTGCCTCTATCAAATCGAAACCTAAACTATCCTTTCACCTTATATGTTTGCTTTTTAACCCCCATTTAAAATTTCCGACTCTCTTTCTTTACTTTCTTTACCACAACAAAAGCCCTAAATTACCACCATCTTCTTCACTCACTCTCAAATTCCTTCAATCCTACCGTACCTCTTAACAATGGCTCTAAGTCCCCAACATAACTAGGTCGCTATCCTTGATTCTTCAAAGGATGCAGACTTTGCCCCTATCATCGAATTTTTGTCCCAATCGGCATACTTCACTGCCCTCACCATTAACCCCACCATCTAATCTAACCACATGGCCGAATTTTGGGCCAATGGTCAAGATGAAACACTAAATGGTGAAAGAGTCATCAAATCGACGATCTGCGGACAGGAGATCACCATTGCTGAATCAACCATCAGGGAGCATCTAGAGCTTCATGTCCCAGATAGAGCTAAAGAAAGTTAATAAGGCTTTAAAGGATGGAAGTTGGGTTGAAGCAATGCAAGAGGAGCTGGTTCAATTCAAAAGACAAAAGGTGTGGAACCTATGTCCTCTTCCTTACGGGAAGACTATCATAGGAACCAAGTGGGTTTATAGAAACAAGAAGGATGATAGAGGACTTGTCATCAAGAACAAGGCCAGACTAGTTGTTCAAGGATACACACAAGAAGAGGGAATTGATTACATAGATGTTTTTGCTCCTATGGCAAGACTTGAAGCTATAAGAATATTCCTGGCTTTTGCTGCATCCAAGGATTTCAAGGTCTACCAACTTGATGTCAAGTGTGCTTTCTTATATGGGGTGATTGATGAAGAGGTGTATGTTAAACAACCACCTGGCTTTGCAGACCCAGATCATCCTAATTTTGTCTACAAGCTTGATAAAACTCTTTATGGGCTGCACCAAGCTCCAAGAAAGTGGTATGAGACACTATCTCAGTATCTCTGTCAACATGGCTACAAGAGGGGTAGTATAGATGGAACTCTCTTCATCAAAGGAACAAGGAATGACTTAATGCTGGTTCAAGCATATGTAGATGACATTATCCACAGGTCAACTAATCCAAAGCTTTGCAAAGACTTTAAGAGGCTGATGAAGAATAGATTTGAAATGAGTGCCATAAGGAACTCAATTTCTTTCTAGGAATTCAAGTGAAGCAAGTTGACAATGGCATCTTTATAAGTCAATCAAAGTATGTACAAGACATACTTACAAGATTCAACATGACTGATTTTAAGGTTGTAAAGACACCCATAGCCAGAAACCACTCCCTTGGACCTGATCTTAAGGGGGAGTGTGTGGATGCACATCTATACAGGGCTATGATTGGGTCTCTTATGTACCTCACAGCCACCAGGCCTGATATCATGTTTGCCATATGCATTTGTGCAAGATATCAAGCCAAACCTAAGATGTCACATCTAATTGCTATCAAGAGGATTCTTAGATATCTCAAAGGTTCTCCCAAGCTTGGCCCTTGGTATCCAAAGAATTCTGACTTCAATCTGTATGCCTATACAGATAGTGACTATGGTGGCTGCAACATGACTACAAAGTTTACATCTGGGGGATGTCAATTCCTTGGTGGAAGGATGATCTCTTGGCAATGCAAGAAACAACCCTATATGTCTGCATCAACTGCTAAAGCTGAATACATTGCTGCTGCAAGCTGCTATGCTCAAGTGCTTTGGATTCAGAATCAGTTGCTGGACTATGGATTCAACTTCAAAGAGACTCTCATTCATATAAACAACAACAATGCTATCTCTATTACAGAGAATCCTGTGCAACACTCAAGGAAAAAACATATTAACATCGAGTATTATTTGATTAGAGATAATTTTGGAAAGGGATTAATCAAACTAGTCAAAGTTAACACAATTAAACAATATGCTGATCTGTTCACTAAAGCTTTTGATGAGTAAAGATTCAAATATCTTGTGTCAGCTATTGGGATGATTAACTTTGAGTAGTTTTTATTAAACTTAAAATCAATTTTATTTCTAAAACCTGTGTGTCCTAAGTTGTCTATTTTATCATCTTCATAAGCCCAGTTTATTTTGGAAGAAAATCTTTAAAATAATATTCCTTATATTTTTGAAAGATTTTCAAACATATTTTCTTTAGGAAGATTTCAAGTTATCTTCGGAAGAACATTATGTCTTCATCAAATAACTACTTATAAAACATTCACCTTCGGAAGAAATTCTGATATATCTTCCAAAGCCAAAATATGTTTCTAAGTACTTACATGTATTTGAAGGAAAATTTTCTTTCGAAAACAATTAAGTCTTGGAAAATTTATTCTCTTTAAAATAAAACTCCAATTTCTTAATCTCTTCCAAAACCAAACATGTCTCAGAAGTGAAAATCTCTAAGTATTTTCCTTCCAAAGCAAAATTTTCACAAACCTTAGGAATAACTTCCGAAGCCAAAATTGGCTTCGGAAGCCTTTTCTTAAAACTTTCGAAAAAAAAAATGCCTTCTGAAGATTTTCAACTTCCAAGAAAAACTACCTTTTTGGGCACTTTTTCAGAGGTGGGACCCATATTCAGATTTTAAAGTTTAGTCTTTTGCATTAACTTTGTCTCAAATTCATTTCATATATATTCTCTCAATGGTTCCCCCTCTTTTCACTATCTTCTTCATTTGCATTCTTTCTAACCTAAATTCACCCACAAACCGACTTTCTTCTTGTCTTCCTTCACAGTAAAGCTACCTCAAATGGCCAACCCTGACCGTAGAAACCAACCCGATTTCTCCATGCATCTTTACAGGCAACATAATCAAGTTGCTCTGTTAGACTCTGAGAAAGATCCTGGTTTCTCAGAGGTTTTCCGCTTTCTTACGCTATCAAACTACTTCACCTCCCTCACCATAGATCCTCCACTCTATGAGGATTAGCTTTTGGAATTTTAGAGGACCCACCAAGAGGTCACCATGGATGGGGAGAAGACACTGTCTGCCAAAGTTGAAGGGAACATGTAATGTTCTAAAATTGGGACAGATGAAGCCCGGCATCTTCAAGACTATGAGGAAGCCAACTGTTGGCTTCTCAGGGGTAGAAATAGCCCTTGTCCCAAAAATGTCAGAGCTCATTGCTCAAGGTGACAACCTAGCAGCACCAGCTAGTGTTGAACCCACACCTTCTACTTCTTAACTACAAAAACAACCAAAAATAACCATCACCTACCAAAGATAATCCAAACAAACCCCTACACATACTACTCAGCTTGTGCAGGCCCGTATATCATCACCCATATAGGAGGAAATGGACACTGGAGCTCCCACCTATCCTGAGGAGCAAACCACTCCTATGTTACCAATAATCAGTGTTGAGGTTCCTCATGCTTAGCTTGATGAGCTCACAACCCCCAAGCCTTAAGCCTTCACTCAAAATCTCAAACTCTAATGAACAACATTCAGGGGACAGTTACCATCCCTAACCTCTTATCTAAACCAACTAATCCCGAACCTTGAATTCTATGATGATGCAGACGTGGGATTCAGTGAGTATCATGAGTCTCTCTTCTCCTCCCCTGATCAAGGAGAGATGAGTACTCCTGTTTCTCCTATGTCTAGCCTATATCATCCACCTACAACTCAGGTGGATCTCCCTAAACTTGTTCAGGAGGTCCATTTGGAAGAGGCTCACTTTTTAGCAAGTGATTACATCTTTAAGACCTAAACCATGGCAACCCAACCCATTGACATTTCACTTGAAGCTATCATGGTGCGGGGGAAATCTAGCAGCCAAGAACAAAGTGCTAGTGATGAGGAAGAAGACCTTGGTCCTATTCTCTCATCCCGCCATGATTCTTCTGATGAAGATGAGGGGAGTCTAAAACTAAAGGTGCAAAAACTGACTTATACATGCACCTATTTAGTCTCAAAGATAAGTCACCTGGAATCTCAGGTGACTGTCTTACAAAGGAGGGTTAATGACCAACAACTTGAGATCACCGATCTCAAAGGCAAGTTAGCTGAGAGACCACTCAGGAGAACTCAACCAGGTCCACAAGAACCTGTGGATGTGATAGACCCAACCCCAAGCTCACCTATGCAAGAAGGTGATGCTACCAAAAAGGGGGAGAAAGTCCAAACAATCACAAAACCTAGGAGTTCTTCACAGAGTATGGACTTTGAGGATTCACCACCCTCACTTGCAATGGTCCATACTCTGCAACCTCCTCAAGTCTACATGGATGTGGACTCACTCATACAAAGTTTGTTTGAGGATGGTATTCCAAGAGTTGAAGAAGTTCCTGTCTTAACTCAAGTAGAGCCTCTTGTAACTGGAATACCGATCTTGTCCTGGACCTTTGCTGCTAATCCAGATAGGTGGTGTATCATCAGAGATCAAGGAGGTCAAGATGTTTATTTCTGGCAAGACACGCTTGATCTTTCTCTACATGATCTCCATGACAAGAGAAGGTATTATAAGAGTCTGAGGGATCCTAACCAGATGATGAAGGAAGGTATGGTCTTGATCCTAATGAGGACTATCAACATCTGAGTAACTTCTCTATTTTGGTAGCATCAGCCTAGGGGGAGTTTGTAAGATTATATTATAAGGCTGATGCAACCAAAGAAGCCAAAACAACCAAGGAGCTTCCTGCATGCATGCACTGATGTATAAGGTAGAAGTTAATTAGGAAGTTTTACACTCATCACCTAAATTATTCTATATGTAAAATCTTTCAAAGCCAAAGATGAAGTCTTTCGAAGCTTCAAAGAAAAAGTCTTTCGAAGCCAATGAAGTGAAGACTGATTTCTTCTGAAGACAGAGAAGTCATGCTTTCTCTGATGTACTTTTACATAAAGCTGACTTACTTTCCGCTACAATTCTGAAGACTCACCAACTTATACAAGTTGGTGAAAAGGTCCATGCTTTAGTAAACTGTAGATTATGGTCTTGAGTCTATAACTTCCTACTTTATACCTTTTATCCTTTTTGTAATATATTAGGATGTGAGCTATAGCATGTCATAGTCACAAGTCAAAAGGCAATCTATCTTTTGACTTTACATTGATCTTGTTGTCTAGATTAGTGTTTCTAGCTGGCCATCAAAGTATGGCCGGCTGTAGGATGTAGTATAAAGTATCTTAGGTCCTTGTATTTCTTTTTATGCTTTATAACACTTGTTAAAGAACTTGAGAGCAATATACAGCATCCTTGAAAACTATATTAGCCTGTTCTTGTTCTTAGTTTTGTTTCATTATTTTACTTGTGTTCTTAGTATCTTTCTTATAAACCCGGTTCCCTATTTGATCTGTTAAGTGTTCTAACACTCTCCTCATTGTGAGACTGATTGTATTGACCATCCTTTAACCGGTCCTGCCAAGGGTCACTATACTCCTGGAGAAAAGAAGAGACCAGGGATGGTCCAGTCAGCTAGAAAGAATTTGATCAGGGCTGCTAAAAGAAAATTAAAGAATGTCTAGGAGATCAAGCCCACCTTTAACCCCAGGCAAAAACAAGTCTTTATCTCTGCTGGGATTGAGGTGAGGAAAACTAAAGACTTAACCAAGGACTTTAGTACCAGGAGTCCTAGTTCAAGTTCAAACCATCCTGATCAAGAGAAAAAGGTTGAACAAGTGTGCACCACTACTGCACAGCCTGAACTATCCAACTCCAAAAACAAGCTTCACCCTTAGAAGCCTGTTGTATCATCTAAGAAGATGAAGAAGAAGCTGGAAAGAGATCAAGATCAACCTTCTCCTCAGAGCTTGACTCTTAGAAGTATGCCTGTGGAATGCATCATGTGTGGTGGTAAAACTCATTATGCTAAGGATTGCAATTATAATCCTAAGAGTACCATCCATATGAACAAGAAGAAGACTTCTAAGAGGAAGAAGAAAATAGCTTCAGAAGGAAAATCACTTTCCTTTGGAAGCTCCAAGGTGAACAAAAAGAAGATAGGTGGAAAAATGTCTTCTGAAGCAAGTTCGGACTCAGAAGAAAGGAATGCTTCCGAAGCACTGAAGTCTGCTGCAGTGGGTGCAAAAGCTTCCGAAAGTTTAGTCTCCAAAACTTCTGAAGATTCAATCTCCAAAACTTTTGAAGTCATAAAAACTTCCAAAGTTTTGAAGTCCAAGTCTAATATTCAAAAGATGGCATGGAAGATGAAGAAAGACCATGTCACTGAAGTTTCTTCATCAGTAACAGCCAAGGATTCTCAAAACTTGCATACAGGATCAATAATTGTTGAACTATCTTCAATTTATCTTGATGAGTCCAAGACAGCAAGGCTTTTGTTTCAAAATGTCACTAACCATCTCTTTTTATATGTAGAAACAGATAAAGACCAAAAGAAATGTATGGATCATCGATAGTGGTTGTTCCAGGCACATGACTGGCAATGGCACTCTGCTTCAAGACTTTGAGAAAAGTGATGGAGGGCCAATTGCTTTTAAAGTTGAATCAGGTGGTTATATCATTGAAAGGGGCAGGGTCATAAATGGTAAGCTCAGCATTGAGAAGTTAAACTTTGTCAAAGAGCTTGAGTATAATCTTTTGAGCGTATCTTAACTTTGTGACCAGAGACATAACATGCTCTTTATTGAGCATGAGTGCATTGCTTTCAAGCCCGTGGTGATCATTCCTCAAGATCATATCCTATTCAGAGCCCCCAGGGAACATGTACAAGATGGATTTGCAGGAAACCTTCCTATCAGGAGAAGTTCTTGCTTTCTATCTAAAGCCAATAGTGATGAGTCTTTCCTTTGGCATTAAAGAATGTGCCATGTAAAATTTAAGAACATGAATAAATTAATTAATGATGATTTGTTAACAGGAATGCCAAAGAAAGAGTTTACAAGTGATGAACATTGTGTTGCATGTCTGAAAGGAAAGCAACACAATGTGTCTCATAAGCCAAAGGAAATGAACACACTCCCAGTGTGAAAGGTTCTGGTTCTGATAGGCTATTTGATCTTGATTTAGTTACCAACTATTTTAACAAATCTTGTGAAGATGTTTTAGGAACAACAAGCAATACATTTGCAGGAGATCCTGATCCTAGATTTAAGCTAAGAAGACCAAATAATAGAATTCCTTCAGCTCCAATAATAACAAACTCTGTAAGTTGAAATCTTGTCAGCACAAGCATGACAAATTCTTCAGCTGAAACATCTGAGGTGCCAACAAATTCCAGCAATGAGGCATAAAACTCAAATGAAGGGATTTACAATGTAGGAGGAGATGGAGATGGTGAAAGTGATCAAGAATTTCATGATGCTGACAACCACTATACTGAAGACAACATCAATGATGTCACACACTCTCTGGATTAAGTCCCACTTGATGGGTATGCTGATGTGGTAGGTGATACTCAATCACCAGATCTAAATTTCACTATTTTAGATCTGTCAAATCAATTTGCTGTGATTCCTCAACTGAGAATCCATAAGTACCATCCTACCACAAACATCATTAGAGAGGTTAAGACTAGGAGAGAACAAGAGGACAAACCTATGATAAAAATGTTTGTCTGCACTCTAGCTTCTTGTCCCAGATTGAGCCAAAGAAAGTAGATAAGGCTTTAAAAGATAGAAGCTGGATTGAAGCAATACAGGAGGAACTGCTTCAATTCAAAAGACAAGGTGTTCAGAACCTATGTCCTCTTCCTCCTAGGAAGATGCCAATAGGTACCAAGTGGGTTTTTAGAAACAAGAAAGATGATAGAAGGCTTGTCATCAAGAACAAGGCAAGACTAGTAGTCTGAGGGTACACTTAAGAAGAAGGGATCAACTACATAGATGTTTTTGCTCCTGTAGCAAGACTTGAAGTTCTAAGGATATTCTTTTCTTTTATTGCATCCAAGGATTTTAAGGTCTACCAACTTGATGTCAAGTGTGCATATTTATATGGGGTGATAGATGAAAGAGGTGTATGTGAAGTAACCACATGGCTTTGTAGTCCAGATCATCCTGATTATGTCTGCAAGCTTGATAAAGCTCTCTATGGGCTGCATCAAGCTCCAAGGAACTGGTATGAGACATTATCATATTACCTAGTTCAACATGGTTACAAAATAGATACTATTGACAGCACACTCTTCATCAAAAGAACAGAGAATGACTTGATGTTGGTTCAAGTTTATGTTGATGACATCATCTTTGGGTCAACTAATGAAAGACTCTTTAAAGAGTTTGAGAAGTTGATGAAGAATAGGTTTGAAATGAGTGCCATGGGGGAACTTAGTTTCTTTCTAGGAATTCAAGTGAAGCAAGTTGACAATGGCATCTTTATAAACCAATCAAAGTATGTACAAGACATACTAACCAGATTTCATCTGACTGATTGTAAGGTTGCTAAGACTCCCATAGCTAGAAACCACTCCCTAGGACCTGATCTTGAGGGGGAGTGTGTTAATGAATATCTTTACAAGGCTATGATTAGGTATCTTATGTACCTAGTTACATATATGTACAAGATATCATGTTTACCACATGCATATGTGCAAGATATCAAGCCAACCCCAAAATGACACACCTAGTTGCTATCAAGAGGATTCTTAGATACCTCAAAAGAGCACCCAAGCTGTGAATTTGGTATCCAAAGAATTTTGACTACAATATGTATGCATATACAGATAGTGACTTTGTTGGTTGCAACATGACTACAAAGTCTATATCGGGGGGATGTCAGTTCCTTGGTGGAAGGATAGTCTCATGGTAATGCAAGAAGCAATCCTGTGTATCTGTATCAACTGTTGAAGTTGAATACATTGCTGTTGCAAGCTGCTATGCTCAAGTGATTTGGATTCATAATCAGATGCCAGATTATGGATTCAACTTCAAGAAGACTCCTATCAACAAAGACAACAACAGTGCTATCTCTATCATATAGAATCCAGTGCAGCACTCAAAGAGAAAGCATATCAACATCAGGTATCATTTGATCAGAGATATTTTTAAAAAATGATTGATAAAACCGGTTAAAGTTAACACAAATGAACAATATGCTGATCTATTCACAAAAGCATTTTATGAATAGAGATTTAAATATCTAGTATCAGCTATTAGGATGATTAACTTTGAGTAGATTTTCCTAAATTAATTTTAAAATGGTTTTTCAAATACGTGTGTCTTTAAAGTTGTCTAATTTATCACTCATATAAGCCTTGTTTATCTTAGAAGAAATTTTTCTAAATGATATTCCTTAGAATTTTAAGAATTAAAGACAGACTTTCTTTCGGAAGACATTAAATTGACTTCAGAAGAACATTATGTCTTCAAAACTAATAACTACTTACTAAGGGATTTAGCCTCGAAAGAAATTCTAATATATCTTCCGAAGCTTAAATATGTTTCTAAGTACTTATATGTTTTGAAGGACAATTTTCTTCCGAAAGCAATTAAGTCTAAAAAGTTTTATTCTCTTCTTGAGTAAATCTTTTAAAGTCTAATATCTTCTGAAACCAAATCTGTCTCGGAAGCAAACTTACTCTAAGTACATTTTCTTCCGAAGTAATTCTTCTAAAACAAGGGAATATCTTTCGAAGTCAATTTTGCTTCGGAAGCTTTCTTTAAAACTTCCGAAGGCAAATTACCTTCGGAAGATTTTCAACTTCCAAGATAACTACCTTTTTGGGCACTTTTTTAGAGGTTGGACCGACATCCGGATTTTAAAGTTTATCTTTTTCAATAACTTAATCTCAAATCCAAGCATATAATACATTTTCCAATGGGTCTCCCTCTCTCATCTTCATCTGCAATCTTCTAGCCCTAAATCACCCACAAACCCTTGTTGTTCTTCACATCTCTCACATAAAAGCTTCAGAAAATGGCCAACCCTAAACCCCAAACCAGCCACCCTTTGTCATGCACCTTTACAGGCAATACAATTAGGTTGCTCTGTTGTCCTTTGATAAAGACCCTGATTTTTCAAGGATTTGCAACTATCTTTCCTTCTCATCATACCTTACCGCTTTCACAATAGACCCTCTTTATGAAGATCAACTGCTGGAGTTTTGGAGGACCTGCCAAGAGGTCATCTTGGAAGGTGAGAACGCACTATCTATATCAGTGCAAGGGAAGACGGTGTTCATCATTCCAGCCACCATCAATCAACATTCAAGGTTAGATGATGAAAAAGGTGAGTTGTCCCTCTCCAAAGAGGTAGTCAACAGCTCATTCCAGCTGATGGGCTATGAAGGTGACTTTTCAGTCAAGACCTTTAGGAAAGAGAAGGTCTCTTCTCAATAGAAGTACCTCCTCCATGTTGTAATCCACTCTTTATCCTACAAACATGGAGGATGGGATCAAGTTCTTGAAGACCTTTCCTACATAGTCCATGAAATGGTCAAGGGGATCAAGTTCAGGTATTCATAATTTTTCTATACAAATTTACTTGCTAACTTAAATTCCTTAGAATATTACATGTTCCTTAGATATGTTCAGCACATTCTTAACTGTGAAATGGGCTCACAATTGAGGGGAATAGGTAATGTCCTTAAATTAGTACAGATGAAGCCTGGCGTCTTCAAGATAATAAGGAAAACCACTGTTGGGTTTTTTGGGGTAGAAACAGTCCTTGTCCCAAAAATGTTAGAGCTCCCTTCTCAAGGTGACAACTTGGTAGCACCAGCCAATGTTAAACCCACACCTTCTTCATTTTCAACACCCCTGCAACCACAAATAACCATCACTTACCAAAGAAAATCCAAATGAATCCCTACTCAGTCTATTCAGATTAAGCATGCCCCCATATACTCACCCACGCAGGAGGAAGTCGAATCAAGAGCTTCCACTTCCCCTGAGAAGCAGACCACTCCCATTCCTTCTTTGATTAGTGCTGAGGTTCCTCATGCTCAGCCTGATGAGCTCATTACCCCTACCTCAAGCCTTCATCCTGAGTCTTAAAACTCAGATGTACAACCTTCAAGGTAAAGCTACCATCCCCAGCCTTTAGACCTCAACCAACCAACCCCAACCTAGAATTCTATTATGATAATGATATGGGATTTAGTGAGTACTACGAGTCTCTCTTCTCCTCCTCTGCTCAAGGAGAGATAAGTGCTCCTGCTCCTCCCATATCTAGCCCACATCATCTATCCATGACTAAGGTAGACCTCTCTAAACAAGTTTAAGAGGTCCATGTGAAAGAGGCTCTCACTTTTGCAAGTGATTACATCTTTAAGAGCTCAACCACGACAACCCAGCTCCTTGGCACTTCTTATGAAGCTGTCATTGAGCAGGGGAAATCCAGAGACCAAGAAACAATATCTATTAGTGAGGGAGATGACTTTGGACATGTACTTTCATCCCCCCATGATTCTTCTGATGAAGATGACGGGAGTATGCAACAAAGGTGCATAAACTGACACAAACCTGCACCTATCTAGTCTCTAAGGTTAGTCACCTGGAATCTCAAGTGGCTACCTTACAAAGGTAGGTACTCAATCAGCAACTTAAGATCACCGATCTTAAGGGCAAGTTAGTTGAGAGGCCTACCAAGCATGCTCAACCAAGTCCAGAAGAACTTGCGGATATGGTGGACCTAACCTCCAGCTCACCTGTGCAAGTAGGTGATGCTACCAAAAAAGGGGAGAAAGCCACCATATTATGGACATTAAGGTTTCACCACCCACACTTGCAATTGTCCAGACTCAATAACCTCCTCTGGCCCACATCAATATGGATGCCATTGTTCAAGGTCTATTTGAGGAGGGTGTACCAAGGGCCATGTCACCTCCATCCCACCCTGTTGATAATCAAATTATAGGATGGAGGTATGACAATGATAGAAGATCCCTGGTACTTTCTAGACATTAGGGTCAACAAGAAGTTTTCAACTTCCATAACCTAAGATTCTATGAAAGCTTCCCTCTAGTTGACCCGCCACTTGTCAATCAAAGCCAAAACAGACAAGCTGACAGGTTAGCTGAGAGGATTCAGATAAGGGTGTCTGAGGAGTTCAAGAGAAGAACTAGTTTATATAGATAGAGGCTAGTAGGGAAAATATTTGGTCAACTAGATATTAAGGCAGACCCTAAGATTAGCTTTGAAGGGGAAACCTCAGTTGAAGGCCCAGCTGTGGAACCTATGAACCTTGAGACTACAACTCCTTCAGCACCCATTACCCTCAGTGAGACACCAGCTGGTGAAGGTGTCTCACAGTCTCTCCCTAGCCAGAGCTTAAGTGTAGAACCAGCTCAAAAAGGCCAAAGCTCTCTCCTCCCTGAGTCACACAGGCCAATGCTTGAAAAAGGAAAGAAAGTGTTAACTTCTGAGGAATTTGAGGAGGAAAAGATGGAGAGGAAGAGGAAGTCAAGAGAAGAGAGGATGAGAAAGACTCCCAGCTTCATACAGGCTGCAATCAGGGCTTTCCCCAGGCCAAACACTTAGGAAGATGAGTTAAGGGTAGCCTGATTAAACTAGATGGGGTCTAGGAATTATAATATAGATGAACTGATCTCTCTTCCCTTGGAAGAATTAAATGAACTGGCTGACACTGAAGTGTCAAGAGAGAGGAAGGAGGTTGAGGTTACTGCTTTGCTCCTCAAGACAAAAGATGAAAGAAAAAAGAAGAAGATTGTATAAAGCCCCTGTCCTCTCCCTAGTTCAAGAAAAGCCTGAAGTAGAGTCTGTGACTATTGAAGAAGAAACTCAAGTAGGTAGGGAACAAGACAGACAAAAGATGATAACCTACTTGAGTGCTACAGGTCTCTATCAGGCAATAGAATTACTCCCTCTATATTATGAGTACATAGAATTTGAATACCTTAAGCAGCTTGAACTAGAAGCTATCAAAGATAGAAAAGCTGCTAAGAGGAAGATGAGGGAGGAAGCTACAAAATCAAGAGCCACCATTAAAGCTAACTGGAAGAAGTCTAAGAATAGACAAAAGATGGTGAGCTTCTTGAAGTTGTATGGGTTCTTTAGAAGAAGGCTTGGTTCCATGTCTCTATCCATAATGGATGAGCACATTAGGGTGATCAAGTAGAAGATCAAGAGGGATGAGCTTCTAGACTTGCATTCTCCACCAAGTCAAGTTTCACCTAAAGCTGAGGTCAAGGTTGAACAGCAACAGACAACACAACCTGGACCTTATGCTGATCCACATTTAGCTTCATCTTCTAATCCATAGCAGGGTCCTGAACCTTCTTTTGAACCTGTCAAGGGGAAGGATGAAACTAAGAAGGAAAAAGAAGGAAGACATGGTGATCAACCAACCTTCTTAGTTGAATTACAGAAAGAGGAAAAGGAAGGCCATTAGAAGGGACCTAAAGTCAAAGAAGAAGAAGAAGTCTAAGGCATCCACCTCTGCACCTTAGAATGAGTCAAAACATCCTGAGGGTGAACCAAAAGAGGCTGCTCAACCAACTCCACTACAAGTAAAGCCTCTTGCTGCTGAGAGACCCATCTTGTCTTGGGTATACTCTCCAAACCCAGATAGATGGTATGTAACAAGAGATCAACGAGGTCCAAAAGTATTCTTCATGCAGAACATACTAGACCTCCCTACTCATGATCTCTTGAACATCAGGAGATACTATGAGGGCCTAAGGAATCCAATCCAACTGATGAAGAGAGGAATGGCTTTGGTTTTGATAATGGCTATACACAGGTAGAAGATCAAGACTTATAGTAATCTTCAAGTTTTAGTAGCATCAGCCTAGGAGGAGTTTGTAAAAGTTATCTTCAAGGCTGATGCTAACCAAAGATCTCTTAACATGCATTCTGAAGTACGATGAAGTTACTTCCGAAGATTTGACAATGCACAAAGAAAATTCACTAAGTGTCAAATCTTCCAAAGCCAAACACACAAATCTTCTGAAGCCAAAAGTGAAGTCTTTCGAAGCTTCAACACAAAGTCTTCCGAAGCTTGAAGACTGATTTCTTTTGAAGACGGATAAGACATGCTTTCTCTGACATTACTTTTGTCAAAAGCTGAAAAACTTTCCACTGCTAGCCCTGAAGACTTACCAACTTATATAAGTTGGCGATTATCTCCATACTTTTGTCAACTTTACATTATGGTGTTTGAGACTGTAACTTTACACTCTTGTACTTTTATCCTTTTTGTAATAGAATAAGAAGTGAGCTATGGCATGTCATAGTCACTTGTCAAAAGACAGTCAGTCTTTTGACTTTACATTGATCTTGTTGTCTAGATTAGTGTCCAGCTGGCCTTCAAAGTATGGCCGGCTGTAGGAAGTAGTATAAAGTGTCTTATGTAACCAGTCTTAGGACTAAGCCTTGTAACAATTGTAAAACACTTAAGAGTAATATAAATCATCCTTGAAAACTTGTGTTCTTACTTTTGTTCATTGTTTCTTTTGCCTGGTTTCCTATTTGATCTATTAAGTGTTGTATTCTCCAACTTGTGAAACTGTTGCATAACCATAACCGGTCCTGCATACATGGAAAAACCTCTTATGAACTGTGGCTTAGGAGATGACTATTCATAGGTTTCCTCAGACCTTTGGATGTCCATGCACTCTTCTCAATACCAAAGATCACCTATCCAAATTTGTTGATAAATCAGTAGATAGGTTCTTGTTGGATACAAATCACAGGCTAAGGCTTATAGGGTATACAACAAAGTTGACCATACTATTGAGGAATCTAAAAATGTCATATTTAATGAAAATTCCTCAAATAGTGTTGGAAATACTCCAAGTTGGATGTTTGATCTAATAGATTCATAAATGCATTTAATTTAGAAGGTTTCAGTAGACTCTCTTACCAGGTCAACAGATATACAAGAACCAAGTACTGAAAATAATAGGGTAGATCTACTATAAAGACCTAGTCACAACTGGTCATTTGCTGATACAATCGAACAACATTCTGTAGAGGTAGATGCTAGTACCATAAACAATGTAGGTCATCTATCACTTGCTCATTATGACTCTTCAGATGAAGAGTCTCATGATCACTTTGGTACTAGACAATCTTCTAAAAATGATCCAAGTATGACAAATGCTGAAAATAGAGTCAATTTGGCAGATGAACCAGTAAATCCATCTGCCTAATTTCCTGAAACAAACTTCTTCAATTTAGATCTGTCTCAACAACTCCAAGTAATCCCAAGACTAAGAATTCATAAGGAGCATCCAGTTCAAAATGTCATTGGCAATGTAGAGGTTGGTGTCAAGACAAGAAGCAGGGTGAATAAAGCAAATATCTATTTGTTTCGTGCTTCCTTTATCAATTGGAGCCAAAGAAAGTTGATGACGCCTTAAGAGATAACAGCTAGGTAGAAGCAATGCAAGAAGAGCTTCTTCAATTTGCACGGTAAAAGGTTTGGAAACTATGTGCACATCCAAAAGGGAAAACTACAATAGGGACCAAATGGGTTTTTAGAAACAATTGTTATCAAGAACAAAGCCAAACTTATGGTACAAGGGTATACATAAGAAAAAGGGATTGATTATGATGAACTCTTTTCTCCTATGGCTAGGCTTGAAGCAATCAGAAGTTTTCTAGCATTTGCTACCTCTAAAGACTTTAAGGTGTTTCAGATGGATGTCAAGAGTGCATTCCTCTATGGTTAGATTGATGAAGAAGTTTATGTCTTCCAACATCTAAGCTTTAAAGATTCCAAGTATCCAGACCATGTATGTAAACTTGATAAAGCTTTTTATGGTCTTCATCAAGCACCAAGGAAATGAAATGATATGATACACTCTCTACCTTTCTCCTAAAAAATGGATATACTAGGGGATCGATAGACAAAACTCTATTCATCAAGAAAGTTGATTTGGATATCATCTTGGTACAAGTGTATGTTGATGACATCATCTTTGGGTCTACAAATGAGAACTTCGGCAAAGCCTTTGAAAGTCTCATGAATTCAAAATTTGAGATAAGTTCAATGGGAGAGCTCACTTTCTTTCTAGGGCTACAAGTGAAACAAACCTCTAATGGCATCTTTCTAAATCAATCTAAGTATGTTCAGGACAGCTTAGTAAGATTTCAAGCTATTGATACTAAGACTGGTAAAACTCCAATATGGAAGACATATTCATTAATTCCTAATCTTGAGGGGGAAGCAGTTGATCAGCAATGGTACAGAGCCATTATTGGATCTCTCATGTATCGCACAGCCAGCTGACAAGATATCATATTTGCCACATGCCTATGTTAAAGATTCCAAACTGCTCCAAAGGTGTCACATCTGACGGCTGCCAAGAGAATTCTAAAATATCTCAAACGAGAACCTAAGTTGGGATTATGGTATCCTAAGAGTGCTGACTTCAATCTCTATGGATATACAGATAGTGACTATGGAGGACGCAACATCAACAAGAAGTCCACCTTAGGAGGATGTCAATTTCTAGGGGGAAGACTGGTTCCATGGCAATGCAAGAAGCAAACCTATGTCTCTACATCAACTTCTGAAGCAGAATACATTGTTGCATCAAGTTGCTATGCTCAGGTGCTATGGATCCAAACTCAACTTAGAGATTATGGAGTAACTTTCATGAACACTCCAATTCACATTGACAATAATAGTGCCATCTCAATCACCAACAATCCTATTCAGCATTCAAAGACAAAGCACATTGACATCAAGTATCACTTTATAAAAGATTTTGTAGAAAAGAAAATCATTAATTAATTAAGGTCCTATAAATGAACAATATGTAGACTTATGCACAAAAGCTTTTGATGAGTCTAGATTTAAATATCTTGTGTCGGTTATTGGGATGATGAATTTTGAATAATTAAATGATTTAAATTGATGATATTTGATAATATTATAAAGAAATGCTTTTCTTCATAAATTGGTTAAAATTGTGTATCTGCCGAAATTTCAAATTAGAAGATAAATGGGTATCTTCCGAATATCAGCAGATATCTAGGTATCTATCGAATTACACAAGTCAGCAGTTAACTAGGCAAAGCGTGTATCTGCCGATTAGGAAAATTCAGCAGATAGAATGAATTCAGCACATGTTTTTGAAAAAGATCCGGTAGGTCCCACTCTCATCTTTCAATACGTAGTGGCGCTGAAGATGTTACCTGAAAAGACTATTCATCATCTCACGCCATCAATTTTACAGTTCCGACGGTAAACATTTTAAAATTCACATTTTTTATATTATTTATAACTGTTAAAATCAAATGTTTCCTACCATTGTCATCTTCGATCTTCCTCTCAAAGCAAACCCTTAAACCTTCAGGCTCTCAAAGTTCTACCAAAATCAACCAAGCTTTAATGGCCACTCAAATTCAAACCATAGAATTCTGTCCAAACCACAACATCAATGCATCACTTCAACCTATAGGTGATGAGGTCTATGATCCTGTTCTTCAATTCTTAAGGAATAGCAATTATTCCTTTGCCATTACAATACACCCGGTGATCTGTGAGTCTTACATAAAGGAATTTGGACCTCATGCTCCATACAGAGAAAACATGGAGAGAAGGCTCTTTCCGCGACAGTGCAAGGGATGAAGGTGACCATTTCATGTACCAAAGTTCGTCAGCATCTGAAGTTGAACATGCAAATGGTGAATCTTCTTTCTCCAAAGAAGTTGTCAGTGCCACCTTCAAGGAGATGGGATATGAAGGACCCCTCCCGATGTCCACCTTCTCTAAATCACTTGTATATCATAACTTGAGAATTATCCTTCATATCTTCCTACACTGTCTTTTCCAATAAGTCGGGAGGATGGGGACCAAGTACCATTGGATTTAGCAGGGGCTATCCATGGTTTGGTTAAACAGCAGAGTTACGATTTTTCAAACTACATCTTTCACACATGTGTAAAAATCTAACTGCTACTACAAAATATAAGTTTTTAATGTACCCTAGATTCTTACAAGTGATTTTACAAGAAGAATTAGGGGATAAACAAAAACTTAATGGAGACCTTCATGTTGTAGGAACTTTAAACAAACAATATTTTCAAAGTTTAGAGCAACTCCAAAGTCTTTTTAGGGAAGGTAACTCCCTTGTTTAGGCATATGCTTGAGGTCACTGAGCCTCAGGGTCATAGCATGGACACGCCCACCATTGCTGATCCCACACCCTCCACATCAAAGCCAAAATCTCACAAGCACAAGCGAACCTCTACATCTTCTACTAAAAAGATTCAGGCCCCCAAATCACTCCTCTCAAAAAGACAAGACTGGAAACCAGGGTCCCAGTCAAGTCAAAGGTGTCAGCCACACCTAGAAAAGGCTCAAAGAAGAAGGTTTCTCCTCATTCTTCTAAGCAGACCCACACACAAGCTACAAGCCCTCAATCGGAGTCCTAACACTCCATTGAGAAATCCAAAAGGGATACCCATATAACTGAGACAATTTTGAGGAAGAAGTCTTATTAGGAACTGGTTTACATCCTGGGCCATTAGACTTAACTCCACTCTCTCCCATACACATGTCTATCACCCAGGATGATGATGTTCCTTCCATACATTAGCATGAACCACTGTCTCCCCATTTTCACATAATACAGATAGTGGAGAATGATGTATTTGTAGAATCATCTAATCCATATCCTTTATCCTAAGAGGTTAATCATAGGAAGGCTGATCAGCAGCACAAAGACAACATCACTAAGACCTCAACCACAACAACTCACCTTGATAATATCTCTTTAGAGTCATTCTTTGAGGAGAAGAATCCAGGGTGCCAAGAAACCACATCTGGTGGTGAGGGTGCAGAGGCATGGCATAGTACCTCATATCTCAAGGATTCCATATCTATGGATGAGGGAAGTTTGCAATGAATAGGTAAATTGATGGCCCATAACCTTGAGCTTGTTCAACAAATCAATGCTCTACTTCTGAGAATACAAGGCTTCAAGGTTAGGCAGAAAAGCCACAGTTCTTGAATTTAAGAATTGTCTGCTGAGATGTTGGGCAGATAGAGTGTCTAAGGTAGAAGCTCAACTCAAAACTCTATAATAGCAAGCTGCAAGAAGAACAACTCACAACTCTTCAACAAGCTGCTACAAAGGCAATGGATCTTGAGCATAAAGTGGAGCAACTTCAAGACACCATTGACCTTTAACAATTAATCATTCTTAGCCTGTAACTCTCAGCACCACAGGAACCTTTGGATGTGCCTTCCTCTCCTCACCTTGTGTCATTTGGAATCTCAGATGATGCTACCAAAAATGGGGAAGATAAGCCCAAAGAAGCTGATGACATTCTCCAAAGATTGGCTACTCAAGTTAATGCATACGGCACAACCAATCTCTTTCTCCTCCAAAAATGGATTGATCAATATAAGCCTCTATTAGAAGCTGAGACCAAATTGAATGAGCTTCTTAATAAATATGGCTATGATAGCTTAGAGGAGAAGGATATGAAATCTAGGAGAGTGATGAAGATGATGAACCAAAAGGTTCAACTTGGGAAGAAAAAATTGGCTATGCTGAAAAGATCCGGCACTTCTTCACTGCTCTCTCTAAAAAGAAAGAGAATTGATGTGGAATCATCTAAGAGAGAGCTAGTGCTAGGACTTGAAGCCTTTCCCAAGTCATCTATTGAAGAAGAAGCATTACTGCTAAAAGTGCTTTTAGAAGCTACTGAAGGTCTTAACAAATCAGGTACGGATGCAACTGCTGAATGTACACAAGAGACTCATTCGGCAGAAGAATCCTCAAACAAAATGGTGGTTTACACAAGAAGGAATCAGAACATGGATGATGACATGGAGTGACTCTTGAAGCTGAACCATTTCAACTTCATAAACAACACAAGGACACACCTGAGCCTGAACTCAAAAAAAATCAGCTGAGGTGATATTTGGTCAACCAGAAGGTAAAATTGAAACCCCAGTTAACTCTGAGGTGAATGTGGAAACCGAGGGCCCAGAAGTCACCAATGATGCCGAGAGAGCTTAGACAACTGCCAACGATCCCAAGTCAGCTCGTGAGGCATCAGGTGTAACTCTCAGACCTTCGAAAGTCAGACTTACTTAAGTTTGTACCTCTGACAAAGGTAAGATACCTATGACTGCTAAAGAAGAAATTGAATTTGAATCACAGAAATCAAAGATCAGATTTTTGATGACAAAAAAAGTGGAACTGTTCCCAGAAATTGCTGAAGAAGAAGTTATAGTTATAAAGGCAGGCATAACTCAAGAATCCTTAATAAAGAAGAACATCATGGCACTAATCAAAAGTTCAAAGGATTCAAGAGCTGCAAGAACTACAATAAGAGAATTCAACCATGGTGGTGAACCCAGTAGAACAACAATAAAAGCTCCACTTAAACCAAAGGCTAAAGTTGTCAAGAAGGTGCAATTTAAGTCATCAATGCCATTTGTCGAAAGCACCCAGAGAACAACAACTCAGCAGGCTTCAACAGCTGCATCTATCGAATCCAAACCTATGATCTCCACAATAAATAATTAAAAGAAAGATGAAGAAAAGTGTCTCCTGGCAACTCAAATTGAGTTGAAAGGATACAACTTTGATGAGATCATGGACTGGAGCACTGTTGAGATCAAATCAAAACTAATAGCTATAACTCATGCTGAGATGGAGAAAGTAGCTGAGTTAGCTAGAAGAAAGAAGGTTGAATCAATGAGGAAGAAAGTAGAAAGAGTTTAGTAGGATTTTAGGGACAAGTAATAGATGAAGCAATTCCTCAAATACTATGGTTTCTCTGGTAGACAAGAAGGACCAATAAGTATGTCAACTCTTGATCTGAATATCAGAGGAATCAGGAAGAAGATTATCACTGGAGAGCACCAAAGTTTGAACAAGCTAGGGAGCAACGGGAAAGACAACATGCCAGAACAAGATGACAACAACCTCTGATGACAAACAACCTATCTCTACAATCCTTGCAAAGAATAAAAAAGCACCAAAGAAGGTTATAAAAGCAAGGATTGTTGATCCAGAAGTGGAGGAGAAGATACTTAAAGGAACAAAGGTAGTGGTTGTTGGGTATCTTGCTCAAATGAGGAAATTTGCTATCAAGAGGGAAAATGGAGAAATCATGTACTACGATCATGAAAACGAGGTACTTGATTTGCCCCTTGACACTCTAGAGAAATTGCAGAGTACTTTAACATTTTTGGCTGCAAAAATGATGAATCCAAAATGCTACTGCAAAAAGTACTAGCCTTAGTCAAAGTTGATGCTTGTGAAAAGATTCTTGAAACTTCACTATCAGCATATGATCCCATAGTGGAGTGGGAATATATCAGAAGAAGAACACCCACTTCATAACCAGATCAGTAGCTGGAAGCTGACTTAACCAGGCTAAGACTAAGAAACCCAAGCAATGATTCAGAGGCAAGAAAAGTAGGGAAAGTACTAATGAGAGTTTACAATTCTCATCTAGAAAGGTCAAGGTAAGCTTTAGAACAAAGAAAGAAGACATCTGAGTCTGAAACTGCCAAAACTAGTCCATCTGCCGAACCTAGTCACCAACCACAATTTCCTCCTACCACTTCTCTACCTGCTCAAATCATTGAGCATCACTCTCTAAAAGTCCAACAAGCTTTTGAAATAGTTGAATCCTCTGCCTAGAGTCAATCTAAAGAATCAACATATGCAGTGATCATCACTAATGTTACTAACGGAATCAGACATGAGTTCAAACATCCAGAAGAACAAGAGAAACTCTCAAAATCTAAGGAAGAAGAAGACTCAAAAAAATGATGGTACCATTATCAAGTGGGACTATGATTTCAAATCTGAGAGGTTCTTTATAGAAAGAAAGAATAAGTCAAAGTCTTTCTTTCTATCTGAATTGCATGTTCTGAAACTCAGTCTTCAAGATCTAAAAAGGATGCACAAGTTAATCTTAGAAAATGAAGACATGCTAGATAAGTACAAATCTATGGCTGCTATTCTAAAGATAAAGTTTGGAAACAAGGCTAAACAAAAGGAAGAAGAAGATGTCATGCATGTAACTCCACTAAATGTTCATGACCCAATCACCCATTGGAGCTACAATTCCTCATCCAATTCCTTTACTCTGACATCTGCTGGTCCCGATAAAGTTGAAGTTAAAGAGTATGATCTTTTCAAACTCTCTTGGCACAAAATGAAGGACTTGGTAAATCTATATCTTGACAACCTCTCAAGAGATAGAAGAGGATATACTTTATGTATGAACTTCTGCGATTAGAATGCTTAAGGGATAGAGTTTTGGTAGCATCATCCTAGGGGAATTTGTTGAATCATAAAGGATAAAAATACCAAAACTCAGGATTTCAGCACTGGCAGCCAACTACCGAATTAGGCCAAGTGCTGAACCCACTGCTAAAGTGTATGTGCTGAATAACTGCTAATCAGCATATGCTGAAGCAACTGCCGAACTACATACGCTAGGTGTCTGCCTATCATCATATGCAGATCAACTGCCAATAATTAGTGAACTCCATGAGGTACCGATCGACTACTACTCATAACAAGTATGTATGTGCCGATGACTGCTGTGTCTCACCTTTTGAAGACAACATAGTACTAAAGCTGCCAACTTCGATACACAGATTACCTATTTTACTATAGTATCTAAACATAGAATAGTTTATTCCTATTGTTTAGTATAAAAGTCCTCATACTTGTATACGAGAGGCAAGCTTTCTAAGCCATTTGATTGTATCTGCCGAATTATAACTCTTATACAAAACAAATTAATCAAGTGAATACTTTGAAAGAACAACGTGTGCATTTAAATTTCCTCAAAGTATTTGCGTTGTGATAGTAAGTACTAACTTAGACTCCACATTTGTTACTTACTGATCTAAGAAGTAGTTCTTGCTTGTCTAAACCTACCCGATCCAACATAGGACGATCATGTGAATTTCTCAAATTTCACAATCTATTCAAGTGAATTTCATGGGCTCATATTATATTTTTATGATTTCAATTGGGGGAAAAACATACTTGATCATATTTATATGATGTTTAGAAAAACAAATACTAGACCTTTATGTGTTCATGAGTATTTGGTCTCGAGCTCGAAAACTCCCCTTCCTCGGTAATAACCATTACGTATCATCTAGACGTAAAATTTAATAGAATTATTGGGTTTGATGCCCCTTATCATGGTTACTCGCGCTAACCATCGGTCCATATGTCCAAATGATAGCATATTATCAAACTTGTTACCCACAAGGTGAATTGAGGCAAAGTTCTAAGAAGTCATGGTTTGGTTATGCCTTATGATTGCAACATATTGCTTGTATTCCTTCAAAGTTTACAACTATTTTGTTTATCATATTCTCTATTTTTATCGAAAAATGAATTTCATTTTCTGAACATTTTAATCTTGTGAATCACCAACATTATATTGACCATTTTATAGTATGTTTTTCTGGTATATAAGGAACAAATCCAAAGAGTAACCATCCTAGGAAAATACCATGTGTCTGGATACATATTTGTGAGATTTTACTTATATAAACCATTTGTTTTGGGTCATATGGGTGAAATCTTAAAACAATTTATTTTGATTAGAAATATGGTAATTAAACTTTGATTTTAGGATGTAATACTTTGAAATATTAAAATTTTATATATCCGGCTGTATGTTTGTGTTGGCAATAATCATATGCTTTAGAAGCCACGCATTACGCCTTGCAGTTCTGCCATGACGGGGTGTAACATACTAATTAAACCTAAACTTCTACATATTTACATTTAACACTCATCCTCAAGTTGGAGCATAGATGTTAAACATGAATAACTTGCTACATATAAAATCTATTTGAGTCTTTCGAAGGAGTTTTGTGAAGATGTCAGCAAGTTGAAATTATGTCTTGACATGAATGGTTAAATAGATAGAGGATCTACCTAGTACCCACCACACGATCCCTAATAAGATGGAAATCATATTCAATATGCTTCGTTCTTCCATGAAATACTTGTTTTTTGGCTATGTGAATATCCGATTGGCTATCGCAATACAACCTCACCAAGTCATTAGAAATAATCCCAAGTTCTTTGTGAAGATAATGAACCCAAATCATTTCTAAAGTAATCTCTTCCATGGATCTTTATTCTAATTCAACACTTGATCTAGATACTATATGTTGTTTGAGCTCTTCCAAGATACTAGATTTCCTTTGACGAGCACAAAATATCCGGTCGTAGATCATCTTGGAATAGGGAAACTTGCCCAATCAACATCCTAAAACCCTGATATCCGCCCATCTCCTTTCCTTTCTCTTTAAAGGCACTATACGATAATGACCTTGATATAGACCTCTTGATTCAAAACAAGTACCAATCACCTGCTTTGTTCCTAGTTCCTAATAGTATAGTAGTGGGTAATAACAAGTGGGTAAAGAAAGGCAAGAGTGAAGACATTTAGAAAGTGAGTGTAATAGTGAGCTAGGAAGTTGACAGCAAGCTGAAAGATTCCTTACTCTTACTTTAAATAGTCATAACTTAGCCTTAACTTGACCAAATAAAATGATTCTTGAGCTAAAATTTATATTTGAGGAGTAACTTTACAACCCAAGTAGTCTCACCTGAATTCACTGAGATTTGATACCCCAAACTACCAAAAAAAAATTAAAAGGTCAAAATGTTTTTTTAGAAATTTTTGGTCCCTTGGAGACAAAACTTGACTATAACTTGTCCAAATATGGTGATATCTTTCTCCAAAATGTATCACTTTGAGTAAGGTTTCAAAATTGGAGGATCTCGTGTGTGGTAGATAAGAAGATTTGGTTGGTCACCGAAGGAAATTCTAAAACTACACCAGAAATATTGTTGTTGTACCACTTTGTGTAAATAAATAAGTTTGGACCACTTAAATGGAAAACGGTCATTACCTTCAAAGAAAACAGCCGTTTTCTATTGTGAGACCCACGACAATCATAGTTTACGAAATTTTTTGTTGATGTGACTTTAATTACAAAATGGTCATTTCCCTCGTAGACAACAATAATTTTCCTCTATATCTTATATAAATATATTAATACTTACTTTTTTTGTTTCAACTTTGTTTTATACATGTACAAACAATATTAAAAAAATATATACTTTATAAAGTTAAATAATGAAAAACTATATATTAATTTGAATATATAAGTAACACGATATATCAATACATCAATCCAAATTTATATGAGTGATATTTTATTTGTAGGTTGGTACTAATTTTATCTTTGTAGTTGTTCCCAATACATTGTTTCCCAAGCAGACGCATTATTTCTTCTATGTAACATCCATAACGGTGTTATTAGAGGCATCGGGTGTTCACCCTCTAAGCGCACAGAGACGTAGTGGTTCCCATGCACATTGGCAATTGTAAAAAAATTGTGTTCTGTGAGTTCGTTTGGACATTTCCACGTCATAAAAAAGTGAAAGAATATTTGAGAGACAAGCATTGAACAATAACATCAAATTTGTTGGCGATTAGTATTGTTGTATAAGGCATGAGCATTTGGTGTTCTTCCAGCGCCTTCTACCTTTGCAGCCAAGATATCAAATGTTTGGTTTCATCATAAGAGCCAATTAAAACAGTTTGTAGTAATCAGGTTTGTTGTGTATTTCTTGGAGAAGTTCAAACCTTAGGATTGTCCATTGTTCCTTATTGTATCCCATTGAAACGAAAACCGCGTGAAAACCACAGTTACCATCACTATCTACGTTCTCCACATGTGTAATGTAGGCTTGAAAAATACCTGGAATCTCATCTATAAATAGTGGTAATAATAAGGTTGTTGAGTTGTCTTGTATGAATTATGTTTTGGGGGGTTAGGTGGTTGGTATGAACTATGTCTTGAGGGCTACGTGATTGGTATGAACGGTGACTTTAGGGGCTACGTGGTTGGTATGAACTGTGTCTTGAGGGACTAACTGTTTGGTATGAACTGTGTCTTGGGGGGCTTAACCCTATAAAATCATAGTTGAAAACTTCAAGCCAAGTTGATTGGCTTCAATTGAAGGAAGGTTAAGCAACTGGTGGGTCGAAATTCTTTTTTGTTTAGATTTCATGGTTGGCCTTCCACGAGTAGTTGTTTGGACACTAGGCTCTTTAAAATCTGTGTTGCTCGGATCATATATACCTTTCATCTTTTGTTTCATTCTCCTTTTAACCGTTGGATTTTCTTGCTTTTGGTAAGCATCCCTAAAGTTGTTAATCTTTTCATCACAACTAGGGTGCAAACGAGCCGAGCCAAGCCGAGCCCGAGCTCGTATAGGCTCGAGCTTAGCTCGTGACGACTTAGGAGAGCTTGATGTCGAGCTCAGCTCATTTCAAGTTATATTTTTAAAGCTCGAGCTTGGCTCGTCAAATACTTTTTCAAGCTCAAGCTCGGCTCGGGCTCGGCTTGTTTATTTATTTAAACATTATTTTTTATATTTTATATTTAATTTTTATATATATTTATAATTATATATTTTATATATAACTTTATTATATCAAAAATAAAAAGGTTGGTGGTGGGTGTAAGTTAGCTGATACTTTGTATATTTTGTTTGAGATAGAAACAAAATTGGATGCCTGGAGTTGCTGGTTAGTGCTTGGGAGAACGATGGTCTTGGGTTGGAAACCCACTTTTATTATCATCTGTTTTCGTTTTCTTTTTCTTGTTTCCAACTATTTCACGTCTCATCATTTTTTAAACTAGCCTAGCATTATATGTTTTTGGTGTTTTCACATATATATTCATTAATACGTTTACGTGTCCGTATGAATCGGGTCAAATATAAAATATTTTTGTGCTTATTTATATACTTTAAGATAATCTACGTTTTGAGTTCGCCTACATTTTGACATAAGTTTATTCAGAAATGAGTCGGTCAAACATAAAATGTTTTCATCTAATGGTCTAAACCGAGTTAATCTACGCTTTAACGTAATTTAGTTCAAAGAGAGTTGGGACGAATATAATCTATGTGCATTTTTTGTGTATGTTTTAAGTTGGTCGACATTTTGAAATAATTTATTTTTAAAAGAGTTGGGTCAAGTATAATACGATATCATTCAACGGTATAAATTCGAGTAGTCGGAAACAACTCAAGTTGATTTCTGGTCTATATTTTATCACGTTGTGTATGATACCGCCGCAACGCACGACAGGTAAAAAAAACTAGTTGTACATATTATTTAATTGTTTTTTATCACAACTTTATATATAATAAATATTATTTATATAATATATTTTTTAAAATAAAATAAATAAAAATATATAAATAAAAAGCTCGTTTGGGCTCGCAAGTCAGCTCGAGCTCGATACGTGAAACTCGGACTTGGGCTCGATAATTAAATGAGCTTTTTCACAAGCTCGATCTCGGCTCAGGCTCGATAAAGCTTGGCTAGTTTCAAACTTTTTATCGATCCGATCTTGAGTAGCTTGCAAGGGGCTCGTCTCGTTTGCACCTCTAATCACAACCTATATATTTCTCAACTGGGTTCAAAAATGCTAGTGAAAAGTCAAACATCTTCCCGAAGATGTCTATAGAATATAATGAAACGGGCTCGTCTACATTCAAATGCTGCAAGATTTCGCATGCACAAGGTAAACCGCAGCATGAATATGACAACCACATGCTTGTGATCAGCGTACCATATCGTTGACTCGATTCAACTCCCCTGTTAATATATCTAGAGCCTCAATAGAAACTTTAGTTATTAATAAAGAAAAAAAACCTTAATATTATGTAAATGATTTTTTCTTTATCAAACTTTCTTCAAATGTAGCCTTTATTTGTGTTTCGTTCAGACAAACTATGTTATTTATAATTCCTATAAATATATCTAAAGCTAACTTGTGTGAATTTAAATGCCTTTTTAATGAAGCATGCTGACTCTCTACCCAGTTTGTTGTTCTTTCATCAAAATTTAGATGTTGATCAGTACATGCAGAAACAAACATTTCTTTATACTATTTTAACCAGATGCTATCCAAGTTAGATACACCTAAAATGTTAATAGAAATATATTAATTCGATAGATTAGTTTAAGCAACTCTTTGAAGAGATTAGTTAAAACTCTGTTTGTTCATCAATTTTAACCGCAATCACGCTCAATTTTCATGGTAAGCTTCAATTGTGGGAGACTGAAGTAGTACTCTCCACCGATACATACATACATATATATATATATATATATATATATATATATATATATATATATATATATATATATCCCTCTCGGTCTCAAACTTGATTGATGGCTTACAGCGTTTTCTTATATTCTCTTGTATGTGAAATACGCAAAGTAAATGAGTTTTCTTTGGAAAAACAATTTTACATGCGCCAATTAGAGCTAATTCTCTATCTGTGACTATGACACATGGTTGCATATAGCCATATAATGTATTTCTCAAACAATTCAACACCCAGTTGATGTAACACCCGAAAACTTGATCAAATAAAAAGAAAAGAAAGCATTTTGGAGGAAAATTAAAAAAAAGGCAAAGATGAGAGGTGCAATGTGTAAATGGTACACCAAAGTCAAAAATGCACTTTATATGGGCATGGCCTCCCATAACATTCTGTTGTTTCTGTTGTTCGACCGAAAAGAAGAAGAAAGAAAGCTGCAGACCAGCTCTCTCGGTTCCAAGAAGGAAACAGAACTGAAATCTTCAAGGTTAGTGTGTTTACATGTTAATTGGTTTGGTTTCTTTGTGGTTTCACCTTTAGAAATCGATTATTAAGTGTTTTGGTGTTTTGGTGCTTGTTTGTGCTTGTTTTAGGTGTTTGAACTCGTGTACAAGCAGGTTCAGAGGAGTTTTGCTTGTTTGCTACACTAGGTGAGTTCTAGACCCCGATTTACATGTGTTTTAAACTAACTTTGGGGCTGAAAATCCATTTTAAAGGATTTTCAAACTTGTACTTATGTACCCGTATGTTGTGTATGTTTATGCTTATGTTTATGTGTTGTGGTTGCTTAGAATGTTAAGTTTTTGCTTAGAACAGGTGCAAATGCAGATCTGGGTTAGTTTTGATTCTGAAAAATGTATAACAGGTGGTCATGCGCCCAAACAGGGCCCATGCGCCTGAGGATTTTGCCTTAGAAAAGCCCAAGTACAGGCCATGCGCCCAAACAGGGCTCATGCGCCTAGAAATTTGCCTTAGAAAATCCTAAGTGGGGGTTCATGCGCCCCAATAGTACCCATGCGCCCAAAACGTTTGCCTGATAAGCTAAGTATAACCTCATGCGTCTGAACAGTTCATGCGCCCAGAATGTAAGCTAAAATGCCTAAGTGTAGAGTTTATGCGTCTGAATAGTGTTAATGCGCCTAAGCAGGGCTCATGCGCCTGCATAGTGCCCATATGCCTAAACACTTAGAAAATTTTCTAGAATTTTGGGAAAATCAGAATTTTAGGGTTTGACCCTGGTTTGACTTGATGCTATTATCTGATTATTTTATTTCTGTTTGGGCTGTTCTTGTGTTCCTATTTATTATTATATTACGTGACTTTACGTGGTGTGATTTTACCCTTATCCGTAAAGTATTATCTTTAATAAAGAGGAAAGACTAATGAAAGTGGAACATAAAGAACATAAGAAAGTCTTGCAAGCAAATTCACATGAGGTTCACAACCACTAGGTTGTTAGCTCAACTGTATGCGGTTTAGCTAACCCGTTGGATGCACACAGGGTCAATCGCTGGGATTGAGGGGACCATTGTTGTTGCCCCGGTACTGGAGTCAGCTTTGTGCACCACGGATGGGGTCTATTATTAGACTTCGGCCCAATACCAGGTTTATGCGCATTAATTGGGGGTATAGCACCTTGGTCCATATCGAAGTGAAAGATTAAAAATAAAAGTTCAAGTGAACGACCATGGAAATGGTGAAGAAAGATATTAATGTTGATAATGAATAATATTTGAATGTATGTATGACGTATGATCACATACAAAAGAGTAAACACTATTTTAAGGAGTATTTTCCTATACAAAACTCATAAAGTATTTTCACCACTTTAAAACTAGAACTCACTCAGCAACGTTGACTTTTATGCATTTTTAGTTGGCAGGTAATTTTTGCTGATGATGGCACTCGGGGAGGCTACTGGTCGGGGCTAGACTGGTATCCGTTCACGCATACTAATATTTTTGTTTTGTAATGCAATTAATATGATCTTTTGTAACTATTAACAATTAACAATGTATTGCTTAGCAACAGTATTTATTAATGAAGTGAATGGCTTTTAAAATTAATTCCGCTACATTGGTTTATTAACTATGAAATGTTTTATGCTGATTGACCAACTGTGAGGTCTCCGAGAACGGGGCCTTACAGTTGAAATTTTCTGTTTTCTCATTTCGTAATGATAAGTTATATAATAGATAATACCTATATTCATTGTTGTGTAATTCAAATTTGTAGTTACTAAAATACTCTAAACAAAGCTTTTTGAACTGAGGACCCTTAATATCTAAATTTTTTCCATGGATCAAAGAACATGCCAAAAGCACGTTCATACTTTCCGACAGACACTAAGACATCCTTGGATCACGTATGCGAAGGCTCAAAATCTTTTTTTAGTAATTTTTATAACGTTTTGGCTTCCTCCGAACCAATATGAAACTGAAGCCAATGGTGGTTAGTAACACGAATCACAGCTATTACCTGACAATAACTTGTTGATGCCATTATTTAAATATGGATGAGATGAGACAGAAAAGTATAACTATTATAGAGTGAGTATGATAGAAGAGTTGTAGTTGGTTGTAGTTATGGTTTAATATTTGAGATATGAACGAAAGAAGGAAGAATGAATAGTAGGTGAAGATACTAATAAAAATTGAAAAGGTTAGTGGGGGTGTGAGTGATATTGATGGGGGAATGATTAAATGGGGTTGGAGGTTGGTAGAAGTTGTGGTTGGGGATTAAATGGGGTTATTGGGTGGAGCATAGAAAACAGGCGTTTTCTAAACCAAAAACGGTCGTTTTGTATTTTAACATCACATCATTGGTCAGTGATGTTAGGTGTCAGGTGATAGGACGAAAACGATTGTTTTCCTTGATGAAAACATGCACTTTTAAGTATAAATATTAGTATTATCAGAATTTAATGTTTTAACAATTAGTATACCCTATGATTTAAATTATAAATTCTTTAATCACTTACAAAGATCCATAATATGCTTCTACCCCTTATGAATGACTGAGCTTTGTCCACAAGGTAAAGTTATTCAGGTAGGTAACGATCATCAACTACATCGAATATGCATCTTTTAGACCTTTATGGCAACGGTGTCAATTTGACGTGTTTAATCGCATTTATGTCGACTCTTCTTTGTAATAGGTCTGTGTACTTCTTACAAAGTCAAATTACAAGTCGTCCTATTCTAGAACATGTGATATTCGGTGGAAGACTCCTAACCTATTATGAGACACCACCTTGACCCTTGTAAAATAGTGTTTGTAGAGGAAGAACCTAAGAACTGGGCCATAGGCCAAGACCCAAGACTACCATGTGACAACTCTAATTTCAAGTCATTATCCATATGAATTTCATTGTAGTTTCACAGCATAATTGCCAATAGACGTAAGTTACATCAAATAGGTCTTATGAAACTTGGAAAGAACATGAATTTCATGGTCACATTGTGGATAAATATTGGGAATTTGATAACTTATGTGCATGATTGTCTAGTTGATATGAGTATTGGTAATTAATTAGGTGTGATCAAGATGGATTCCGAAAAACGATATCACCCAAATTCAATATATCAAATTTAAAGATCGTAAGTTATAATATCTAATAGGCAAATTATGACTCATACATAATAAAAAACCAAGTCAATCCGGTTAGTGACTGTTATTGTATGTATAAATCTTTAATTTATAAATCCATAATAATAGATATTAATGAATAAGATTTATAACAAAAGTAAGCAATGAATTATCATGCCAAGATTTAATTAGCTAGATAAAAAAATACTTCTTGTGAAATAAAATCATGAGAAAAGACTAGATAAATACCAAAACAATATAATACACCATACCTCTTGTATATTAACCTATATGCAATATATAAACAACAAAAAACAACCAAACCCCCTACCCATACCCTATCATTTCAGCCATCCACAACAACCACCCCTCTCCCTTAAACTAGTAAACGTTAACAAGAATGACTTGATAAATATTTACAAATCCCCTCAAATAATCAATTTCAAAAACAACTTCAAGCAAGTTTCTCTCTCCCTTTCTCTCCCTTCGTGGTCATCCCCTCCCTCTCTCTCTCTAAAAAACTTCTAATCTTCAAACATTCAAGCTATTTTTCACAAGAGTTCAAGTGTCGGTGAAGAAGATCAAGCCTTGAAATTCATCATCTAGTCCTCTACTTCTTCATTTTAAGTGTTGGTGAAGAAGATACAAGCCTTGAAAGTCATCGTCTGGTCCTCTACTTCTTCATTTCTCAAAGTGAGCGTGTAAACCTCTACTAATTCCTCTCATTTTATGATTACATACAAGTGTTAAAACTTGTATGACGAGCTATCAATGAACATTCATGTTTAAGCTTATGAAAATGTGATTTCAAACACAAAAATACAAATTATGCTTTAAAAATCTTAAGGCATACACAAGAATATGTTTTTTAAAACCTTAAATAAGTGTAACATTTTGATCATCCATGGGTTTTTAAAATAAGTAAGTTGCTACAAAAAAGGTATATTGTTTTTACATGTGAAAAACTACACTAAACTTTTGATCATGTTAGAAAACAAGTATATTAACCTTACAAAATTTAAGTATATGTAAACTTATATGAAAACCAAATGAATATAAGTAAATGTACCTATTAAAATGAGATCTAACATCACTATGTATAGATAATATTTATAGTGTAGTTGTAACATTGGACTAAGGATAAAAAATCAACTCATGAAAGTTAAAATTAAATTCTAAGTCATAAAATGGTATGGACCTACTTTTGAGTCTTGAATAATGTCAAAATGGTCAATAATAGTATAGTAGTGGGTAATAACAAGTGGGTAAATAGAGGCAAGAGGAAGACATTAAGAAAGTAGGTGTACTAGTGAGCTTGAAAGATGACAACAAGCTGATAGATTCATTACCCTAACTTTGAATAGTCATAACTCAGCCATAACTTGACCAATTAAAATGATTCTTGAACATAAATTTAAATTCAAAGAGTAACTTTTCAATCCAAGTGGTCCACCCGAATTCAATGAAATTTTAAACCCCAAACCGACAAAACCAATTGAAAGGTCAAATTTTTTTAGTAGATTTTTGGTCTCATTTATGGAGACAAAACGTGACTATAACTTGTCCAAATTGTAACACCCTGAAATATCCATAGAATCAATAAAGAAGAAAGTTTTCACATGGAAGGGAGTTCTCGCACGACAAAGGATTCTTGTGCGAAAACTCAGGCGAGATTTTTAGGGATATTATAAATAAGTGAGACAACCTGTTTGCCCCTATTTTCACGCGAGAACTGTTGCTGTTAAAGAGAGAGAGAGACGCGAAGTACATAAAGAAAGCATGGATTTTAGGTGTTTTAAGGAATGTAACTCATGTAATGATCTGTGTTATGCACTATGGAATGGTTATTGATGAATATAATGAATGAATGTGTAGCTTTCATTCATTGGGCTCTTGGGAATGTCAATCTTGTGTTAGAATCTTCAAAGGTGAGTTTCTAGCCCCTTTTTATGCAACTTTTTACGTTTTGGTGCTATTATGCATACTAAAATGCTTGTTGATGCTTATTGTTTATGTAGTTGGTTGTGATAATTCAGCCTTATATGAGATAAGTTGGGTTTAGGCGGGAAACCCATAAGTTCTCGCGCGAGTAGGTAGCTTGGGCTGCAAGGGATTTCAAGTCCTAACAAGTTTTTGTATGAGGTGTTAGTATTCGTGTGAGAAGAAGGTTCTCGCGCAAGATTATGTTGTCGCATGGTTATAGTTCTCGCATGCCTTGCTGTGTTATGTGTTATGTTATGATGTTTTAACCGTTTTCAAATTATAATTTTTATGAATATATCTTTACTTGGTGTGTTATATACTATTATAAGTAAAGTATTATGTAATGAAAGTGAAAGATAACTATAACGAAAAGTGAAATGTAACGAATGAATGAAAGTCTTGCAAGCAATGTATGGAGGTTCACAACTCATTGAGGGGTTGTTAGCTCAACTGTGTGCGATTTAGCTAACTCATGAGGATGCACACAAAGGTTTAATCCTTGAGATTGACCACGTATGAAAGGAGGTTCATGACTCATTGAGGGGTCGTTAGCTCAACTGTGGGAGGTCATATGGCCTATAAGGATTCTCATAGGAGTTTGATCCTTGTCATCGCCTGCAAACAGAAATGGAATCTTTATGGTGAGGCCTCGAGATTATGAACAGTCTCATAACTTATGTTGAAGGCCGAGCATATGACACTGATTCATGACAGTGAAAGATAATGAATGAATGAATGAAAAGACGATGAAAGATAACGAATGAATCTATTATGATGTATGTATTAATGTATGCTCACGTATGAAAGCGGCGATAGCCTTAATGAAAGTAGAATATTTTATTATTAAACTAGAACTCACGCACCGTCGCTAACTTTCTATGCATAATAGTTGGCAGGTAGTCGATGATGCTGAGGTGGTTCAAGCAAGGACATGGAAGCTACCGGGACAGTTCAAGTCTGACATCCATATTTTTGGAAATGATGTTTATATAAATGAAATTTTGTGATGTAAAGAACATGATATGATGTTTTGACACGAGTATAAGTTTTAAATGAAATATATGTTTTCCACTGCAAATGTTATGTTTATAAATGTTTTACACTATGAATGTCCAACCGTGAGGCTTCCCGGGAACGGGGCCTTACACAAAGAAGATGATATCTTTCTCCAAAATGTATAACTTTGAGTAAGGTTTCAAGTATGGGGGATCTTGTGTCAAAATAAGAAGATTTGGTCTGTCAATCGAAGGAAATTCTAAAAGTGTACCAGAAATATTGCTGTTGTATCACTTTTATAAATAAATAGGTTTTGACCACTTAAATGTTCTAAACAAATGATAAATTTATATTTATTACAACTAAAATATATGGGCTCATGTGGTAAAAATTATAGAACCAAAAGAATTCATTTGATTTATTAAAATAGTGTCACATAAGGGACTAAAAATTCATAAAATATCTAAGGGTTAGGGTTGATATGATGAAAGAGAATTAAGTTACCATCCACTAAAACTCTATAATAATCTATATAATACAACTTATATAAAGTGGTAATGAAAGTATAAAAGGTTATGGAATGTCTTCATTTAAAGAAATTCACGTACGCATACTCATAAAGACTTAAAACAAGTTACTAGTGTCTTAATAAAAATATGTTTGGAAGATATAATATATGCCCCAATCAGACCAATTAATTTAGGTGGACTGTATATATGTTTGAAACATTAGATGTAGCCTATCATGGCCCTAAGGTTATTGTAACCATTCAGGTCACAGTTAGCGTGATAGTGTAAATTTTTCAAATTTCACAATCTCATTCAGATGAGTTTCACGGCCCAATTTTATATTTTTATGGTCTCAATTAGGGAAAAACATACTTAATCATATTTATGTGATGATTAGAAAAAAAAATACTAGACCGTTATGTATTCATGAATATTTGGTCCCGAGTTTGAAAAGTCCCCTTCCTCAGTAATAACCATTACCTATTGTCTAGCCGTAAAAATATTGAATAGTACTATTGGGTTTGACGCCCCCTATCCTGGTTAGTCGCGCTAACCACCGGTTTGTATGTACAAATGATAGCATATTGTCCAACGTGTTACCCGCAAGGCGGGTTGGGGCAAACTTCTAAGAAGTCATGCTTCGGTTATGCCTCATGAATGTCACATATTGTTTGTATTCCTTGAAAGTTTACAAATTGGTTGTATATATATGTTTTGGTTATCGTATTCTTTATTTTTATTGAAAAATGAATTTTATTTTCTGAACATTTAAATCTTGTTAACTCACCAGCATCATGTTAAGTATGTTTTTCATGTAAATAAGTAACAAACACGAAGAGTAACCATCCAAGGAAAACAACCATGTGTCTGGATACATATTTGTGAGATTTTACTTATATAACCCATTTTGTTTGGGTCATGTGGACGAAATCTTTAAAAAAAATTATTTTGGTTAGAAATGCGGTAATTAAACTTTGATTTTGGGATGCAATACTTTGAAATTTTAATATTTTATGTATCTAGTTGTATGTTTGTGTTTGCAATAGGTGTGACATACTAACTAGACCTAAACTACTACATATTTAGATTTAACACTCCTCCTCAAGTTGGAGCATAGATGTTAATCATGCCCAACTTGCTACATATAAAATCTATTTGAGTCTTTCGAAGGGGTTTTGTGAAGATGTCAGCAAGTTGAAATTATGTCTTGACATGAGTGGTTGAATGGATAGAGGATCTACCTAAGTGCCCACCACACAATCCCTAATAACATGGCAATCATCTTCAATATGTTTCGTTCTCTCATGAAATACTTGGTTCTTGGCTATGTGAATGGCCGATTGGCTACCACAATACAACCTCACCAAGTCATTAGAAATAATCCCAAGTTCTTTGAGTAGATGACGAATCCAAATAATTTCTGAAGTAATGTCTGTCATGGCTTTGTCTTCTAATTCAACACTTGATCTAGATACTGTATGTTGTTTGAGCTCTTCAAGATACTAAATTTCCTCATACAAACACACAATAACCAGTCGTAGATTGTCTTGATATTCACCCATCTCCTTTCTCTTTAAAGGCACCTATACAAAAATGACCTTAATCAGAATATAGAATCCCTAGACCTAGTGTAGTCTTGAGATATCTTAGAACACAAAGAGCATCATGCTAGTGCTCGGTGTACGAGGTGGCCTTGAACTGACCATTCTGTCATTGATCACTGCTGGATCGGTTGGCTTAGAACACTAACGGTAAGAGAGATATCTAGACTAGTAACTATCATATAGTTCAATTATTAATAATAACTATTATTATTAATATTATAACAAATTCCCTTTTATTATCATTTCACAAATAATAATCCACCTACTAAATAATAATCAACAATTAATTATTAAATAATTATTTTCGCATAACCATGAACACAAAGGTTTAAAAATTAAACCGTTTAATCTTTATTTCGTTTACCAACGTATAACTCATTGGATCGTACCGAGTTAGTTATAGTTGACTTTGACTTTCATTAACAGTCGGACATCCTATATCCAACATCATTGATGGGGGCATTCTGTTTATCATGTAAGCAATAGTAAGCATGGCGTCACCCTAGAAACGATGAGGAACATAAGAATGCAACATGATTGTGCGAGCAACATCCAACAAATAGGGATTTTTTGCATTCAACAATGGTGAGTAGGATATATACCTCTCGATTCAAAACTGATACCAATCACCTGCTTTGTGCCTAGTTCCTAGAAAACATGGTGAGTAGGATAAATTTGACATAATAATAATTTTGCTTAGTGAGTTGACTTACTGAGCATAAGCTGTTAGGAAACTTGGGAACAAATAGGACTGAGGATATGTTCAAGCTATGTGAATGCCTGATAGATCCAGTGTCACAAACAGGGGTAGAGGATCCGTCAGCAAGTTGAACGGGTGAGTGAGAAACATCACTTAGGCTAGAAAAAATCCCTTGATTCCCGGTAATGTGGTGTGTAGCTCCAGAATCAATCACCCATGATTAGTCAGGGCTAGACAACGTATTTAGGTATGTTGTGTTGGTTTGAGGACTAGGCAATTAGGAGGACAGAAACTTTTGAATCAAATCATACCGCTTCCTTGGTGACTGTGTAAGTACGAGTAGCAGTACTCAGAATCTTTCTCCTTTGTCATTGCAAATTTAGACTATGTAGAATGTCTAGAACGCAAGTCTGAACAGATGAATTGATAGAAATTAGAACGATGATGGAAATCTACACACTAACAAAGGCAATACAGGACAGAAAACAGGCAAGTGGTTTGAAACAGTAACGCTATGTTCCCAAGTTTAATAAACGAAAGAAGAGAAAAGAAAAAAATTGAAAGGAAATTAGCGAGAGAAAAGAAATGGAGAGAAAGGAAATTAAGGAGAGAAAAGAAATGAAGAGAAAAGAAAAGACATTTAAAATTTTCGTGTTTCAGAGTTCGAAGGAAATGAAAAGAAAGTAAAAATTTTATGTGTTTGATTTCATTTCTTTCCATTTTCTTCCATTTTGAAAGGAAAGTTAGAAGGAAAAATTATTAAAAATTTTCTTTTCATTTTCTTCTGTAAAAAACTCGGGAACACAACATTTTTTTGTTTCCTTTCATTTCTCTCCTTAAAAAAAAGTCAGAAAACATGATTATTTTTCATTTTCCATTTATTTTATTTTATTTCTCTTCTTAAACGAGACTAGAAACACAGCTTAAACAAGTGGTTATGACTAGTTTTTTGTGGTTGACGACAAAATTCTTCCAGATTCAGGTGTTCAGATACAGATTTTGTTAATATTTTAAGTAAAAACAGAGCTGAAGAAGCGATAGATGTTTAGAAACAGGAAACAGAAAGTTTATAAGAAATTCCGGTGTGATTCTGATCTCAATAAAACAGTAGCAGATTCCGATATCTCCGACTAGAACACTAGTACAGGACTTGGATACAAATACCGGTGGCGGCAGACGGCAGTGTCGGCGTCAGCGGTGGAACAAACAGGTTCGATCTGATCGGAATTTCACCAGGGACACAATGGCGCTGACGGTGAGATCCCACTCGCCGGAGAAGTACCCGGATCTGATCAAAGTGGAGGCGGCGCATGTTGGCTTACGGTGGCGCGTGGGCGCATCTCGCGTAGGTTGGTGATGAATCTTTCAGGGTTTGCTAATCGCAACGTTCCGAGAATGATGGTGGTGGTTGTGAGGTGTAAAGATGCCTAAAGAAAGGTTTTTGAGCGTGAACAAGAACAAAGCAGGATCCATGAAAACAGGAACACGTGAATTTCAGTCTCTAGAACAAAACAGATCGTGAAAGCAAGAAGGGGAATTCTGGTTCTGGGAACGACGGTGTCTATGGTTGTATCGGAAGCCTTAGCTCTAATACCATCTAATTTGGTATGTATTATCTGATCAGCGTTAGCATTATGTGAGGACCCCTCTATTTATAGAGGAAGAACCTAAGAAATAGGCTATGAGCCAAGAATACTAACTAGACCTAAACTACTACATAATTACATTTTACAAGTCAATTCAACTGAAAGGCAAGGGACATTCTAAACAAAAAGACTATGATAACCTGTAAGTGTTTCAAAAAGGCTGACACTAACAGGTGTTTTTGAAAATGGTATTTATGTTTTGTGAAAGAAAACTATGATAACGTGTAAGTTTTCTTGTTTGGTTACCTAAATTGAACAAGGAAAATGGCTGGTTTATTAAAGTGAGGATCAAGTGGGTTAAGCTCCTGAACATCCACATCACCAACTGAACAATTTCATAATTAAAAATTAAGCCGATATGTGCATAAAACTCATTTCAACAAGCATTGTGTTGTGTGATCCAAGAGATACTTTAATTACTAGTTACATAAATCACTACACTATCTCACTACTCCTAATCCAGAAAAACAAAATCCCTATCTTCATCTGCCAACAACATCTTGTTCGTATTGTCTGTAAACTACAAGAATCTAGAGACTGTCATGTCATGTGATACCGCGGGTCAACATATTCACAGGGCCGCATGCATGCGTGTTGAACACTCTAATTACTAGATCTTGAGTCACTAGCAATAACAAGATGATCTCCGTCTCTAATTACCTGTATATCTTCAATAAGAGCCCCCCCTCTGGTTAAAACTTTTCTAGGAGAAATGGAAAACTTTTGAGCACTGATATCTAGTAGCTCTTGTAGGGATCCAGGAAGTCGTATAAGTTTCCCATCTTCGTCGTTTACCTCTGGACAACTAATCGTTACTCTAGAAATTTGATGCATTCGTTCAACTGTGCTAAACATAGGTATCGGTGATGGCATAAAACCCAGTTCACCTGGAAAATGAAAGGAAATTTCAGCCTGTTTGTATGAAAATGACTCGATTCAGGTAGTATTTGTTTGTTTCAAGTCACAAATGCTTACAATCTCATATCCATTTTATTTTAAAAGGAACTATGTTAGCTTTTAACAATAAGATTTGAAAACACACTCACTAGATCTGATGTCTGTTAAAAAATGCTTACCTGCAGTTTTTTTCCTACTGGCAGATGACACGATCCCAAAAACTGAATTGCTGAAGTCATCAGGCCGTCTCCTGACATCTTGCACGCCCACTGATGAAGTCCTTGGAGTTTCAGTGGGCATATGACGCATCCTAGGCTCACTTTGGTATTTCTTAATGTATGTCGCACCATCAAGCTTTACCTTGATGCCACTGGGTTTATCTTTAGGCGCAGGCATATTCTGAAACAGTTCTAGAATATCTTCATGTGCCTGATGATCTGCCAAATCCCGTGGGCTCCACCCATGCACATCTGGAATATCAATGTTGGCTCCATTATTAATTAGAAACTCTACAATTTTCGTTTTCTCTTCAGAGATGGCCTTGTGTAGTGCTGTAGTTCCTAAACTGTTCCGTACGGTAACATCCCCATCATGTTTTATTATGTCTTTAAGCATATCTATGTTGTTCTGTTCAACAGCATAAGAAGCAAACTCCCCCACATCCCCTGAAGTCAAAGTAGCACCATTGTCCATAAGCAGTTTAATGACAGCTTCATTTCGTCCAATGATTGCACTCCAAAGCGGAACATTTCCTTCACAATCTACAATAACACGATACTAATAACATTTCCTTCTGAAATCACAACATTTTATGTACAGTTTAAGATGACTATTAAATGAAATATCTTCAACTTCTTTCAACAATGACAAAATAAGGGAATCCGATGACTTGAAACAATAATATGCTTGGTGTGTTTTGTTTTGTGTTAAAAGTAATCATGTGATTTTCAATAATCAGTATAACATAATAGGTTGCAACAAATAAGCTCAATGACATTTGGATGTGCTTTTACTGGTGCAAGTTGTAATAAGTAGATAATCACTTGTTTAGGTGCTCAGAAATTATCTGACAAAAAACAAAACACCTGTGATAGACGATAGAAAGGAGATGGCTATTGTGAAATGGGAGTAAAAGTCCCAAATTTCGTTATATAACAGGCTATTTGGTGATTTTATCATACCCAGTGAGTATTATTTGACCCATAAATAATCGTTTCTAAAAGAAAATCCAAACACCCTTATTCCTTGTAATGATGACAACCGACTAATTAATCTAAATGGAAAAGAAAGTTAGCAAAAAGGCAGAGTAGCTTATGGGCATCTATCGAGGAACAAGTCAAAATGATTAAGGGGCCATATGGTGTAAGCTAGGTTCCCAAACACCTTTTTTTCTTCTCCCTATTTTCTTTTCATAGTTCTATGCTATTGTCAAAACACAACTTGAGTTAAAAGAATTGAATATGTTAAATAAAAAAAAGGTACAAAACAAGTATTTTGGTTGAAGTATAGCGAATCAAATTCTGACCCCTGGTTAACTTTATACACAGCAACAATGGACAAGTCGGGTAAGGGTAAAAACAGGTTATGCCTGACCCAACATTGACTTATTGACCCATAGGAATATAATGCATCCGGGGTGACCCTTTTTCTCATAGATTGGTTAAAACTGACACCTCTAGTATAAATTTCCATTTTAAAGCAATCGTCACTTTTGGCCAGTTAAGTATAAATCCAATTACAAAATACCTCTTTTATTCGGATCTGCTCCATAATCTAAGAGTAAAAGCACACATTCTAAACTTCCACTGGCTGCTGCAAGATTCTAGAAACGTAAACTGAAAATAGTTTAACATAATTCTCATGCAATTGTGCAAACATTAAACAAAAAAAGAAGCACAAACATACAACTTTACAACTGCAAGAGTGAAATAGCTTGAAGGGATAATTTAAGTGGAGGCCACCAAAATATTGAAACTACTATTGGATTAAAAAACATATTGGACAACTAAAACTCTTTTACAACTCCACAAAAGACAAAAATACCCTTAATGAGGTGTCAACTTGTTACAAAAGGTAACAACTTTGGGTATGCATTTGCTTTATTTACAAGGCCAGAATCAGAATAAATGAATTCAAAAACATACTTTGGGGCCCCTATATGTATCAAGTTAAATATTTGGGTAGCCTCTGCAAACATTATCCCTTATTAAAACCATATAAGCTTTTAAGTCATGTTTGACTCAGAAAAATTGGACCAAGGGTTTTTGGACCAACCCAATCTCCCTTTTGACCTATAACCCAAGCCAGCCCACGTGACCCTGATGCAAAATCCACTTCCCCTTGGGTTCTGAAGGGAAAAAAAGGAGAAACTGCATACCAAAACTGTCCGTCCATTACTGTCCATCTCATTTGCATCAAGGCCGCCTCGTCTAAGCAATTTATGAAGCAATACATCATCACCTCTTGATACTGCAAAACATAAACTCAAAGGCACATCCATCCTTCCTTGAGACAACATATTCTCTGTATCCACCAATACTGCTTCCATTATAGGGTCTGTTTTTTCTTTCAAATGCTGCATCATATATGAACAACATTAATCAAGCACAATAGGTTGAAATAAAGAATCAAATTGGCATGTTTCAATGAAAGTTGCTCAAAAATTAATCTAACTTGCATATTTTATCTTTCCTTATCTTTTAGGACCGTGTAGCTGCTAGGCAGTCCAGGATTTCAACCAAAATAATATATTCGGTGCAATATGATACCTGAAGAAGATTGCTGATGATTATCGTGCCATCTGCAACATTTGACTGGATAATGTTCCGAAATTGAGTGCGGTTCAATCTTAGCAGCTGGCTCAATCGTCTTGTACGAACAGTGAATACTTGTGGCCTATAACATAGCACACCTATTTCACCACATACATCACCAGTCTTTAACTCTCTAACAACCTACAATCATGCACATCAACCTGTAAAATTAAAGCACACCTTTCTGTAGAAATATAAAATAAAAAACTGTTTTAGCTCCTGATACATACAAAGGATATATGTCATAGGTAAAGTACCTGTTCAATTCCACTCCTTCGTGAAATTAACTCCTGTGTTAAATATCCAATTAGACATCTTTTTAAATCGTCATTACGTCAAATAACAAGAAGATTAGTTAGCATTAACTCTTGTTTATTTTGGAAGGTGATTTGTACACACCACAAATTACTGCACACCACATGATACAACATACACACAACAATGCATGTGATGTGTGAAGTGATTAGAGTGGTGTATAAATCACCTCCCATTTACTTTACCTAGGGAGAACACATTTATAAAAAAACTAGTTGTTCCTTCACAGATTGAATGTTTTTAAGGAGAAGAAAAGGTTTATATTACCACAGCACCAGACACCAAAATATAGAAGTCCGTGGGAGCTTCATTTTGCAAGATCACATCTTCTTTGGGTGGAAAATACTCAGCCCTCATCTCTGAAACCTACAAACATGGAATCAAAAAAAGATAATTTAACCAAATAAAGTCATACAATTACGGGAGAAGCTAGTACTAGTCCTTACCAATTGAAAGAGTGTGTCGTTTGACACACCATTAAACAAGTATACTTGATCAACAATGCCATAGAAGAGAAAATTTGAAATACTAGATTGAATGGCTTTTGGTAGCAAATCAATGATCTCTTGCTGCTGCAACCATTCTGAGTCAGCTCGGTACTTCAAGCATAAGTGAGAAAGCATTTGATCTTGTAGGCGAGGAGGAAGGTGGTTCCTTTGTGCAAACCCTGATGCAGCTTGAATCGTCTCTCTCTACAATATTCAAATATTTATGCTCAAATACAACTCAATGATGGATTCATCATATAAGTACATGAACCAACTGCCAAAAGAAATAAGCTCCAATGATCAGTTTCAAGTTAGAGATAGCAAAATGACCAGGTGTAATAGAGTAATTTGTTAGTATCGGTAGAAACAGGAAGGGGTGACTTAAAACAACTTCTAAAAACTAAAAAAACCGTTTGATTAAATATGGCAACAAAAAGTGTGCTCGAATTTTGAATAAACAAAAATAACAATTCATATTTATACAATATTTTGACTATCTAACCCATTACAGAAAAAACATAACTTAAATCAATCAACCTATTCAAAGTAAATGGATCAAAATTGCCATCTTAGTTATATGTGAGGAAAAATGATTAACTTACAAACTTCCTTGTTCGACCGGTCCTTTCAACAATTAAAGTGGTCATATTTCCAATGAAATATGCACTCAAACCCATGTTGAAGAGCATGAAGCAGGAACAAAATATCATTTCCTTCCAATTGACAGCATGTATATCACCATAGCCAGTAGTAGTCATTGTTGTAGTAGTCCAATAAACTGCTCTTACATAAAGTGTTGCTAGATTTTCTTTTTCTCCATCTGTAGAGGAAAGTCCCAACCATGTACGTGACTTATCCGTGTAACGGTGGGCAATAAGATACAAAATGCAAGCAGATAAGTGAACGGTAAACAGTGAAACCTACAATCACATCAAACCATCATCGCCCATGTTTAATTCAATACATTCCTTACAAACAAAAGGATTAGAGGTGGTCATCTCTACCCATTTACTTATGAAAACTTAGATTTTAGTTACTTTCAACATTTCAAACAAGCAAAATAATAACAAAAAGGTAGCTTAAAAGGTATTAGGTCAAATGGTCAACAACTCGTGATTGAGTTACTTTTATATCCAGCATTTCTACCTGCAACCAACAAAAAAACTAGTTTTTTTTTTTTTCATTTATCTAACTGACCGTACCCCACCCTTTTTCCACCTCTAAACATAATACATGCATATACTTACAGAAATAAGCTTTGCCAATCGAACCCAGAAATAGTTGTAGTTACGATCTTTCTCCAATCTGTTGAAATTAAGCATGGAACATCACAGATACTAAAAATGACTGTATAAGTAACAGATAAGTGGCACTTTCTGCGCATTAACAAGTCAAAAAGATTTATGTCACTTGTTATTTTACCAATTAAATTGTTTGTCACTTTGTCCTCTGCACAAAAAGACCCTGAAGTTCTTTTAATTTTAGGCATGTCAACTACAGAGACATCAAAGAAGGACACCAAGTCCCCCCCCCCCCCCCCCCCCCCCGAGTCACCGCACCATGCCTCATCCCCATACGAAGCATTGCAGCTGTGTTTTCTATTCAAAGATGAAGTTTCCATGTTTTTACAATCAAACAAATATAAAGCAGAGCCATTTGATAATGTTGGTGCAATTGAACACAACATAGCTTGTCTTCGTCTTCACGTGCAAGTATCCAGTGTAGTATAGTTCGGTGGGCTTCATAGGCATTTTCCCATTTTATCATAAGGTAACAAAATTGGCACTTGCTCTTGCTTATATTGATAGAAACAATCATGAAGACGAAATGATCCACATAATGTAACTACTAAAACTAGAAGACAAAGATTCGCCATGAAAAACAAACAGAAAAAGTTTACCGGGCGAACATATCACCAACTCTTCTGAGACGCCAAAGTCGAAGCATATTGAAGTAGCCATAGGGTTGGAGGGAATCGGGCAACATTCTGCGACCAATTTCAGAAGGAATTGTGGAAATGACATCAAACACAAACCATGTTCTGAGATATCTCCAAGCAATGAGGCGACGATCATCGATAAGCAGATAACTAATCTTATCAAGGTAGGCAACAAAGAAGGTTAAAACAATGTCGATGGCAAAGAATCCATTGACTACATTGTCGGTGATAGCGAGAGGACGATCGGGCGAGTCCAGAAAGCCAAACTCAAAGGGAGAAACCCATGCTGTGTAGAACACAAGCACCACCAGATAACCCTGCCAGATTCTGCAGGCCACAATCACAACCTGATCATGTAGGTAGGTACATAGGTAGGTATGTATGTATGTGTATATATGTATACCTGTAACGGCGGTGTAAGGGATTGATGGTGAAGGGACGAAGCTTGACATGGCGAGTGGATTGAGCGCCGAGGGAGGGGAGGATGCCGCTGCGGATGCTGTGGACGGAGGAGAGGCGTTCGTCTCTGGAAATGGCGTCGAATTCAGTCGAATCATCCCCCATCCCACCGCCACCGCCTCCTCCTCCCAATCTTCCACCACCGACCCATGATCCTTTCAGCAAGGTCATCCTTCTTCTTCTTCTTCTTCTATTGCAGCATTCAAAACCCTAGAAAGAAAGAAAGAAAGAAAAAAAGCTGTAATTTGGTTTTGTTTGGCGTACATATCCGTTTTTCAGGTGATCATCCATCTCTCTCGCATCATTTTTCTCCCTCCCCGTTCAAACTTCAAATCAACCACCAAACTTCACTTCACTTCCTCTTCTTTTCTACGTTACCATTTTCAACCCTCAACTTCTGCTCATTTTATCTTAATTCTTTTATTTTCAATATAATACTAAAACTATAGTTGTTATTCACACAATGCGCACTCAAGCCACAAAAGGTGTGTTTCTAGACTTGTTTTGACTTCTTTTCGTCTAGGGCTTAGGCTGTTTTGTGATAGTAAATTCTTTAAGATTTGTTCGGATGATTTTTTGGCTGGAATTTGATTACAACTTGGTACGCCTAAGCACGAATTGATACAACAAGACTACACTGTGTTGCACCTAAAAGGCTAGACACATGCCTTGTGGGCTTTTGAGAAAAGAGACTCAAATTATTATAATCATCAACCTGATTACCAACCCATGTTCATTTACATTCTAAATACAACTTCAAATGAATCTGATGGAGCTTTATTATTAACTATTCTTTTACCTTCTAGATGTAAAGTCAACTCTAGCTTCTTCAACCTCAAATGATTAAGTTAGTTTAAAAAAATAAGTATTGTATCTTTAAAAGAGAGAACAGAAAGAAGAGTCATCCCTAGATTACAGAGTTGGGAATAATGTATATCTGAAACATTTATTTTAAATTGGATAGTTTGGTGAAAAATGTATGAAGGATAAAACTTTGATATATGACCTATACCTTGATCTCTATACTTTCACAAAGAAAACATGCAAGTTACAGTGAGCTTGAAGGATTTTTATAAAAAGACCTTAAGAATTAAATATAGTTTTTTAATACTAAGGAAATGAAATATTTTAGTTGAATTGAATATTTTTATATTCATTGATAAAGCGGGCACCAAGACCCCACAATTCATAAAAACCACAAAGCCAACAAGCTAGAAACACCGGCTTCTAGCATCTCACTGCAATACTAAGGACAGTACATATCAGAAAGTCAACATTACAATCTGGATGTTAAATCCAAGTGAACTTACCAGTGAATGCATCCACCTTCCTCGATAAAGATACTTGCACCAAAGGGTAAAGTCCACCTACACAAGTAATATCAAGAAGGACAAAAGCCTATCAAGACTAGAAGGTTGTAAGATCAAGAGGTTTATCTTAGAGACTGATGCTAACCAAAGATCTTGTAGGACCGATGCAGGGGAGCAATGCAATAGTTTCACAATGGATGGAGAGACTAGAATACTTAACAAATCAAATAGGGAACCGGTCAAATGAAACAGAGAATGAATGTAAAGAACACAAGTAGAAAACAAGTAATTGGTTTCAAGAATTATGTATATTGTTCTCAAGTGTTTTACAAATGTTACAAGGCTTAGTCTTAAGGACTGGTACCTAAAATAATTTATACTACATCCTACTGCCGACCATACTTTGAAGGTCAGCTAGAACACTAATCTAGACAACAAGATCAATGTGAAGTCAAAAGGCAGATTGTCTTTTGACTAATGACTATGACATGCCATAGTTCACATCCTTATCTACTACAAAAAGAACAAAGGTACAAAGTAGAAAGTTACAGACTCTAAGACCTTAATCTGTTGTTCAGCTTTAGTCAAAAGCATGTAAGAGAAAACATGTCTTCTCTATCTTCAGAAAAAATTAGTCTCTTGGCTTCGGAAGACTTTATCTTTGGCTTCGGAAGAAATGGTCTTTTGGCTTTGGAAAATTTGACACTTAGTGAATTTCTATGTGCTTTGTCAAATCTTTCGAAGTAACTTTCTTTGTACTTCAGTTGTGCATGCTGCAAGCTCTTTGGTTGCATTAACCTCTAAGTTAACTCTTACAAACTCCCCCTAGGCTTATGCTACCAAAACTTGAAATCACTTTGAGTCTTGACCTTCATCTGTATAACAGTCCTGATCAAAATCAAGATCATTCCCTTTTTCATCAGTTAGTCCGGATTCCTCAGACTTTCAAAGTATCTTCTCATGTTATAGAGATCATGTAGAGGAAGGTCAAGCATGTTTTGCTAAAAGTACACATCTTGACCCCCTTGATCTCTAGTGACATACCACTTGTCCGGGTTGGTGGCGAACACCCAAGACACGATGGGTATCTCAGCAGCAAGAGGCTCTACTTGAATGAGAGTTGGATGAGCAGCCTCTTCTTGGTCACCCTCAGGATGTTTTGACCCATCCTAAGGTGCAGAGGTAGATGCCTTGGACTTCTTCTTCTTCTTCTCCCTTCTGATGGCCATCCTCTTTCTTTTTCTATACTTTAACTGAGAAGGTTGGTCTTGAGTACCAGATGTTTCTTCTTTATCCTTCTCAGTTGGGTCCCTTTCTTTCACAGGTTCTAAAGGAGAAGGTTTAGGACCCTGCTGTGGGTCAGAAGATGAAGCTGGCTGAGATGCAGCACTAGGTCCAGGTTGAGTTGCCTCTTGGGGTTCAACCTTGACCTTAGTTTCAGGTGCAGCATGACTTGGTGTAAGGCCCAGATCCCGGGAAACCCCACAGTTGGTCATTCATAGCACATTACATATTAAAATACATTGAAGTAAGAAAACATGGCAGCAGAATAGTTAAACAAAAACCATTTCATGCATTAATAATAACATTTGCCAAGAAATACATCGTTGTTACAAGTTTCAAAAGAATATTTTGTTGTATTACAAGACAAAAATATTATTTCTGCATAACATGGATGCCAGTCTTTATTTGCCAAGTAGCTTCAACCTCGTGCCATCCCCAGCAACATCATTACCTGCCAACTGATATGCATATAAAAAGTTAGCGTTGCTGAGTGAGTTTTAGTTTTGATAATATAGAAAATATACATTTTGTAAGCTTCACTTGGTTTTCATCCATCATTATACATAACCATTCATTAAGAGATTTATTATCTTTCTTTCTTTCATTAATTAGGATTGCACAAAGCAAGAGCCTACATTGTTGGTTGGCAATAAATGCCGAACCCTGTCAGTACACATTTATAAGTGGTAGCTAACCCTTGACAGTTGACTCATACTGCTAGGCACGAAGCCTGCTCATGAATACAGGTCCTATTTATTTATTGGTCAATCACAAGGATTAGACAACAGATGTGCATCCTTTGGACTGAAACAATCACACATTAGTTGAGCAAACGACACCTAAGGTCATGAACCTCTATTTGTTTTGCTTGCAAGACTTTTCATAAAGGCCCGGGGGTAACATTCATTAAGTTCCACAGTCTTTCTTTTATTTCTTTATGACCACTTGTTTATGAATAATACTTTTAAGGTATTCGATCATTAAAATCACATAACATGAAATATTAATATTCATAATAGCAGCACATAAGAGAAGAATCAAACATGCAATTTAAGCCCCCTGAACTTATGCTAACTATCAATTAGCAAACACAACACTAATACTAATACTTTCGAAGGAAACATAAGCGTCGGAAGATTTATGCTATAAGCTTCGGAAGAAAATAAGCTTCGGAAGAAAATAAGCTTCGGAAGAAAATAAGCTTCGGATTAAAATAAGTTTCAGAAGAAAATAAGCTTCGAAAGAAATTAAGCTTCGGAAGAAATTAAGCTTCGGAAGAAAACAAGCTTCGGAAGAAAACTTGATTTGACTTTTATATCTCACAATTAGAAAAATTAGACAAGCATAAACTTCCATTAAACATAAGTACCTAGCACTTAAATTCTATTCCCAAAATTTCAGAATAAACCTAGGTGTTCACAACGCATGAAATAGGTATACAGCGGACGACTTAAATAATATAAGTGTCCACAGTAGATAGCCAAAGTCCACAGCACATGAATAAAATGCTAAGTATGTCCACAGCGGATGACTTAAAATATAAGTGTCCACAGCGGACAGCCAAGTCCACAGCGGATAGTCTAAAAGTACTTAAAGGGTACACAGCGGACGTGCATGCATACTTAAGTGTTTACAGCGAACATGCATTGTCCACTGTGGACAACAAGTTCATCACCTACAATCCAATCTTGTGCAGTTTCTAGTCCCATACATCATCTTAAGCATATTTTTAGCATGGATCTATAAGTTACACACTTAAAACATAACAAACAACCATTCAACATCATAGGATCTTAAAGGAAAACCTTCATCTTTCATAAACAGCTGTATTTTCATGGAAAATCATAGTTTGGTTTAGAAATATCAGTTTAATATACATATCTACTCCAAACAAGTAGAAAACATATAAAAGAGGGGATGTAGAACTCACATTAAACAGCCTTCGAGCAAAACACCACAAACTCAAGAGCAAACCTGGAGTTCTAACACCTAAACACACGTAAAGGAGCAACTAAACACATAGAAACACATAGAAATAGGTCCAGAAGCTTGAACCCGATTGAAATCCAAGAAGAAACACGATTAAATCTTACCTTATGGGAGAATTCTTCTACTTTCTCACTCTAGAACCGATGGGAGTCCTTTATCTCACTCTAGCCGTATGATTTGAGATGCAGCACTAGGTCCAGGTTGAGTTGCCTCTTGGGGTTCAACCTTGACCTTAGCTTCAGGTGCAGCATGACTTGGTGTAAGGCCCCGATCCCATGAAACCCCACAGTTGGTCATTCATAGCACATTACACATTAAAATACATTGAAGTAAGAAAACATGGCAGCAGAATAGTTAAACAAAAACCATTTCATGCATTAATAATAACATTTGCCAAGAAATACATCATTGTTACAAGTTTCAAAAGAACATTTGGTTGTATTACAAGACAAAAATATTATTTTTGCATAACATGGATACCAGTCTTTATTTGTCAAGTAGCTTCAACCTCGTGCCATCCGCAGCAACATCATTAATTGCAAGTGATATGCATATAAAAAGTCAGCGTTGCTGAGTGAGTTCTAGTTTTGATAATATAGAAAATATTCATTTTGTAAGCTTCACTTTATGTTCATCCATCATTATACATAACCATTCGTTAAGAGATTTATTATCTTTCTTTCTTTCATTATCTTTCTCTTTCATTAATTAGGATTGCACAAAGCAAGAGCCTGCATTGTTGGTTGGCAACAAATGCTGAACCCCTGTCAGTACAGATTTATAAGTGGTAGCTAACCCCTGACAGTTGACCCACACTGCTACGCACGAAGCTTGCTCATGAATACAGGTCCCATTTATTTATTGGTCAATCACAAGGATTAGACCTCAGACGTGCATCCTTTGGACTGAAACAACCACACATTAGTTGAGCAAACGAGACCCAGGGTCATGAACCTCCATTTGTTTTGCTTGCAAGGCTTTTTATAAGGGCCCGGGGGTAACATTCATTAAGTTTCACTGTCTTTGTTTTATTTCTTTGTGACCACTTGTTTATGAATAATACTTTTAAGGTATCCGATCATTAAAATCACATAACATGAAATATTAATATTCATAATAGCAGCACATAAAAAAAGAATCAAACATGCAATTTAAGCCCCCTGAACTTATGCTAACTATCAATTAGCAAACACAACACTAATACTAATACTTTCGAAGGCAACATAAGCTTCGGAAGATTCATGCTATAAACTTCGAAAGAAAATAAGCTTCGGAAGGAAATAAACTTCAGAAGAAAATAAGCTTCGGAGGAAAATAAGCTTTGGAAGAAAATAAGCTTCGGAAGAAAATAAGCTTCAAAAGAAATTAAGCTTCGGAAGAAATTAAGCTTCGGAAGAAAACAAGCTTCGGAAGAAAACTTGATTTGACTTTTATATCTCATAATTACAAAAATTAGACAAGCATAAACTTCCATTAAACATAAGTACCTAGCACTTAAATTCTATTCCCAAAATGTCAGAATAAACCTAAGTGTTCACAACGCATGAAATAGATATACAGCGGACGACTCAAATAATATAAGTGTCTACAGCGGAAAGCCAAAGTCCCATCACATGAATAAAATACTAAGTATGTCCACAGTGGATGTCTCAAAATATAAGTGTCCATAGCGGACAGCCAAGTCCACAGCGGACAGTCTAAAAGTACTTAAAGGGTACACAGCGGACGTGCATGCATACTTAAGTGTTTACAGAGGACAACAAGTTCATCACCTACAATCCAATCTTGTGCAGTTTTTAGTCCCATACATCATCTTAAGAATATTTTTAGCATGGATCTATCAGTTACACACTTAAAACATAACAAACAACTATTCAACATCATAGGATCTTAAAGAAAAGCCTTCATCTTTCATAAACAGTCGTATTTTCATGAAAAATCATAGTTTGGTTTAGAAATATCAGTTTAATATACGTATCAGCCCCAAACAAGTAGAAAACATATAAAAGAGGGGATCTAGAACCCACCTTAAACAGCCTTCGAGCAAAACACCACAAACCCGAGAGCAAACCTGGAGTTCTAACACCTAAACACATGTAAAGAAGCAACTAAACACATAGAAACACATAGAAATCGGTCCAGAATCTTGAACCCGACTGAAATCCGAGAAGAAACACGCTTAAATCTTACCTTCTGGGAGAATCCTTCTACTTTCTCACTCTAGAACCGGTGGGAGTCCTTTATCTCACTCTAGCTGTATGATTTGTAATAGGATCAAAATGGATCAATCTGTGATGATATTATGATACAATTCAATCAAACAAACACAAGTAAACAAATCTAAACAAACATATCAAAAAATTCATAGTATTGATTGATAGAATGCATAGAAAGTACAAGTGTAGAGAGAAACAGTTACAATTCATTACTGTTCTAAGAGCTTCCAAGGAGCTTACTTAGGTGATTACCTACACAATACCTTATCTATGCTATTTATACTATCAATACAAAAAAGGAATATATATTTACACAATAAGTCCCTACACTATGACAAACTATACAAAGACTAATAAAGACTAAATGTTAATCTTCAAGAGGCTTCTACAATACTCCCCCTAAGATTGACCTTGTCTTCAGTCTTCAAAATATCAATCTTCAGTCTTCAGATCTTTGTCTTCAATCTTCTTTAATCTTTTGTCTTCAATCTTCTGTCTTCAATCTTTTGTCTTCAAACTTTAATCTTTTCTCTTGTCTTTTCTCTTTGTCTTCATACTTCAAAGTAATCTTCGGGTTCCTCCTTGATCTTGAACATCGATTTTTCCTTGTATAGCTTCAACTCAGACAAAGCTTTGGAAATTACTGATTTGAATTTGCTTGTAAGTACTCCTTGTTTTGACTTTGATGGATTAGTCTTTATCTCCATTTGATTCATTATCTCCAATATTTCTTTCGACAAACCTGCAATATCAATATTAGTATAAAGTTCAATTGGGTTTGGATATTGTTTTGAATAGATTTCCAACACTCCTTTGCTTGAGATCCTCATGAACTCAATCTCATTTATATCTTTCTTCACAATGTTTGCATACGCAAGAGCTTTTCTCAGAGAAATTCTTTCCATGGCAGCATTCATCACTTTGATTATTGACATGAAATACTTTCGATCATTCTCTGCCACTTCAGAAGATACTTTATCAAATTCTTGAACAGACAAAAATGAAATGTAGCTCGGATGCAACAGTTTAAGCTCAAATACACCAAACAATGAGATCATATCTTTATCCCAGTCATCAAGGTTTTGAACTAATTTCAACTCAAAAGTATATGAATTATAAACCATCTTAAAATTGGTTTTGTCTTTTGTGAACCATCAATCACCTTCAATCCAGGTGTAGTGACTTTTTTCAAAAAATTGATCACTATAAGCATCCAAAAACCTTTCTTCTTCTTCCGAATTCTCAGCAATTTTTCTTTTACTTTTGAAATACTGAAAGTATTGTTTATCCTCTTGATCACATCTTGAAATATGATTATTTTCTCTTAGACTTTTTACTCTTTTTACTCCCCCTAAACTTTTAAGTTTAAAAAAACTTAGAAGTTTCTTGAATTTGTCACAAGAAGATCAGACTAATCATTGTTAATATGTCTGCACACAAAAAACATGCAAAAATCAAAATTAAAGCAGAATAAAAATCTAATATTTACAAATGAATTAATGTCTGCAGTGAGATCATATCAGTTAAGATCAACACATTAAACTAAAAAAAATTGATGGATAGTCATAGACAGTGAATAAATCCTGATCAAGTGTGTTCCAGGTCAGCATTTCTGCAGTAAAGGAGACACAAGATCTAAGGATAGAAAATGAGTGCATATAGCAAGATATTCAGCACACTTACTTTTTCAATTCTTGGATTGTTTAAGGTATAATTAGATATGACATTATGCAGTCACACTTAGACTTAAAGAGGTTAATTCTCATAAAGATATGCAAGAAGTCACTGTTCTCAACTTGTTAACCTGACATATACGATAACTAGATCTCATTTGGTGTTTGTGCACATTGGCATCTTGTTGCATCAGTGAGAATACCCAGGTCTGTAATCACTTACAATAAAGGATATCTCATCATTTCAAGTCTATGATGACTCATAACAGAGAAATGTTAGATGCTTTAAATAATTAGAGCTCAATGGTTATTCATATCACTGTCAGGTGTGAGATTATGTCTTAACATGCAATCAATTTGAGAAATCAACACTACTCATTAGTGCTAAGAAAGACAGACATGAATGCATGAGTGATTTAGTTTAATCACAAGAATTTACTTTTTCAGTCTAATTGCATGAACTTACTTGCACATCATATCTGATCATGTCAGACTTTATTATCGAGTGAAGTATGCAACTGATCATACTAATGTATCTAGCATTTCTCACATATTACAAAGACATATTCATCCTAAATAATGACTTAACAAAGAAAAACTCTATTTTTGTAGTTTTTGTTTTATATTTTTATCTTTTGATTTTTCAATTTTCTATTTTTGTATTTGGTTTTGCTTTTTCTAAGAAACATACACACACAAAATACAATCAGGCAATTAACTTTGACAGTTTCTCTTGTTGTGTCTTGTTCCCTACCTACCTAAGTTTCTTGTTCAATAGCCACAACCTCTACTTTAGGGATTTCTTGAACTAGAGAGAGCAAAGGAGCTTTGTAAAGTATTTTTCTTTTTCTTTCTTCCTTAATCTTAAAAAGCAGCTCTGCAGCCTCAGTTTCCTTTCTCTGTTTTGAAACTTCAATGTCAGCCAGTTCATTTAGTTCATCCAAGGGAAGAGAGATGATTTCATTAATATTTTAGTTCCTTGACCCTAAATAGTTCAATCTGGCTAGTTCAATCTGGCTTCCCTTAACTAATCCTCCTGAGTGTTTGGCCTGGGGGCAGCCCTGATTGAAGCTTCCATAAAGCTTAGGGTCTCACTTGTTTTCTCTCCCATTGCCTTCCTCTTCCTCTCTCTTTTCTCCTCCTCAATCTTCTCAGAGGTCATGAACCTCTTCCTTTTGTTAATCACTAGCCTGTATGACTCAGGGTGGAGAGAGCTTTGGCCTTCATCACTTGGTGTAGCACTTGAGCTCCAGCCAGGGAGAGGTTGTGAGACATCTTCACCAGCTGGTGCCTCACTAAGGGTACTAGGTGCTGAAGCAGTTCCTATCTCAAGGTTCACAGGTTCAACTGTTGGGCCCTCAACTGAGGTTTCCCCTTCGAAGCTAATCTTAGGGTCTACCTTAATATCCAGTTGACCAACAGTTTTGCCTGCTAGCCTCTGTCTATATAAGTAGGATCTTCTTCTGAACTCCTCAAGCAGCACCCTTTGCTGGATCCTCTCAGCTAACCTTTCAGCTTGCCTATTATTACTTGGATTGGCAAGTGGTAGGTCAACTAGAGGAAAACTCTCATAGTATCTCAGGGTTTGAAAATTAAAGACTTCTTATTGCCCCTGAGATCTAGAGAGTACCAGGGATCTTCTATCAGCATCATACCTCCATCTTATTATTAGGTTTTCAATAAAGTAGGATGGGGTAGACATAGCCCTTGGAATTCCCTCCTCAAATAAGCTTTGAATCAGGGCATCTGCATTAATATGGCCTGAGGAGGTTATTAAGTATGAACAACTACAAGTGAGGATGGTGAGGCCTCTATGTCCATACTCTGGGCAGAACTCCTAGGTTTTATGATTGCAGGTAGGACTTTTTCCCCCTTTTTGATAGCATCACCCTCTTGCACAAGGGAGCTAAGGGTTAGGTCCACCATATCCACAGGTTCTTGTGGACCTGGTTGAGTTTGCCTAGCAGGTCTGCCAGCTAGCTTGCCCTTGAGATTGGTGATCTCAAGTTGCTGATCAATAACCTGCCTTTGCAAGGTAGCCACCTGAGATTCCAGGTGACTTATCTTTGTGTTCTTGAGTGTTCTTACTTGTTTGTTCATTGTTTCTTTACCTGGTTCCCTATTTGATCTAGTAAGTATGCTATCTCCAACTGTGAAACTGTTGTTGAACCACTACCCCGGTCCTGCAAAGGTTAACTTTTCGAAGGCAGACCCTTGAACGGGAATCCCTGCCAATAAAAGAGGATGCCCCTCGAAGCTCTGGTAACCAATTCATACTCTACTATCTCATTCTATGAACTCTTTATTCTTCTTACTTGCATACTTATCACCTCTTAGAGAATCAAATCCCTTATTCTCATGTCGTAGGCCTCCTATGGTAAGGCTAATGATGTTGTATTTCTTAGCAAGTATCGTTACCACATACCAGTCATTATCTTTGTTGTAGCAGCATGTGACGCCAGCGCGGGGTTGTGTTGCTTAGTATGGTTATTTGGTAGTTTAGCTCCTATTCCTAAGTCTCCATCTCAAAAGGCTGGAGAGGACCTTCCTCATTATGCTAACTTATCTCTAAATATCGCTCAACCTGCTTCTAATCACACGTAAGTAAAGGGAACTAGTTATGGTTCCCTTAAACAAACGGACCTCGGGTCGAACCTTCTCTACAAGAGTTCCAAAAGTTCAAAACACCTTCTCCAACAGGTCGAACCATCTCAAAATTATATGCCTACAATATTAAAAGTTGTCATTTAAGCCTATTAAAAGTTACCGGCTTAACCCAAATGAATATCAATGTTTTCTGACATGTTGTCAGGCTTAGCTTACAAGTTAGATATCAGCTGAGTCTTTGCTAAGCCTACAATTGATAGTAAAGGCACAACCTACTACACCTCTTAGTCGATAGCTACGAGTGACGTCAAGAAAATCAGCGTCGACTTAGCCTGTATTATTTAGTGACTTTTCAACTAAATAAGTTTGGAGGCTGATGTGTAATACATGCTAGCTATGTGCTAACTTAGTTTGCATCTTGCCACATGTCATACCCTAAAAGTAGACACATGGAAAATTCTTATATTTCAGTCTCATATGCACCGGCTAAGCCGTTAGCTTGCTTAGCCGGTAAGTCCCAATCAGACGAGAAGGATTTCCTGATGTGGGTTATGACCATGTGACTTGTAGGCTGAAAATCATAATCATTTTGGTATCATGGTCAACTTCGACCATTTTGATAAATTTTCATTTTGGTTAACTCAAGCTTTTAAGAGTAGGTCAACTTTTAATAAACATTTAGTTGAAGAGTTCTATTATTTTATTTTTACTTTGGTTTTATTTTTATGCTTTTGAAGGTTTTCTGTATCATCTTTATTTTTAATTTTTATATTTCATATCAATATATTAAATTATTCAGGACATCATCCGTTTCTAAATCCATTTCGACCTATTCGATCGGTGAACACTTGAGTCATTTAGTTTGCTCTCTAGTTCAGTTTTTAAAAACATTGGCCATAACCTTTTCTTTTCTAAAGGAATGTTCAAACTTCTAGCATAGCGTGTGCATACAGATGTCATCATTGGGTTAGAAAATTAAAAGTTGAGATTAAAAAGATAGGGTAATAAGAGTTATGTTTAAGATAGCCAAAGGCTGGAACTAAGATTGAATGACATTATAAGCAAAAGTAACTAAGACTATTAAAGTTCTTTATATGGAGGTTAGATGGATAGACGACCAAAAATGATCATTTGATTTAAAAATTATAAATGAAGATATGGAAGCTTGGGTGTTACAAAAAACCAAAAACCAAAAAACTCTGAAACCCAAATCGTATAACCCGTTGAAACTTTATTCGGATATTCGAATCGGTTCATAATTGTATTTGAATTCCTTATTCTGTTTTCGATCGGATATTAGATACTCAGAATCTTACTCATTCAGATATTCAAACTGAATTCAACCATATTAACTAGTTTATTCGATTACTTATGGCTAAGCATATTCCTTATTCGCATCTATTCATATTTCAAATAAGTGATTTAGTTTAATCACAAGAATTTACTTTTTCAGTCTAATTGCATGAACTTACTTGCACATCATATCTGATCATGTCAGACTTTATTATCGAGTGAAGTATGCAACTGATCATACTAATGTATCTAGCATTTCTCACATATTGCAAAGACATATTCATCCTAAATAATGACTTAACAAAGAAAAACTCTATTTTTATAGTTTTTGTTTTATATTTTATCTTTTGATTTTTCAATTTTCTATTTTGTATTTGGTTTTGCTTTTTCTAAGAAACATACACACACAAAATACAATCAGGCAATTAACTTTGACAGTTTCTCTTGTTGTGTCTTGTTCCCTACCTACCTAAGTTTCTTGTTCAATAGCCACAACCTCTACTTTAGGGATTTCTTGAACTAGAGAGAGCAAAGGAGCTTTGTAAAGTATTTTTCTTTTTCTTTCTTCCTTAATCTTAAAAAGCAGCTCTGCAGCCTCAGTTTCCTTTCTCTGTTTTGAAACTTCAATGTCAGCCAGTTCATTTAGTTCATCCAAGGGAAGAGAGATGATTTCATTAATATTTTAGTTCCTTGACCCTAAATAGTTCAATCTGGCTAGTTCAATCTGGCTTCCCTTAACTAATCCTCCTGAGTGTTTGGCCTGGGGGCAGCCCTGATTGAAGCTTCCATAAAGCTTAGGGTCTCACTTGTTTTCTCTCCCATTGCCTTCCTCTTCCTCTCTCTTTTCTCCTCCTCAATCTTCTCAGAGGTCATGAACCTCTTCCTTTTGTTAATCACTAGCCTGTATGACTCAGGGTGGAGAGAGCTTTGGCCTTCATCACTTGGTGTAGCACTTGAGCTCCAGCCAGGGAGAGGTTGTGAGACATCTTCACCAGCTGATGCCTCACTAAGGGTACTAGGTGCTGAAGCAGTTCCTATCTCAAGGTTCACAGGTTCAACTGTTGGGCCTTCAACTGAGGTTTCCCCTTCGAAGCTAATCTTAGGGTCTACCTTAATATCCAGTTGACCAACAGTTTTGCCTGCTAGCCTCTGTCTATATAAGTAGGATCTTCTTCTGAACTCCTCAAGCAGCACCCTTTGCTGGATCCTCTCAGCTAACCTTTCAGCTTGCCTATTATTACTTGGATTGGCAAGTGATAGGTCAACTAGAGGAAAACTCTCATAGTATCTCAGGGTTTGAAATTTAAAGACTTCTTGTTGCCCCTGAGATCTAGAGAGTACCAGGGATCTTCTATCAGCATCATACCTCCATCTTACTATTAGGTTTTCAATAGAGTACGATGGGGTAGACATAGCCCTTGGAATTCCCTCCTCAAATAAGCTTTGAATCAGGGCATCTGCATTAATGTGGCCTGAGGAGGTTATTAAGTATGAACAACTACAAGTGAGGATGGTGAGGCCTCTATGTCCATACTCTGGGCAGAACTCCTAGGTTTTATGATTGCAGGTAGGACTTTTTCCCCCTTTTTGATAGCATCACCCTCTTGCACAAGGGAGCTAAGGGTTAGGTCCACCACATCCACAGGTTCTTGTGGACCTGGTTGAGTTTGCCAAGCAGGTCTGCCAGCTAGCTTGCCCTTGAGATTGGTGATCTCAAGTTGCTGATCAATAACCTGCCTTTGCAAGGTAGCCACCTGAGATTCCAGGTGACTTATCTTTGTGTTCTTGAGTGTTCTTACTTGTTTGTTCATTGTTTCTTTACCTGGTTCCCTATTTGATCTAGTAAGTATGCTATCTCCAACTGTGAAACTATTGTTGAACCACTACCCCGGTCCTGCAAAGGTTAACTTTTCGAAGGCAGACCCTTGAACGGGAATCCCTGCCAATAAAAGAGGATGCCCTTCGAAGCTCTGGTAACCAATTCATACTCTACTATCTCATTCTATGAACTCTTTATTCTTCTTACTTGCATACTTATCACCTCTTAGAGAATCAAATCCCTTATTCTCATGTCGTAGGCCTCCTATGGTAAGGCTAATGATGTTGTATTTCTTAGCAAGTATCGTTACCACATACCAGTCATTATCTTTGTTGTAGCAGCATGTGACGCCAGCACGGGGTTGTGTTGCTTAGTATGGTTATTTGGTAGTTTAGCTCCTATTCCTAAGTCTCCATCTCAAGAGGCTGGAGAGGACCTTCCTCATTATGCTAACTTATCTCTAAATACCGCTCAACCTGCTTCTAATCACACGTAAGTAAAGGGAACTAGTTATGGTTCCCCTAAACAAACGGACCTCGGGTCGAACCTTCTCTACAAGAGTTCCAAAAGTTCAAAACACCTTCTCCAACAGGTCGAACCATCTCAAAATTATATGCCTACAATATTAAAAGTTGTCATTTAAGCCTATTAAAAGTTACTGGCTTAACCCAAATGAATATCAATGTTTTCTGACATGTTGTCAGGCTTAGCTTACAAGTTAGATATCAGCTGAGTCTTTGCTAAGCCTACAATCGATAGTAAAGGCACAACCTACTACACCTCTTAGTCGATAGCTACGAGTGACGTCAAGAAAATCAGCGTCGACTTAGCCTGTATTATTTAGTGACTTTTCAACTAAATAAGTTTGGAGGCTGATGTGTAATACATGCTAGCTATGTGCTAACTTAGTTTGCATCTTGCCACATGTCATACCCTAAAAGTAGACACATGGAAAATTCTTATATTTCAGTCTCATATGCACCGGCTAAGCCGTTAGCTTGCTTAGCCGGTAAGTCCCAATCAGACGAGAAGGATTTCCTGATGTGGGTTATGACCATGTGACTTGTAGGCTGAAAATCATAATCATTTTGGTATCATGGTCAACTTCGACCATTTTGATAAATTTTCATTTTGGTTAACTCAAGCTTTTAAGAGTAGGTCAACTTTTAATAAACATTTAGTTGAAGAGTTCTATTATTTTATTTTTACTTTGGTTTTATTTTTATGCTTTTGAAGGTTTTCTGTATCATCTTTATTTTTAATTTTTATATTTCATATCAATATATTAAATTATTCAGGACATCATCCGTTTCTAAATCCATTTCGACCTATTCGATCGGTGAACACTTGAGTCATTTAGTTTGCTCTCTAGTTCAGTTTTTAAAAACATTGGCCATAACCTTTTCTTTTCTAAAGGAATGTTCAAACTTCTAGCATAGCGTGTGCATACAGATGTCATCATTGGGTTAGAAAATTAAAAGTTGAGATTAAAAAGATAGGGTAATAAGAGTTATGTTTAAGATAGCCAAAGGCTGGAACTAAGATTGAATGACATTATAAGCAAAAGTAACTAAGACTATTAAAGTTCTTTATATGGAGGTTAGATGGATAGACGACCAAAAATGATCATTTGATTTAAAAATTATAAATGAAGATATGGCAGCTTGGGTGTTACAAAAAACCAAAAACCAAAAAACTCTGAAACCCAAATCGTATAACCCGTTGAAACTTTATTCGGATATTCGAATCGGTTCATAATTGTATTTGAATTCCTTATTCTGTTTTCGATCGGATATTAGATACTCAGAATCTTACTCATTCAGATATTCAAACTGAATTCAACCATATTAACCAGTTTATTCGATTACTTATGGCTAAGCATATTCCTTATTCGCATCTATTCATATTTCAAATAAGGTCCTAATTATTTCAAATCCAAATAAGTCCAATTAATCATTATCTGAAACGATGAGCGCCTTAACCGTAAAGAAACTCTCAAAAGTAAATCAAAGCCTAATGCATTAGGTCTAATCTAAATGGGTCAATTTTTAATAGATCCAAGCTAAGACTAGCCCATTAAGGTTAAACCTACAAGCCTCTTTGTAAATGTAAGACTCCAACATAGTGATAAACATATTACTCTCATCTCTCACTTACTCTCTGCACATGCATCATCACGATATTTGGTCATACTGTGATGATCTGCTGACTTGGGCGTCATAGTAACCTCAAGTCTTGGTCATACTCATGGGTCATCTAACAAACTTTTCTTATGGTTGCAGTGACCATCATGAATCCGAGATAAAATTTTCTTCTCCTTCTTCACCCAATATCCATAAAGCATCTATATCTAGAGTCTTGTGTTATGGAAATTTGCTTCTTTAAAAACTATTTTTGTCTATTAGTTATAAGAAAGAAAATATTTTTACAATAAAATAATTCTATATCTTAATTGAGAAATATCACACACGCACACATATATATATATAATAATAGGTCATAGCATCAGTTTCTTAAGTAACAAGGGTTGCCACTTTAAAAATTTTAAAATTATCAAAAAAAATGTTTAATTTTTGGCAATTAAGTTATGACAAGTGTTCATTCACCGACTCTTTTTCTTATTTTATCTAGAATTTTTAAAAATACGATGTTTTATAGAATTCCGAATATATCGTTTCGACTTGCTTATTTTTATTTATGTTTTCATTTAAATTTCATTAAAAACGGAGTTGTGCATAATAATTTACAAGTTGTCGAAGCATAAATGTACAATTCGACAATGCTATTCCATGTGCTTATTTTTTTCAACTTTTTCAAGTTGAATTTTTTCATAAGGTATACTTAATATTCAAGTCATTAAAATCAAACGTTATCAATCTCAACACTCCAACTACATCGTGATGGTTTCGTCAGTAGTTGGTTAGTTACTTTTTACAAGTGCTTAATTATATTCAATCTAATTAAAAATTGAAATATGTAAACGTTTAACATATCATTTTTCACATTACATGGTAAAATTATTTAATAATTAATTTTCAGTTTGATGTAACTCGGTACATAAATTATTCCTATTATCAATCCATATTGCGGTTTTAATTCACTAGAATCAAAACATACTAGCATGTGTCTATTAGTTTACACAAACATAACAGATTAAATTTTAATCATTGAACCATATATGTTCCTTTCTTTTCCTAAAAACCAAAATCATAAGATAAGTAAACCACATGGGCATCTATTTAATTAACTACATTATTTATGAAAAGTGTCACAGCATAGATCAATCACTAGTGTTTTAACGAGACAAACATCAATAAATTATAATGATTACCGCGATATTATCTATCAGGCCTGCATTATTTTCTCCAAAATATGTCATGCTCATGACTTGTTGTACATTGTCTCCTTGTGAAATGCTTAGATCCCTACGGCAACAAGTTACGTATAAGAATATTATCCCCATTTCATCTCACACAAACTCACTCTGATCATGGCGAATCCGGAGGCGACTGAGGTTGGTGTTAAAGGGAGGAGGAAGGCGTCCAACTCGAGAGGACACCCAAGGTTCGTAGGCGTGCGACAGCGCCCCTCGGGCAGATGGGTGGCCGAGATCAAAGACTCCTTGCAAAAGGTCCGACTGTGGCTGGGAACTTTTGACACGGCCGAGGACGCTGCACGGGCGTATGATGATGCTGCACGGTCGCTGCGAGGAGCTAACGCCCGTACAAACTTTGAACTGCCCGACAATGTCAACTCCCACCAGTATGTGGCTGAGAACACGGAGCCGTTTTCGTTCGAAGAAGCGTGTCGATTGGACGACCCTCAGGATGGGCTTCTAGGAGCACTGAAGGCGAAACTATCGGTCGCCAAACCGAAGGCGAATAATTTTGGTTTTCCTGCGAAACAACAACATATCGGTGTGAAGAGAAAAACTCCATGCACTAGGACCGTAGCCTCTACTGTTGTTACGAGTATGCCTGTTGTGAACCAGAGGCCGAATGATTTCGAGGAGGGGCAGTGGAAGAACACATGCTACGAGCCTCTACCGCCATCGGCAACCGCTGGTGGTTGGTCTACGGAGACACCGTGTGTGGCGGGGAATGAGCAGGTGGTGGACGTTTTGAGCAATATTTTTGACAGCAATTTGATGGAGTCTTTGTGGCCGATGTCCGCCGGAGCAACCCAAACGACGGCGGTTTGGGGAGAACAACAGCAGCAGCAACAACAACAGGTGGTGCACTGCGACAACGGTGGTTGGGGTGGCGGAGTGCAAGGGGTGAACGGAGCGCCCAATCCTTCAAACTGGGATCCATTCATCTATCTCAATTCTGTTCTAGGATGACTATCGTATTATGAGGGGCTAACTTTTTGAATTCTTATATCAAACATGTAACTAGAACACGAAACCAAAATGGTTTTCTACTTTTGTCAATGCTAATTCCGTTACAAAGTTTAAATGTATGATGAAAAACCAAACAACTTTTATTGTTTTAATCATACATATGTTCTGTATTAGAGGGTAATCCGCATATAATATACGAGACGAGAATTATGAGGGTTATAATGCTAAGCGACTGATGTTACCACATACACCACTAATAAAGTCATGATCCGTATGTCCATAGTAAAGTATTGAAAGATCAAAAAAAAAAAAAAAAAAAAAACTCAAAAAAGAAAGCCTTTATCTATAAAGTTAAGTTCGGAATCCTTTGAATTTTTTACTTTAAAAGATCATTAACGACAAATTCATAGACCATGGGTACGTCTTTGAACATTCCAAGATTTAGTTTTCTCTAGTTCAAGAACGAGAAACTTGCACTTAGGACTCAACATATCGTTCCAACGCTAACATCACCAATTAAGTTATTATTAATTATAGACCAATAAATAATAGTTTAGGTTATTATAATGCTATTTGACTTTAAATAAATACCACTTATATCACATTGTCTTAATCTTGTTATCATCATATATTATCACCAAAACACATGCTTTATATGTATGCCGGTACATATGCCAAACTTCTAAAAAAAGGACTGATAACTTGGATGAGTTGAAGACAAACAAACACAAAGAGTCGCAACAATTTTTTTAAAAAAATATATATATTGACCAAAGAACACCTTTATCAGCATAATCATCTCTTTACTTTAACATATTACAATGTATCATGACCACCCTGAAATCATGAAATTCAACTGGTATGCTATGGATATATTATGAGTGGTCAATGAGCCACTAACTTAACTATTTAAATAAGGGCCACATTGACAGCATAACAATCTTATCTATATCCAGAATAGATGCTGGGAATATCCACGACTTTATTTTCAAGAGAAGAGCAACACAATGTAAAAAACAATGTTGATTATGTTCCAGCATGCACCTTCATTCTTGTACAGTATTTTGCCATCAAGTAAGAATATACTGTACATATCATTAAACACTTACAGAAACACGAATACAAGATCTTCGACAGCAAACTTGACTTGTATTCATAACATATGGTGAACAAGATCATAATAAAAAGCAAGATGCAGCTGGATACAGTCATTTCTTTGTGGAAGGTTGTTATATCGGTCATTATTTACAAGATTCAACCAAATGCATCCATACGTTTGCTTATTCACAGCTTATCATTCAGCTCCTGTAGAAATTAAATTCCTCAACTCTATCAAATGTTCATCATTTGATATGTGCAGGTTGATACGGAGATTGGTCAACAACGCTTCTTTATCCCAACTTAGGGGTCCAGAAGCATATAACGCCTCTAAAGTGAAACGATAAGCGTGCAACTCTAACCCATGAATGAATCCATCTCCATCCCTTGGAGTATTAGCAGACTCCGCGTCACTTAAAAGTAAATCTGTCTCGTAAGGACTACAACTACCGATAGAGCAGTTGTCGTTACTATGAGCAGAGTAAATATTAGGTTGTGATATTATTTCTTTAACATAAAAACCATTATCATCTTTCAATTTCTTATTACTGGCATCCGAGCAAAAGGGGGAAGCTCTTTTCAGTAATCCAGTATCATTGTAAATAAGTAAGTTATTGTTCTTTTCCTCATAGCAGATTTTTTCATCAGGCATTGCTATCTGCAAGCCAAATTTGTCATTCGCATTTCCGTAGTTTCCTGAAGTCTTTATAATCAAAACACAATTAACGTCAATATCAACGGTTGGTTTGATATAAAAGCAAGCATAGGCAGCAGGCGTGTACTATTAAATTCACCCACCCACCCGAATGGATTATGTTAATGTAAGCAGAGCTAAGATGAAAATGCATTACCTTTACAAGTGGAAGCCATTGGCCATGTTGCCACACCTGTCTGGCCCTTATATTTGATTTATGGACGGTTATCTCGTAAGTGACCCCGTGAGGCCGTAATGAAAAGGGACCTCCATCAGAAACTTTGCAGACTAATGTTGCAGTTTTCCATGAACTACCATCCAAGACTTCCACAATATCACCAACCACCCAATTGTAATTGTTTACGCGAGGAGGACAAGGCCGGATGAACTCCCTAGACACCTTTTCAACGCTCGTGTCACAACAATCGTACCTCAAATTGTAAGTATGCTTGTTCCCGGAAACAACTTGAGCAATGCACCATGATGTTGGCAGCTCAGTCTTGTTCATAACCTCCACTTTGCTCCCCTTTTGGAACTTCATGCTCGGTTAGAAGTTATGAACAAATCACCCCAAACCTGCTACACCTGAAAACCAAAATTATATTGTACGTTTAGAACCTCCCACATCGTGTTGAATATTTTAGTGTAACTAGAGATTGTGTGTGTCATTCAAACAAGAATGCACGCTTGTTTGAATGTCATCGGAGGTTCGGGGGTAGCGCCCCCGAGAGAAGCGGGGTCCAAGGGGCAGAGCCCCTGGTTGGGGTCGAGCTGCCGGGTCAGTTTGGAAATTTTTTATTTTGAACAAAAATTCTTCATAGAAAATACATTAGAAATTTGGTTTTGACCAAAATTGTATTAATTAAACTTGAGGGACTAAATGTGTAGTTTGTTCAAAACCGCAATAACAATTATTTTAGAAAACTTCAATCCCGTTTATGTTGGTATTGGTGATCCAGAAGAGAGAGAACTGGGAAAAACTCGAATTATAAACAGCATCCAAAATTTATACGAATTCTTGAATCAGTTCTGATTTATCCGGTCAAATTATTGGTATACACTTCAATTATTTGATCTGAAAATAAAATCACACGACTTTAAAATTATCCGATCAATACTCTATTAAAAAATTCCCCAACACCTTGGTCCAAAACTTCATGATTTTGATTTACTTTTTTCTTTTAATTAAAGATGTTCAAATCGTGAAAAACAGGCCTCATGATTTAATCAAGTACGCCTTTTTTTATTTTAATATTAAAGCTAAATTATAGATTATCACAACAACGTTTATTTAGACATTCAATTCAATTTTATTTCTGATTTCGTAATGGAAAAATTAAAATTACGGGGTAATTTGTATAAACATTTTCATTTCAAAGATTGTATTCTTTCCTTCCGCTGTGTGTGTGAGTTGATCACCCATATAGTTTGAATTTAACCGAAGCATGGATAATCCAATCCATAGGTAAATGAAATTCTTAATAGGCTTACGACGTTCGATTCAGGAGGAATTGCATCCTCCAAAATTAAAGAATTAAGAATAATGCAATACATTGAATCAGAGAACAACTGGGGGAAAATTACTAACCTTTTTATTCAAAGCCGTGTAGCAGTGGGATTTGTTTTGGGGATCTTTGTTTAATTATGGGATCACCGATTTGATTTGTGTTCTAAGGGTTTGTTAATTTTGTTTCTGTTTTTACCAAAAATAAATTTACGTTTGTTGTATAACAGTTTGTTAGAAGGGGGTATAAATGTAAATTGCAACTGTCAAATATTTTTAATCCAATCCACAAATAAAGGAGAGAGAAGGGTGGTAAGATATAGTCTATTGATAGAGTAAACTATTTTATCAATATACTAGATTTAATAAACCCGTGTATTACACGTGTTGAATAAATAAAATATTAATATAATAAAAATTAATAATTATAAAATGATATTCAAATATATGATATGACTGAAGTTACATATGAGAAATGACTATAAATAATAAAACAGTGATATCAATTTTTTAAAATTTTGTTTTTAAATCTTTTTCCAAAAAAATAAACATTTTGTTCTAAAACAAACCGTATAAAAATGTTATTTTTAAAAATTTTCTTATTATAACTCCTAAATTTGATTATTTTGGGTTTTTAAAAATTTGACTTTTAAAAATACCAATTTTAAAATATTGCGTATTTTTAAAAAAGTTTTATGCTTTAGGAAAAATTATTATTTTATAAAAAATTATTTATTTAGAAATAACATTAATGAATAGATTTCTTTCTTAATTTATTAAATCTAAAAAAGTATTAAATAATATTATTAATAATTAAGGTAATTATTTAATATGAGAGAGAGGCGGGAAAATTTTGGTGAGGATGATTGTGGTGCTGCCACGTGTCATCTCAAGTTACTCTCATATTAGAGTATAAAGATAAAGATTTACATGAAAGTCTTCGATGAACTCGACCGGTGTACTCGAAATAATAGGGAAGGATGATATGATGGATATTAGTTTCCACTTAGAAAAAATAGAGAAAATACAAGATAAAGACTTATGTGTTATGAAACTAGTCTAATAGCAACAATAATATGAGAAAAAAATATAGGAAGATAGATGTTTATATTATTGATTGATGTTTACAAATAAGATACAAGGGGTATTTAGAGGAGTAGGAAGCATAATCTTTTCATAACTCCAACAACCATTTGAATAACATGATAAGTATATCTCTAATAAAGTCTATCTATATAATTGTTGATAACCACAATAAATAATATTTATAACACTCCCCTTGGTTATCAACTTAATACGCTCGAAGATGCTGCCTCGTTAAAAACCTTGCTAGGAAAACCCAGTGAGACAAAACCATAGCTAAGGAAAAAAGAGTGCAGCGCCTATTAACTCCCCCTGTTTGCATCAGCTATGTTGTCTCATTAAAAACCTTACTAAGAAAATCCAATGGGACAAAACTTAGTGAAGGAAAAAAGAGTGAAACTTGAATAATACCCCCCCTCATTTGTATATGCATCATTTAAGTGATGAGTGTCGATCTTCTATGAACTCGATGATTCACCAGTTGATCCTTTAATGTGTAATTGCTGAAGCTAATCAATAACGTATGATCTTTATTGAAACTACAGTTGCATTTCTTATGAACAAATACCACAAAATCCAAAATTATGTTCTGTTACATTACCTGTATTTACAATACTAACTAAACTTGTTTTGTTGTGTTAGTAAATATGAACTCATATTTTTCATACCTTGGAGATATTAAAATACTTGAATTACCATAATTCATTGTCTCTTCATTAGATACGATATAAATAATATATCTAATTGTGTATAACTAGAAAGAAACAATAATTTATCAATTGCAACGAACTATGGTATTCTATATCAATAATTTCTTAATTGTTTGATAAAAAGATGATGATTTGAAAAACTTTTTTAACGTACTTAAAATGACAAGTTTTATCCTTATAAATGTTCAATATCCTCTTGATTTAATTTGATTGACTGATGAAACACAAACATTATTTTAGCATATCAAATCATAAATTTGTTACTTCATCTTTCACTTCAAATTATTTCTTCAATAATTTAAACTATTTTAATCCATTAAAAAGATGCAATCATATCATCACCATATCATATGATACTTATGCACATCATATTGTTCTTTTTATATCAGCACATGGTCGAACTACATCAATTAATATTTATCTTTTCGAGATAATCATCGAGTCAATTATATCACACTCACCTCGACTACTATTAATCAATATTCAATTACATAACACATTTCTTGAAGTTTTGATGTTAATGCTTTCGGTATTTACGATCATTCATAGACTTTATTTGGTATTGACTAATTATTTATGTGCATACAATCATCAAGAATTTTGGCACATAAACTGTTCACCTTTAGCACATGATATTTGTATCATATGTAAAGGTTTCATCAAATAAACTTCCAACATAAATATCACACCATTCTTGTATATAGATTTATTAAGATACCATCATCAACCGATATAATTTTATTTGTATGTGTTTATTGATGCACAAGATTTACATTTTTAAAATGTTTTCAATTACTTTTTAAAGACTAACTGCTTTTCAAAACTCATGAGGAGTTCAAGTTATATTCAATGCGATAACATATATAATAAACATAATGCATTCGGATCCGAATATGTATATAACAATAATAGTATTCTCGAGAACTCACTTTACATGATTATAGCAGTTTAAATCATTCATGGAGTTTCATGTAAGTTTCAGTGTCGAGTGAATCAAGACATCATACTACGCATATCAATTCTCTCTTTGTACTACCAGACTAATAGAGAGTTGGTACGTTATTACATCCACCAGGAGAATGTGTCTTCTCATAATAAATTGTAGGTCTTTGTGAAACTCCTTGTACCACCAATTTTTCTTTGCATCTTTCTTTTATTATTTCACATAATTCATTCACAAAAAAAGACCTCATTTATAATCAACATATTAGACAATTCAACTTCTCCTTATTTGTGTATCTTCGTTTTGGCCAATCATTATAGATTTCTATTCAAAGGCAAATTTTAGTTCTTGATCCTCATCTTTTTTCATCATTTCAAGCGCTACATATAAAGTATTATCGACATCGATTTTATTTCGATTCCATATATTGTAGACATAATATATTTATTGAGATCTTTTTATTTTCATATATTTGATGTTCATCCAGAACCATCATGTCTATTGTCTCTGTAGGAGACCCTTATATCATACCTCGACTTGACCATCTTTATACTTGCTCCTTTTTCAAGGAATTTTATTCATAAAATCGACCAGTCTACCATGATTCAGACGTGCCATAGACTCATTACCAATATAAATCTTAAATGGAGCATTAGTAGTTGGTATGTGTGACTTAGTAACTCTTTACAAGTTAATGATTATGTCTGGTAATTGATTCACTAATGAATCACCTTTTGAACTTTTGATTTGTATCTATTTGTTTAAGGATCAAGCTAATACACTGATAATTCATTACAACTTTTCACGGTCCAACTACTTTTTATCTCCCCTAATGTTGGAAATATTGATTAATCAAAATGTATAACCAATAAATTGAGCCATAGACAAATTTATTGGTAATGGCTCTATATTTTATTTATAGATATTATGCATGCCCATGATATATTCGTAACTTCCTTTAAACTCTCATCTTTGTGCGTTGTGGTGAAACAATTGCAATATATATCGCACAACCAAAAAACAATTCAGATGAAATCTATTTGTGGTTTCTGACCAAAAACCAACTTTAATAGGAAGAAAGTCTTACAACTTCTTGGCTTGATGTGAATAAATGTTTTTGCATGTAAAATAACATGTTTACAAACATGAACATTTGTTCTCATGATCATTGGCTTTGCAATCAATTGAGTGGTCGTCTTAACAAAAGCAATTTGTGCATGAAGTTAAGCCAAATGAAGTTAAACACTTATTCCGATAATCATCAGTATCTTGTGAATTAAAGTCGCCATTTCTTCCAAAAGTAATATGATAATCTGGAATAATATGCTTGCTATCTCATTAGCTAAGTCACAAACGTACAATTTCAAGTTGTAAATATGATAACCATTTGGACGATGCATCGATTTTAAACACTAAATGGTATCCACATTAGAATATATATATCCTTTATAACTTCCAGAATTTTAAGAATTCACGTCATATTTTAATTGATAAATAATCAAATTCCCTTAAGAGCAAACATTGTTTGCTTAGTTATCATAAATAATATTTCAATTCTCCGATTCTTTTCACATCATCATTGACTCGGTATGGTCTAACCGGTCATGCCAATTAATATAATCATGATCTATAAACTTTTTTTTATTCATAATCATATATGCATTTGTTACATATGCTTACAAGATATAAATATGAGAGAGCAATATATTTTCACCTCATACTATTATGAATAATACTTGTATTTGTTTCATACCCTCATACAATCAATTCTTTAGTTTTCCACTGTGGTGGTCAATCTCATTACTTTCATGATCATCATTATATATTTCTCAATTTTGTCCATTATAATGGCGTTTCCATTCATTTCAGGGAATGAAGTAGAACCATATACTTTTCATAATATTGATACTAAGGACCATTTTTCGATTTTGCTTCCCTCATAAAATAATCTTCTCGTAACATCAATTAAGAAGTACTTATATCTTTAGGTCTTGCAATACTTATCAGTCTTAAGTTTTATGACCCTTTGAAATTGATATGAGGTTTCGAGAGTATGACACTCTGGGTGTCACATCTAGCCATATTATTCTCTTTCATAAGACAACTAACTTTCATGTTTTATTTACTTTATTCAATACTCTCTATAAATAAATTTAACATTTATAAAGATATTGCATATTATAAGATAAATTACCGACATTCAAATCCATAATAATAGTTCGAAAGCATGATCAAAGCTAATAAATATAATCACAAGTAATATATAAATTATTGGATAAAGCTTAATGATGAAAAGATCATGAAATTATACATATTGAATCATTAATTACAGTTATATATATAAACATATAATTAAATTCATAATTGAATCTGACTATTTTTTTTACACAATTCATGTTGATATAAAATAATTAGAACCTTGACCTATACTTTCATCTTTCCATAAAACAAGAGGATATATGAACTTATTTAGTTAAACCAAAAGCTTACATCTTTGAATAAAAAGGTAATCAATCAAGTAAAACAAAACTTACGGCATTACAATGCAACTTAACTTTTAAATCAATTGAGTTTTCTAAATTAAGAATTAATTCATCAATAAAACATGACTTGGCAGCAAAATGAAAATCTACGGTCTCTAAATATAAATTGTGTATTTAGGTAATCAATCAAGTAAAACAAAACTTACGGCATTACAATGCAACTTAACTTTTAAATCAATTGAGTTTTCTAAATTAAGAATTAATTCATCAATAAAACATGACTTGGCAGCAAAATGAAAATCTACGGTCTCTAAATATAAATTGTGTATTTAGGTGTGCGCACGTGTAGAGAGGAAAAATAAATAATCATAGTTTACAAGTGATCTAATATAATTATAGCAATAGTAAAGTAGAAAATATAAACAATATGCAAATGTTATCTGAACCGGATAATCATAAGATAAGAAACAAACCAAATAATAGCGTTAATATTAAGATCATAGTTTCAGCATCATCATACTACGTTAAGACTAGTTGAATAATAACCAAATATCAATCTAGTTTCAATATTTATTTTATTTAAATAGTTAATGGTAAGATCTTGGATCAATAAACTAAATAAAAAATCACTAAATTTTGTTTTACGGCAAGATACGATGTCGATAATATGAAATTGTTTTTTCGTTAGGATTTTGGTTTATAAAACTCGGTTAATAAATTCACTATGACTAATAATATAAAACAGAATAATACCACAAAATAATAGTTATCACTTTATATAAATACATATAGGAAAGTACGATTAAGAGATTAATTAGCTTTAAATATAAATATAATTTGACTATAACGAAAGATCAACCCCTTTTTTTTCTTTATGACCGTGTCAAGGGGATCCCCATAACGATATCGTTGATTATGTTTTTATCAACCCCAACAAACCAACGAAGATTAATGTACACGAGTTCACGTCTCCCCCACACCTCCATCGAACAATTTTATTTATTTATTTATTTTTAAATTGATTATATGAAAACAATGCTTTAGATCATCTTCAATTCTTCAATTTAAATTTATGTTAAGGTTATGAGATCCGTTTTCAAATATTATAAAACTGAGTACATATAGTTCCACCAGATTTCAGAAATTGCATATGCATATATATGATTATATAAAGGTTTAATATTCAACTAGTACCTGATTTCCTAATAGGAAAATCGTTCGAAAGTTGTTGATGTTGTATGATGGTTGCGGACTTGCGGTGCTATGTTGGAACGTGGCTATCAGCGTATCTTTGTCAACCGGAACGATAGCACGACACCACAAAAGCATTAAGACTATCGTGCTGATAACGTGTTGTGAAACTAGCCTAATAGCAACAACAATATGAGAAAGAGATATATAGAGAGAGATGTTTATATTATTGATTGATATTTACAAATAAGATACAAGGGGTATTTATAGGAGTAGGAAACATAATCCTTTCATAACTCCAACAACCATTTGAACAACATGATAAGTATATCTGTAATAAAGTCTATCTATATAATTATTGATAACCACAATAAATAATATTTATAACATTATGCAAGATTAGTTTGAAAATTTTCACAAGTTTACGACATATAAATAGAATTTGAAGAACTCAACTTAGCCTTTTTAATAATATGATTGTTAAAAATGATGGTTAAGCTGAAAATAAAGGGTATCGGATTATCGAATTAAGTATGTTGCGTATCATAAGAATTCTACCCTAAAGTTTTTGTAAATGACATGTTAATTCTCTCTCTAATATAAATTATACATCTTAAATAAATTAATTACTAATATTATGCTTGATGATTTTCGTTTTCTATTGTTTAGCGAGATTAGAACACATAGATTGCTTGAGTATTGTGTGACTGAGAAACGGAGAAGTGGATGATGAAAACGAATAATGATGTGTAGGTTACTCACTGTTACAGTTGCTTTAATGGCAGTGGCGGAGATTGAAACTTTTTATAGGGCGGGGCCGAAAGTCTTGAGACCTAAGTCATGGGAGGCCAGACTTTATACATATAAAAATGTTCCGACGAAAAACACATAAATTTTCACTTTTGAGCGAAAAGACAGGGGGTCGGGGCCCTGGGCCCAAATAACCTTCGTCTATGTTTAATGGCACACATTTGTCGGCTTGCTCATTTAGGCCCGACTTCAACGTAGCAATCACAAAACCATAAAAGCATCAGATTTGTTTGGAAAGTTGCGGAAGCTCTAACTTATTGGTGTTAATATTCAACAAGTTACGACTAAAAGGTGGGGATTTAAAAACCGACGGCTTTGGTGTTCGATGACGATGAAGGTGCGATGGTGGTGATGGTGCGATGGTGGTGATGGTGCGATGGTGGTGATGATGATGATGATGCGATGGTTTTAATAATGCTATGATGATGATGGTGCGATGGTATTAATAATGCGATGATGAGGAAAATTGTGAGATGGTGGTGTGGCGGCAATGTTTGGTGGTGGTGGGTGGTGGGCGTCAGTCGGCGGTGGCGGTGGCGGGGTCGATGGTCAATGGATGGTGGTTGTGAGGATGAAGATGATGTTGAGGTGGTTGTTCTTTCCTTTAAAATCTATAAAACATAAGGTGTCCTTTAACATATATATATAATTACCCCTAATATAACAAATTACACAAACAATCCCTTTAAGTTGCATTGGTAGTCCTTGTAAAATGAAAAGACGAAAATACCCTTAGATTTAACAGAAAAATTAACGTTGGTTATCGTATATAACTTAACATATTATAAATTTAAATTTAAAAACACAATACCCAAACCTATTACTTAAAACTCTTAGTACCCAAAAATGTTATTTTGAATAAAATATAAGTAAATATTTCACTTTTGTTATCAACTAATACATTATTCTCTTCCCTTTTGTTATTATTATTATTATTTTTTTTAAATGCGTATAAATTATTTTAAAAACTAAAACCAAATACAACTTCTAGCAAGAGCTAGAAACATTATGACACTCCAACAGGAAAGAAATTAGAAGTTATGCTTCTGTAAAGTTGAATTTGCACTAATTGCACCGTTTCAAGAAGTTCAACTTGGACGGACCTATATTTACGTAGAAAGCCAATTGTCTTGATTTCCTCCATTTAGCTTGAATAGACACCTTCTTTGCAAACACCAAATCATTGCGGGCTTTCGATTTGACCGATATGATAGGAGGACCATCGGCTAAATCTTTTTTCTAGATAGGGTGGTGGAGGCACTCACACCATACACACACCACACCACACCACATACCCACCAATCATAATTTGTCACGTCACAACACACCACACCATGCCATGTAAGGGGGGTGCTCACGCCGTGGGAGATTCCGGCATGGGGAGAAACACAGCTTCAAAATGAGGGAGAAACCATCGGCGTGGGAATGCCGTGAAACAAACGAACGGCGCAACATGGGGGACCGGCTTCCAAGAGCTCCCTAACAGTAAATGCAATATAGTTGGAATCCTGCAACGCAAAAGGAGATCAAGACATGCTCAACAAACTCCAGCATTTCCCATATAACGGCACAAAGTAAAGGGAATCCTACATCCTATTTCCGTCCTCCACCCAAAGAAAATTAACCTTTCATGAGTGCCAATTGTTCCACTTAAAATTGTAGTTGGCACAATAAATAGACTCCTCAAAATATGCCGTGAAGTCACTGTTTAAATCTCCTTCCCACCTCCAGTTATTAGTTGCATTTGAAAGCCGGATCTGATCTAGAAGCAAACCACACTCCGTTAGTTTTTCTGGCATCCCCATGCCCAACCCAAGGCTCCCCAATCCTTCTACATCTTTCAACAACAAAGCAAGACTTTGAGGGCTCTAGCCTAAACAAGGCGGGGAACAAATGCATCGAGGATTCAGATCCAGCCCACGTATAACTCGAAAGAAAGCAAATTCTCTCTTCATTTCCAAGGTCTCCTCTCATAAGTTGATTCATGAAAATACTTGCCCCCATTTTAAAGATGCTACTCCATACCCATGATAGCTCCTTTTTCACGAGAAAGTATGACCATATATTTAAGAAAGAATGAAAAGCAAGTATGACCAATCTCCACAATTTGTGTTCTTCACTTTTAAACTGCCATCACCATTAAGCTAAAAGACTGGAATTAATATATTTAAGAGATGCTACTCCATACCCATGATAGCTCCCACTTAACCTAATGGATTTTCTTTTAATTTTCCCGCAACCCACCGCCTCTACTTCACAAAAAAAAAAATTTAAAAAATATTCTTAACTACCTTACTATGAAGAGTTGTGAGGTTAGGTCTAATGACAAAGCCATCAGGGTAAGTGTGATGCTTCCCTTGAGGTAAAAGGTTCATGTCCTGCTTATAACGAATTGGTGTACATTTTAAAAATAGATTTAGTGTGCGTGAGTTCATCGTTAAAAAAAAAAGAAAAAGAAAAAGAACTTCCTGTGCATGACTCAATGAATGGTTGGAGATTTCAGTTCTATTGTAGAATTCCTTAAAGAAGTTGAGTTAATAAATCCCACTCCAATATATTTCTCAACCGAAATCACAAATTCATATGTGAATTCCAGAATGCAAATTAAACACCAAACCAAACGCACACTTTGAGTTTTAAAATGGTTGTACTCAAATTGACCTAACTACACACTATATACCTAAATTATTATACCCAAAGAGATGGATTTACACTAAGAAAATAGAATTTGTAAGGCTGCGCATAAAACAGTTTGAGATCAGGCTGACTGAACAGTAATTGTACTTATCAAATATACTTTTATCAAAATCCAGTCTGGTTGAAACACAGGACTGAACCCGTTAAGTGTGTGTGTGTCTTCATTAATCGTTATTGCATACCCATGCAAAACTCCTGTTGAGGTTTACAAACTGCCTCTGTTGGAGTTGGATTTTACACACCCACATTAGATTTACTCAAGGGGCTGATAAAACCTTGTTTAACTCGATTAAGAGTCTCAACTTGAAGAAGAAGAGGCAGCATATAAATACAAATTTGATTGGTATTGAAAAGAAGAGGAGATGGAAAAGGAGAACTTAACTATCCACGAGAAGTATAAAGGAAACTAAGATTGCTGGCGGGCAGAGGGGTCACATTTAATAAAGCAACAACTAAACAATTTCAATACTGCATTTCATTCTGTTTTCATGGCAATGGTTCTTGCGAATCTCCCAAACGAGACAAATGAAGATATGCGTCTGTTCCTGCAAAACACAAACACAACTCTTTATTATATTTCTCATGACCAGCCAAATACTCTTTTTCATAACAAGAAAATACCTTATAAATAAATTTTTTGAATCATCTTTTTAGTCCTAAATATCACCTAACCTTGCACTTGTAAGGATTTGAACCCACATCACATTTGTAGGGGGCAATCACCAATGTCACTAGGCTACAAGCTCATGGCCACCTTATATATAGATACATCACAGGTTATCACCCTATTTACTTATGACTATATTGATTTGGCATATGTTTTATCTCCAACGGGCCACACCAAAAAAGTTAGCTTCAATAAATGCAAGTAGGTAAAGTGTGTATTTTAATGCTAAAACCTCCTAAATCATTTTATTTATAAAACATAATTACATTGAACTAATATAGTTTTTGGCTTACTAATTACTTTTTCAAAAGTTTTGGACTACAGTGTTTCTGGAATCATTTAATGTTTAAAAAAAGAAATGTAATCATATTTGACCTACTAATTTAACTTTTTCTTTTTTAAGTTTTAGCACAAAATGTTTCTGGCTAACTAATGACATTTGGACCAGTACAAAAGAAAACTTGTTTGCACCCAACCCAACCCTACCTTCCATTTTCCCACCAGTAATTAGAATCGTAAGATGAAGTCCTTAATGGTGGGTTATTATAAAAATAATACTTAGTAGTCAACTGCTGACTGCTAATAATTTTAACCATGGTTTTAAATAATTTAATGGCTACTAGCACTGTTGCTTTGGGTTCCTTTTAAGTTAAAAAAAAAGGTGACTTCTTTACTGTCCTTGAAAGTGGGGATTTTTAATAAATTTAACGTTAATGGGTTTATTAACAATATTTGGTTTTGCATGTTACACAAGCCTAATTAAAATTAACTTCCTAGTTCTAAAATCCAACTCTTTCCAGTTCTCTAATTGTTGAATCTAAAGGTTTGATGTGTATCAATGACCAAAAAAAAAACATTGGGAGACAGAAATCAGGTTAAGAAACGTGTGCTTTCATATGTTGCAGCATTTTAACAAGGTCCAGATAAAAGAGTTAGGTGTCATGATTTGGAAAGACCTAGATGAAGTATGAGTCAAGTAATTATCTTTTTTTCTTTAATCGTTTCTCAATTTGTCTCATCCAAATCACTGAGCATCAGCATTGAAGATAACACATACAAATATATGTTATAACAACGGTTTGTTATCACAATGTTTTAATATCCCAAAACCACGTATCGCAAACCGCCTGTATGGCCATACCCATGTCCTTGCACATCAGAATGAAAGTTTTAGAATGAGAATTTTCTGGGACAAGTGTTCAGAAAAGAGGCTCAACTTTTTAGTGGAAGAAGCACTACATGATATTGTTGTCAGATGAATCACAAATTGATAATGACATACGTAACATTTGGTGAGTTGAACATACCATAGCCTTCCATGGAGATAACTTGCAGATCTCCACCAAAGTAGCGAGCATACAATCGGCTGATAGGAAGCCCAAAACCATAACCTGCCATTGTTGCTATATTTGCAGTTCCAAGATCAGCCCGTTCATCAAGTGGATTTTTGGCAGTACTGTAGAGATACGTAAAAATTCTAGGCAGACCACTTCTTGGTATTCCACCCCCCTCATCAGATACCTACAAAACCAAACCTCAGTTATTTTTTTATTGCATGTGGCAAAACAATTTAATATGTACAACATGATAATCGTCTATTATTAAACCCAACATGACATGCCTTTATTGTAACATCTTCCAACCCATCTGCAACTATTATTCGTATAGGAGGTGCAATTTTGTCTGATTCCATAAACCGCTCCTCAACAGCACGCAATGAATTTTTAACCAACTCAAACACCATCAAATGCAAGTGATTTGGGACATATCTGCCACAAGACAAGTACATGTCAATTATAATCGGAAAAAATTGGAGAGTACAAAACTGTTATGAGGTGTTGAGAGAAAACAAGCGTACGGGAATGTAAAATTAGGGTCACCATAGACGTTAACCTCAGGTGCACTCCCATACTCACGTAAACAAACAGAACGTGCATCCTCACTAGCATTTCTTGCCACTTCTACTGGAGACATCTTTGTATGTATGTAACCTATTCTGTCTGGTGGGGGTTGGGTTCATGCATCGCCACATGCTGCCCTAAAAACAAGTTTCAATGTGCATTTTCAATGTTATCACAATCAATTCTAACTCAATAATCGATTTCAGATAATAAGATTCGATAAAACTTATTACATGAGGCACAAGGTAATGTTAGAATACATGCTTATGTCGTTTTACGTTTTATATTTAAATGTAGAACGGAAGCGAAACGAATATCAATATACTGGCCAAAGAAACATGATACCAACCAATAAGCATTCTTATCCCGATTCTTGACATATAAAAGCGATCTAGAAACTGGTGGATGTCGTCCAGGTCCTTGTAATCAAGTTTGGGGTCAAGATCCTTCTTCAACTGTTGAACTCCTAAAGCCATGGTAGGGACAACATTATTATGCCTCACTTTGATCAAATTAATCATTTTGGTGAACTGCTCCTCGTCGTTTTTGTCCTTTATCTCAGGAAATGATCTAAGGTCACGAAACGAGTCCAGGTACCAATCTCTCACCTTGCAAGTCCAAAACACATGGAATCATTTGTCAAAATTCCAAAGCTAATCAGCCACATGAGCAAAAATGAAGATGCTAAATTGGAAAAAAAGACCAACCAACTAAATTCATAAGGAATCAACTTGTCACACACAGTAAGTAATCATACCAACTGAACTTTAAAAGAATCAAGGATCACAAGTCCTTTTTCAGCATAGCCCCACAACAAATTTCAAAGCAAATAGAGTGATGTATGCAGAAAAGAAAGAGGATAGAACCTCAAATTAAACCTCGGAAAAGAAAATACTAAATACTAGCAGGCAGATGTTTTGCAATCTGTTGCAGAAATTAACATGCAGCGAGGATCCCCAATTCGGATGATAGAAAGCAAGAGATGCAAAAATGTTAAGAAAAGAGTGAATTATAAGATTACTTTGAGGATAGCGGGCTTCTGGGATAAGCCGTAGGGAAGGGACTGGAGCTCAATGGCACGCCTTGCGATCCTGATGGGGAGCTCTTTGTGAAGGAACTGAGCCGCTAGGAGGAGGTTGCGGTCGGTGAATCTGGACCCGAACTCCAGCATGTAACGGAGGCTCACCCCCGTCTGCTTCATGGAACCCCATCGCTGCACCTCCTCCAACAGACTCTTGGAGAAGATGGACTCGTACAGCTTTTTGGCCGCCATAACCCCCCTAGATTTTCAGCCACAAACCCAATCAATCCATCACCCACATCCACCCACATACACATACACCACATACACATACATAATAATAATTCACTTTTCAGACTTTTCTTTCTTCCTCGGACCCGGAGGTATTTAATCAATGCCTCTCATTACATCCTTCCTAAACAGATTAATGGTATTTTAAGGAGAAATCGAACCATCAAATGTAACTAAGCAATCGTATTAGTATATGCCTAAGGGACCCATTGATGCTAAAGTAGATATACGACCCCCAGAATATGATGTAATTAAATACATACACGTTAGTTACCCGGAATACGTGGCCGTAAGCCCTTTCATGAGCAGTAGGGGTGTGCAAGAAACCGAAATAACCGAACCGCAATCGAAATAACCGACGCATCCAAACCGAAAAAACCGAAAACAATAAGAAACCGACGGTTTTGATTTGACGATTTTTTTAAAACCGATTTTCTCGGTTCGGTTTTGCTTGTAACAGAAACCGCAAAAACCGAACCGAAACCATAAAACCAAACTTTTAAATTTAGAGGTGTATTTATATACTTATAAACATGACTAACCTATAAATTACTTATTTAACCTATGATATCTAAAATAAATAGATATTTTGGTTTTGAGAATAATCTTTAAACTTTTTTGTTTGGTACATTAAATTGTTTTCTTAAATTTTTGGTTATTGTATTTTATTAATTGCAATTATATTAAATGTTAAATAATTTATACGAATATATAAATTATGTTTAAAGATCAATAAAATGATGTAAGCTCAAAGTTTTTAGCTTAAATTCATTACTTTGGTCCAATTAAAAAAAATTTGAAGCCTAAAAACAAAACTGAAAAAACCAAAACCGAACCAAAACAGAAAACCAAAAACCGAAACTGAACGGTTTTAAAAACCAAGAAACCAAAATATCGGTTTTTGGTTTTGGTTTTAGGCGAAAACCAAACCAAACCGACCATGCACACCTGTTGGATCATATGAGGTTGGTGCAACCAAAACAACACTTAGAAGATTTTGATGTATAATTGAAGTGGTCTTCCGAAGACAAAGCTGCTCTTCCGAAGACAAGTCAAAGATCTTCCGAAGCTCAAGGTTTAAGAACTTCCGAAGTGAGAACTCAGTCTTTCGAGACTAAGTAGTTCTCCTTCCGAAGTGAGAACTTAGTCTTCTGAGACTAAGTAGTTCTCCTTCCGAAGTATACAACTTAGAAGATCCTAAAGACAAAGTCTTCCGAAGAATAAAGTCATGAAGACTTGCAGAAGACTCGGAAGAAGTTGATTCTTCCGAAGTATAAATGGCCTCGGAAGAACTTATTCTTCCGAAGCCATTTAGCTTTGGAAGAACCAACTATGAACCAGTGGACACAAGTATGGTCTGTCTGACATCCGCTGCAACCTCTGATATACCGCATGGCGCTTTCTCACGCCCATGTAATTGACCATACTTTAATCCACTGTTCACCCATTATTAGTTAGTATATTTGCCACTTTTAGTTGGTGACAAAAGGTAAGTCATGGACCTGTCATGACTGTGTTGCTTACAGCTATACCAAACTCCATAATGGTAGGCTTTAAGCAATGCGAGACTGCCAAAGAACTATTTGATGCTTTGAAGCTGATGTACTCTGGTTCTACTGAATCCAAGGAGACCAATAAAGATGTGCTGAAGCAAAAGTTTGAGAACTTCACATACATTGTTGGTGAGACCTTGAGCCAACAATACTTCAGGTACATAGACTTGATCATCTCTCTTCAGTTTATGGGAGTAGTTCTTGAGAAGAGAGACATAGTGAGAAAATTCATGAGTGCACTTCCTTATGAGTGGACTTTCTATTGTGTCTCAATCAAGAGAACTGAGAATCTCAACACTCTCACCATGACTGAACTATATGGAATCCTTGATGGATACCGTATGGAGATGGAAACTCAGAAAGGCCATCAGATGAACAGACCCTCAAACCTTCTTGTTAGCAATGCTTTATATGCTGCTGAAGGTTTAAGAACTCCCCAACCCTAGTTGTACCTGAACAACCCCCAATAGCCATCATCCTTTTCTGGGCTATACATCACATTCTCTGAGACACCCAGGTCTCAACAGGCTCAACAAAATCCTTTTCAGGATAGTTGTGCTTTTGTTTCAGGGAGTGAGCACTCTGGAGATTTTCAATTCTGCTTTGATGATCTAGAGTGTTTTAGCCCAAATGATGTTGAGTATATGGACATTGTCCAGCAAATGGCTCTTTTGACCTACAGAGCAAAGAAGTTTTTTAAAAGAACTGGAAGGCAATTCCCTCAGAACCCAACCAACAACAAATTTGGGTTTGACAAGTCAAAGGACAAATGCTACAACTACAACCAGCTTAGTCATTTTGCAAGGGAATGCAAGGTTCCTAGATCTAATCCTGGAGTAGCTCAAGCCTCTCAACATCCTGCTACCCCAAACACTGCAGTCAAACCTACTGAACAACAGACTGCAGCTATTACTCAAGAAGTTGACTGGAGCTTCATGGTGCAAGATGTCACTCTTGCTCAAGCTCTCATGGCTGGAACTAAAGACAGTAAGGTATATGAACATCTCTATACTCCAGCATGTATCGCTAAGGTTAAGTTGTATAAGGACTACAACATGGAGATTAAATATGATATTGAGTCCTTAAACATATTAAAATCTGATTTTAAGAGAGCAGAATCTGACTACAAACTTAAAATTAAAGAGTTAGAGCAAACTATGTTCTTTTTAAAACATGAACATTCCAACTACAGGGCTCAAATAAAAGATTTAATATCCAAGTTGATTGAGGCTCAAGCCCAGCTAGTAATAGTTAAGGCTAAAGCAAAGAAGCATGCCATTCAAGAGCATAACTTCAACACTATCATTGCATCATCCTCCCCCTCAAAGGTATGTTATCAAAATAAAAGTGGGTTGGGAACAAATAAAATTGCTCCACCATACTCTTATGTGTCTGTTAGACAACCAAGATGTGGTATTGATGAGTAAGAGATTCCAACTGCTGACTCATAACCCAATGGGCAGAAGAATGATGCAACAATGGTGACCACCACAGGGAAGGATAAGATAGAAAACCTCATTCCCACAGCTGTTGATCAACCCTTAACCACCAAAGCCAGAAAGAACAAAATCAGGGCAGCAAGAAAAATTACCAAGAAGGTGGATGAGACAAAGTTGAAAATAGGCCCAAAGCAAAAGGGTGTATTCATCTCAGCTAGATTCCAAGTGGTTGGAAGTTCTGATTCAGGAAAAGAGTGTAGTACCAACACTCCTATCCAGCTAAAGGATCAGAAATTGAAGGGGAAGGCTATTGAAGAAGAAAAGAAGTACAAGAAACAACAGCTCTCATGCTTCATCAAAAATAACATTGAGTGCATAATCTGTGGTCTGCATAACCACATGACCAAAGATTGTTACTATAATCCAGCAAGCACGCATTATGCAACCAATGTTAAGAAAGAAGGAGTCAAGGATGGTTTCACATTTTGACCTTACTATATGGTCCAAGTGTTAAGGAAAGGAAAGCTTGTTTTCGAAGCCAAGTAACTTTTGGAAGAAACTCATTCTTCCAAAAGGAAAATAGCTTTGGAAGACAAGCTAAAGAACAAACAAAGGAACAAAAGGAATCCCTTGAGACCTTTCGAGAAAAAAACTACTTCAGAAGAAAAGGTGGTGAAAACTTCTTCTGAGAAGATAGAAGCACCGGAAGTAAGTCGTGTTGCTCAAGCCTCTTCAGGCTCATCTGCACTGATCAACTAGAGGATGGAATGGAAGATCAGAAAAGATGCTGCAGCCTAAGCCTTTTCTTCACAAACCATAATTGAACCCCCATGCATACATTTTGGTTCAATTATATCATCTACATTAGAAGAACCCAAGACCAACAAGGCTTGGGTTTCCAATAGTAACTAATCTTTCACCTTATGTGTAGGGACATCCATATGACAAGAATGGAAATATATGGATTGTGGACAGTGGTTGCTCCAGGCACATGACAGGGAACAAATCTCTCCTACAACAATTTGAATATTTTGATAGAGCTCCTATTCAGTTTGGAGGTGAAGCCGGATGATACATTTCTGGTAGAGGTAGTGTATTCAAATGGTAAGTTAAATGTTGAGAAAGTAAATTTTGTCAAACAGCTTGAACATAATCTTTTAAGTGTTTCTCAATTTTGTAATCAAAAGCACCAAATGTTTTTCACAGAACATGAGTGCATTATCCTCAAACCCGGGATGACAATTCCTTAGGAATTGGTGCTTCTTAGATCTCCCAGAAGAGGGGATATGTACAAGCTGGATATAAATAATGCTTCCCCACTGGGTGAAGTATCATGCTTTCTTTCCAAAGCTAATGGTGATGAGTCAACTCTTTGGCATAAAAGAATGTGCCACGTTAATTTTAAAACCATGAATAAATTGGTTAAAAATAATTTGGTACATGGTGTGCCTAAAAAGGAATTTTTCTGTAAAGATAATTGTGTTGCTTGTCTGAAAGGGAAGCAACACAAGATCACTCACAAATCCAAAAAGGTTAACACCATCACCACCCTACTACATTTATTGCACATGGATCTTTTTGGTCCCACAAGTATAATGAGCATTGGAAGGAAATCATATTGCCTTGTGATTGTTGATGATTTTACAAGATTTACATGGGTTTTCTTTTTAAGAACTAAAGATGAAACTGCTGAAATTTTAAAATCTTTTATTCTTAAAATTGAAAATCAGAAGGATCATAAAGTAAAAATCATTAGAAGTGATCAAGGGATTGAGTTTAAGAATCAAGTTCTTGACTCATTCTATAACTCAAAAGGGATTGCCAGATAATACAGTGCTCCTAGAACTCCTCAACAAAATGGTGTTGCTGAGAGGAGGAACATGACACTTATTGAGGGTGTAAGAACTATGTCAGCTGATTCAAAGCTACCTCTAACTTTCTGGGCAGAGGCAGTCAGTATTGCATGTTATGTGCAGAACAGGGTTCTTATTGTTAAGCCCCATGGAAAAACCCCTTATGAGCTATGGAATAAGCGACCACCTTTCATTAGATTTCTAAGGTCCTTTGGCAGTAGGTGCACCATACTTAAACACAAAAGACAATTTAGCAAAATCTGCTGAAAAGTCGGATGATGCTATCTTTGTTGGTTATTCCTTAACCTCTATTGCTTATAGAGTATATAACATTAGAAATCAACAATTTGAGGAATCATCCAACATTATTGTCAATGAGCACACTCCTTGTGTTAAGGGAAATGGTCCTGATCATATCTTCAATTTAGAATTGTTTTCAAGCTATTCTAAACCATCTTGTGAGAGTGTTTCAGCTGGTACAAGAACTCAAAGTGACTCCTATGAAGATCAAATATTTGAGTTTCCCAGACCTATTCCTAGTTCTCCAAGAAGAATTGAAGATCAAGCTCCTTCAACTAAAAGTCCTAAAAACACAAATATCTTTGGAAACAAGGGAGCATCAACAAGTTGTCAGCCAACTGAGCCTAATAACTCAATAGCTGACAACTCCAGCGTTCAACACCAAGCTGATGAAGACAGTGATCTAGAGGAATAGGCAACTGTTGATACTACTTCACAGCAAAATACCATTGATGTTGTCACACATTCATTCAATCAGTCCTTATTGAACGAGTGTGAGACATCAGCTGGTCATGGTGTTCAAAATCTTGAACAAAACTTCTTAAACCTGGATCTATCTATGCAACTAGATGTGATTCCTAGGCTCAGGATACACACCACTCATCCAGCTGAGAACATCATTGGGGATGTCTCAGAAGGTGTGAGAACAAGAAGTCAGACCCATAATAGGAATGTCTGGATGTACTCGTGCTTTCTCTCTCAAATGGAACCTAAGAAGGTGGAAGAAGCACTCAAGGACAACAATTGGGTTGAAGCAACACAAGAGGAAGTGCTTTAGTTTAAGAGGCAAAAGGTATGGAACCTATGTCCATTACCACCTGGACAAGTTCCCATTGGCACTAAGTGGGTGTTCAGAAACAAAAGAGACGATATAGGTTTGATCATCAAGAACAAAGCAAGACTTATCATTCAAGGATACACATAGGAGGAAGGCATAGATTACATTGATGTCTTTGCACCTATTACAAGACTTGAGGCTGTGCGAATCTTCCTTGCTTTTATAGCATCCAAGAACTTCATAGTCTATTAACTTGATGTCAAATGTGCATTATTGTATGGGGATATTGATAGAGAAGTCTATGTGTGCTAGCTAACTGGATTTGAAGACCCACAACACCCCAACTATGTGTGCAAATTGGATAAAGCTCTTTATGGTCTACATCAGGCACCTAGGCTGTGGTATGAGACACTCTCTCAGTTTCTTCTGAAGAATGGTTACACTAGAGGCACCATAGACAAGACATTTCTGGGAAGGACATGTTGCTTGTTCAAGTCTATGTCGATGACATCATATTTGGATCCCCAAATGACCAAATATGTAAAGAATTTGAAGGCATCATGAAGTTTGAGATGAGTTCCATGAGGAAGAAGTTTGAAATGAGTTCCATGGGAAAGATGGATTTCTTCCTTGGAATTCAAGTAAAGTAGATGGAAGAAGGGTTCTTCATCAATCAATCTAAGTATGTTAAGGACATCTTAGAGAGATTTGAGATAAAAGATTGTAAGCCAGCCAAGACACCTATACCTAGAAATCATAATCTTTGTCCTGATTCTGAGGGGGAGGATACTGATCAACATCAATACAGGGCAATTATTAGGTCATTTATGTATCTCACTGCAAGTAGACCTGATATCATGTTTGCAACTTGCATCTGTGCAAGATATCAGGCTGCTCCAAAGGTGTCTCACCTAATTTCTGCCAAGAGAATTGTTAGATACCTCAAAGGAGCTCCTAAATTGGGTCTCTGGAATCCTAAGAATAGGGATTTTAACCTTTATGGTTACATAGACAGTGATTATGGTGGCTGCAACATCAACAATAAATCCACATCAGGAGGATGTTAACTTCTTGGTGGAAGGATCATCTCCTAGCAATGCAAGAAGCAATCATGTGTATCCACATCTACTGCTAAAGCTGAGTATATTGCTGCTGCAAGCTGCTGCGCTCAACTACTTTAGATTTAGAATCAGATGCTGGATTATGGTTTTAACTTCATGGAGACCCCTATCCACATAGACAACAAAAGTGCCATATCCATCATAGAAAATCCAGTCAAGCACTCCAAAACAAAGCATATTGATATCAGGTACCATTTCATTCGAGATATTCATGAGAAAAATCTAATTAAACTAGTCAAAGTCAATTCAAATGAACAATATGCTGACTTGTTCATAAAAGCCTTTGATAAACAACGATTTAAATATTTAATTATAGCTATTGGGATGATTAACATTGACTAGTCTCTCTTTTGAAAAAACTTTTTAAAATGTGTCTTGTCTATGTGGTCTATATACAATCTAAAGCCCTGTTACAAAAAGGTTTTCTTCAAAATTTTTCTAAGTATAAATTCTTCCGAAGAGAAATTTACCCTTGGAAGAGATCTTTATCTATCTTCCGAAGGCAAATTCCTCTGCATAAGTATTCTCTTCCGAAAAGGTTTTAGCCTCGAAAGAAAATTTGATCATAGGTCAAATCCACTTCCGAAGCTTACTAACTTCTTTTCTCAGAAGAAGTCCTTACTCTCGGAAGCAAACTTGTCTGTGAGACATAATTTTCCTTCGGAAGTAAAAGTGGCTTCGCAAGTCAATACTGAGAAACACAATTGTTTTCTCTCGGAAGCAATTTTACCTTCGGAAGCGTACTTTTACTGTGTAACAGAAATCTTTGGACACACTCTGTAAAAAGTAAGATTTTATTGATGATTGTCAAATTATTTTAAATGGTTTATCTTACTGCCCTTGTCAAATCAAAACCCAAACTGTCCTTTCACCTTATTGGTTTGGCTTTTTACCTCCATTTAAAAACTTCCGACTCTCTTTCTTTACCTTCTTTACCACTGCAAAAGCCTCAAATTTCCATTATCTTCTTCACTCACTCTCAAATTCCTTTAATCAAACAGTACTCCTTTAATAATGGCCTTAAATCCTCAACATACCCAGGTTGCCATCATTGATACTTTAAAGGATGTTGATTTTGCCCCTGTTGTTGAATTTATGTCATAATCGAAATACTTAACTGCCCTCATTGTAAACTGTTGGACCAAAAGAACCAATGAGCCTGATCAGAAAAACCTTTAAGTCCCACGGACATTACAACAACTGAAGTAGTCTGCAACAGCTGAAGACATCAGCTGATAACAAGGTCTGAAGACAAAGTCTAAAGTGAAAGAGCTGAAGACAAAGTCTGAAGTGAAAGAGCTGAAGACAAAGTCTGAAGTGAAAGAGCTGAAGACAAAGTCTGAAGACAAGAGCTGAAGACAAAGTCTAAAGTGAAAGAGCTGAAGACAAAGACTGAAGACCAAGTTTCAGATGATTGTCACAACAGCTGAAGAAGACCTCTTCAGTAGTTGTGATGGTTTCCTTTCAGTAGTTGTATTTTCCTTTCAGTACTTGTAGTTTCAGTAGTCTTATGTTTCTTCGTGTACTTAGAATACTAGAGATGTTCTCAGTTGTTGTGAACATTCTCAGTAGTTTGCTTACTTTCAGTAGTTTGTAATAATTCTGTTAGACGTCACTATCAAGTGACATCAGCAGACGTCACATTCCTTTATATAAGGAATGCTGACCTAATTGTAATCGGTGCAGCTTAGGAAAACCTAGCAGCCGCCATACCGAAGCATGTGTGCATGAATGTTATTATCCCAATGCAGAAAACCCTATTTCGATATAACCGTGTACTGTTCCATTGAATATTTATTGTGTTCTTGCTATATTTGCTTAATTCTTGCTCTAATTCTGCTGTGATTAAACTCTAATTGATCAAACTTAGATCACTGATCCTAACAAATGGTATCAGAGCGGGTTAATCATTGATCGGTTTAACAATTGATCATTGAAACTGCTATTTTGATATCTATAGTTTGATCGAATTAGCATATGTGCAAGAATTGGTTATAAAGATTGATTTTCTGCTGCTTCCGGTTATTTAAATTGAGTTTCTTCTTGGTTCTTATTGAGTTTGTTGTGTTTTTGTGCTAAATCTTTTGAAACTTGATTGATTTGGTTTGAATCTGAGAATGACTACTCCATCTAATGATCCTCACAATACTGGCTCCTCAACCAAGCCTCCGATGCTGGTTAGGAGTGAGTATAACATATGGCAACGAAGAATGCTCCATCACCTGTCTGTTAATAGTTCAGGTTGTTGGACATCTATGGTTCACGGTCCACACAAGCCTATGGTGAACAATCCGGAGACCAATCAAATGGTTCCGAAGAAGAAGGAGCAATACTCAGATGAAGATCGTAAACTGTTTGAGATTGATGCTAAAGCCCATGGAATTCTGGCCATGGCACTGCCGAATGAAATCTATTCTGGGCTTATGCATCATGAAACTGCTCATGACCTCTGGAATGCTTTGAAGGAACAATTCGGAGGAACTGATGAGGTCTTAGCAAACAACAGAGAAATCCTCGCCCAACAATATGAGACATTCTCTCATAGGAAGGGTGAGACACTGACTCAACAGTTTGAGCGTTTCTCCTGCTTGATCTCTGAGCTGAAAATGGTCAAGCATGAGTATACTAACAGCCAGATGAACAACAGATTCCTTAGATCACTGCCTGAGAGATGGGACACATACACCATTGTCCTACGCTCCAGTGCAAATCTGGATAGCCTATCTCCCACCCAACTCCATGGGAAACTGCTTACATTTGAAAGAGAGATAGAGCAGAAAAGGAAACTGGCATCATCAGGAAAGCTCTCTGATGACTTTGTACCAGGTAACACTGCCTTGGTCGGTCATGAGTCAGAATATGCTGGATCAGAAAGTCATTATGATGAGCATATAGATTTCTCTTCAAACAGTTCTGATCATGCATTTGTTGGTGTTGACAGTCATTCTGGGTGTAATAGTGATAATTTATGCTTTATCATGGATGATTTGCATGGTATTGCTGATGATGATTTAGAAGAGATGGATATTTTGAGCCAAATGGCCCTGATCAATATCAGATCTCAAAAGTTCTACAAGAGAACTGGTAGGAAATTTCCAGGACTCTCTGGCAAAACCAAAGTTGGTTTTGACAAGAGTAAGTTGAGGTGTCACAAATGCCACAGGCTTGGGCACTTTGCAAGAGAGTGTAGATCAACTGGATCTAACTCCTCTGCACCCTTTGTGACCGTTCCAAGCAATAGCTCACAAAATAAAGGGCAACATCCTGCTAGTTCTGGTCATCACTCACAACCTCAATCTCCTGCATACTTTGTCCCTCAGGGTCCAATGCCATATCCTTATCCCTGCTATTACATGCCACAGCCAAATCCTGTTCATATCCCTATAGCACAACAACCTCAAGCCCTACCTGAGCCTCAACCATCTCCATCACAATCTCAACCTCATCACAGCTTCTTCACACCAAGAGTTGTTGACTGGAGCAGCTTACCAGATGATCTTTCTGGTTTTAATGAGCAATTATCTGCTGGTGCTGGTCAACATGGTGGTGAACATCCTTTTGGGAATCTTGCTCTCATGGCCCTGGAGTCTACTGAGGGTTCCTGCTTCGATGCTTCATCTTCACAGGTAACCCAGGTATCTTCTGAGGCTAAAGACAAGTTATGTTCTGAATCATGCATAGCTGCCTTTGTCTCTATTAGAGAGGTAAATGTAGCTTTAATCAATCAAAATCTTGAGCTTGAGAAAACTATTTCCAAAAGAAAAGATGAGTATGTGTCTGCACTTAATGACAAAGATGATGAGATTTACAAGCTTAAATGCCAACTTAATGATGAAAAGGCTAAGGTAGAGGTCAACTCGAGAACCACAGAAGTCTCAAAGAGACACTTGCAGCTACCCAAGTTGAGTGTGACCGCTGGGTAACATCCTGCAAGGGATTTGAAATGCTTCTCAGCAAGCAAACAGCTTCAAATGTGAAGTTTGGAATAGGTTACAATCATACTGCACCACCTACTGATTTTACTTCAAAATCAATAGTAAAATCTGAAGGTGAAAGTAATTTCCAAACCACATCATCATGTGATTCATCCTCAAATGATAATACAAAATTAGAGGATGAAGTCAGTGTTAAGATCTCAGCAAATCAATTGCCTGATGGTTTAAATGCTGATAAACACATGAAGCTGAGAAATTCAGATGTTGTTCCTCAAAGTACTCCAAGTACTGAAGGGCAAGTCACAACATCTGAAAAGCATTTCAAATCTGATGAAATAAAAGGATTAACAACTGCTGAGGAATCTATCATACGGTCTTTCAGGACGGATAGAGAACAGCTGAAGAACAAGTCTTCAGTTGTTACCAATCCTTCAGTACTTAACACAAGTACTGAAAGGAGGAAAGTACTGAAGATCACACCTTCAGTAGTTTCCACTTCAGCAGTTGATCAATCCAAGATGAAGAATAAGCCATGTGAAATATGTGGTAAATTCAATCATCTATCCGATGAATGCTGGTATAAAAAGGGTTCCAAACTCAACAGAGATAAGCTCATTAAAGAAGAGATAAATAAAATGAAAAATGAGTTTGAAACCAAGTTTGTACCATAGTCATCTCAAACTGATAAACCCAAGGCCTCACCAAAATCCAAAAAGAAGGATGGGGTTTATCAGAAAACAGCTGATAGTGTTCCTCATGATAAACATCAGACGAAGTCTGTGAATTTCAAGAAGGAGGAAATGGTGGGTCACAGGAACTCATCAAAAACAAGTACTGATGTGTCAAATGAGCTGAAGGCTTTAGCAACAAATCAGACACAACTTGTTATAATGGTTCAGCATTTGTTGGGGAGAGTTAACCAACTAGATGCACCTGTGATCACACCACTGAAAAGGAAATCCAAGCCCAAATCTAAGAATTCCATTTCAGCACCATCTCCACCTTCATCAGCTGTTAATCATGAGAAACAAGTTATGGTTAAATCTGTTGATGAAAACAGACCCAAAACCAAAAAGGTTTGGGTCTCTAAAGCTAACTAGTTTCTTATGATAAATGCAGGGTTCTTCAGCATGCCAAAGAAGCATCTGGTATGTAGACAGTGGAGGATCTATGCATATGACTGGGAGCAGTTCTCTTCTTAATGACTACTCTCAAGGAAAGAGGGGATTTGTCTCATTTGGAAATGATGCTAAGGGTTACATCATCGGGAAAGGATTTGTGTCAAATGGAGAAATCAGATTTGATGATGTTAACCATGTGGAGAATCTCAAGTATAATCTACTGAGTGTCAGTCAGATGTGTGATAAAGGGCATGTTGCACTTTTCACAAGCCAGAACTGCCGGATTTTGTCTTCCAAAGTTCTGAGGCTGATTGACAAGGTATTGGATGAACATACTCTCCTGAAGGCCAACAGGATAGGAAGAGTATATGCCTTGGATTTGTCAAAGAAGATTGCGTTAAAAGGTCATCCTTGCCTGTTCTCCAAGGCTTCTCCTCAGGAATCTAACTGTGGCATAGAAGGCTGGGTCATGTTAATCTCAAAAACATGAATCAGCTGATCCACAATAGTTTAGTGAGAGGTCTACCAATAAGTGACAACTACTGATGATCTCAGTCAACAAGTACTGATGAGCATTCGTATACTACTGTCACAAATAAGTACTGAAGTTCTTTTATCCTCAGTAGTTTTCATAACTACTGAAGACTAAATTACTTAAAAGTACTGAAGTACTCATCTGTTGAAAAGAACTGATGTGGTTACAACTACTGCTGTAGTTACAACTGCTGATGTCAGAATAACAGATAAGTACTGATGACCTATGAAACATCTGAAACTCAGACAAAGTCTGATGAAGTGTTGAGGTCAGAATGAAACAGCTGATGAGCTAAGAATTGACGACAACAGCTGATGAGAAAATTTTCTCTTCAGTTGTTTCTACAACAGCTGCTTCACTTCAAACAACTGAAGCCAAAACCATGTCTTCAGTAGTTTCACAACTACTGATGACTAACACCAAGTCTTCAGTTGTTACAACACCTGAAGCCAAAACCATGATGACTAATACCAAGTCTTCAGTTGTTACTTCTGAAAGTTAAAACCAGGTCTTCAGTTGTTTTCAAACAACTGATGACAGCACCAACACTTTCAGTCGTTTTATATCAGTTTTTTTTTTCTTACCCTATAAATACCTAAACCTACTTTCAGACGTTTCATTAGCCGTTTTCCGTCCTTCACTCTCTCAACAATGGCGACCATGAAACTCAAACCCAGACACAACTGTGTTGCCTACCTCTCGAAATCGGCCTTCTGGAACAAATTTGATAACGCCATCGATCTTATGGTAGATTCCCAGTACCGAACCGCGTTTCTTCTGAATCCTACCATCTACCCCGATTCCCTAAGCCAGTTCTGGACCAACGTCTCTGTGCAAACTAGTGAGAATGATAGCCAAATCACTCTCCAGTCATTGGTCAACCAGAAACAGGTGGTCATCACTCCGGCCATCATTCGACAAACCCTAGATCTACATGATGCCACCTGTGTCACAGAATACCCGAAAGGCACAACCGATATGTCTTTCATCAACAACGGGTATGAAGGAGACTTAAGTGCTACCACCATTCTGAAGAAGCACTTCCATGATGCTGAACGCCTTATCTTCCACATGGTGAATGTCTGCCTTGCACCAAAAACCTCCTCATGGGATCAAATGTCTTCCCGATGGCAACAGGTATTATACTCTATCTTTGAACGACAAACTTTAAATTTTTCTGAGATAGTGTTTATGGAACTAAAGGATCTGGCCTTGAAACCTGTGGCAAACAGATGGATATTATATCCCAGGTTTCTCATGGCCATAATTTTAACACAGCTAAAATCAGAAGGCCTTGTTGGCCTTGGAGTCCCTGCTCCGACTGTATTGCCTGAAGTATACTCCAGGCACAACTCTGACCCTACAATGAAAGGGGCTGCCCGGCTGCTCAAACCCAAGCAGCGGGAACCCACAGCCTCCACTTCCAGATCCAAAGTCCCCACCAAACCCAAAACCAAAAAGCCCAAAAAGGCTACTCAGGGAGATGAGTCCCTTGAGGATGCCCCTGTAACACCAATACCGGTAACACTTACTGGTTCTAACCCCCCAGTAGTGTCAAAGACTCCACCGGCCCTAGCCGCTCAGGCATCCTCTCAACAGGATCCTGATGCAACCATAATTGGGGATACCACAATGCTGGAACCTATCTCAATTGAGAAGGTTACCATTGAAGAGCACCAGTCACCCCGGGTGCAATCTGCTTCAAACCTATCTTCAAATGCAACCGCCCCTCCAAGCCCAACATTTATTGTTGCACAAGTGTTGAGTCAGCTGCATTCCTCTCCTCCTCCCCAGACACCAATTACAATGGGGAGAACCTCCACAGCTGAGGAAGAGGACCAGAATGCTGCTGATAACCCACAGCACAGGGGTTATCCTGTTCAATCTCCCCGTGTAGAGGAGGAGGTTAGAACATCTGGTGAGGCTGCCACTTCTACTGATTCAGCAAATGAACAGGATGAAGTTGGTAACATCTCTAAGACCTCACCAGAGGCAACTGCCGATGAAGGACTCAGTCCTGAGGCAGGAAGTCCCCAGAACCAAGAACAAGGGGCACATGCTACAACTGATCTACACTCAGGGCATGTACATCCTGATTCAATCAGAAGGTCAGATGATTCAGCAAAGACTGATGATGACCTGGGATTTTTTTTTGATGTTTTAGCCCATAACACAATCCTTGAGGCTGAGGTGAGTAGACTCAAAGAACTGCTTGCCAAAATGTCTCAGGATCAAAGTCCATCTGCCCCAATAAACCCACAGATGGCACCTTCATCTGAAGGTTTACCAAACACTCAGCCACTACACTCAACTGCGCCACCAGCCACTGTTTTTGGCACCACCTCTCAGGGACAGAACCCCTCTGAGCAGATGGTTGCTACCTTTCAAAATTCCTTATCTCTCATCACTCCCATCATCAATGAGATTGTGCATAAAGCCATTGATGAGAGGATTTCCTCAAATCTACAAACACTTGTTGATGATGCTGTGCAAAGGAAGCTTTCTGCCATTCACACCCCTGAACCCAATGCACCCAAAAAGGGGGAGTCTAAGGCAGTGAAAGAACGAAAAAGAAAGAGTGTGGAAAATGAGAAACAAGAGAAAGAAAAGGAAAAACAGCTGATCACATACAAAAGAAAGAAAAGTGCTGAAACTCAAAAGCCTGATGAAGAGAAATCATTGGAAGATCTGGTCAAAGAAGCTGATGAAGCTCACAGCAGATCAATGGACAGAATAATAGACCAACTCTTCAGACAGGGCTTTGATACAGCTACTTTAGACACTGAGATCAGAAGGCTGGAGATTGAAGAGATACAAGAAAAATGGGCCAGTTATAGTGTGATGGAAAGGGAGAGGTTGGAAATAATGATCAGGTTTACTGCAAAATACTTGGGAAGATCATTAATTGAGATTAAATCATGGACCAGAGACAGTATTCTGGCAATAACCACCAGAATCTGTACTTCTGAAGCATTCAACAAGGGGTTAATTATTGAAGCACTAGATGAAGCAGGTGCTGGGAAGAGAACTGATATGGCCAAGCTTTCCAAAGCCAAACTCACCATAAAAATGCTAGATCAGCCTTCCCAAACTCCCTCTAAAAAACAACCAATCCCACAACTCTCCAAATCAACTCAACCCTCAAAACCAACTCCCTTACCCCAAAAACCACCTCAAACCACATCCAGTGATGCACCCAGAAGGAGGAGAAGGGTGTTGAGGATGGTAGAAGATGAAGAAGAAGATGATGAAGAAGATGGTCTGCCAATCTCTACTGTTCTGAAATTACCTGAGCCCAAAAGTCAACAAATGATCACACCAGACTTTCAGAGGAAAATGGTGAAAGTTAAGATTGAAGAAGAAGAACAGCAGAAACAACACGATGAGCAACTTTTGAAGATGATTGACAAAGAGTTTCCTCAGTCATCATCTATACAAGCGATGAAGAAACATGCTCAAAGGCTGTATGCTCTCAGGTATACCTTTCAATATCAAAAGGAGAGAGTAAGGATTTGGCCAGACCCCAGGGTTAGTTCTAGAATTCATAAGAAATCCATACCAAGTAGATACAATGGCCAAGTGAGAAAGACCATAGATGCTGCTATTATGTTGGCCATTGTAGTCTCACCCTGGGAAATACTTGAAGACTTCAAGAGAGCCTACAAGTCAAAGATGACCCCTCAAACTCTAATGGAGAACAAAATGGTCAAGAAGGGGTTGTTATACAAGAGGCTTGAAGAGATCAAGAAAAATGAACTCCATTTGTTATTAGAAGGGACTCACCCAGATGAATTTGCCTACAGAGAGATAACAACTGTTGAGTTGAAAAATGGAAGGACGATAAAGTACTTATCAGAGTACTATGGCCCAGAGTTCTTCTTCGAAGGAGAAGCAGAAGAACTCACTAAGGAGGAACAAGTTGTTCTCCTTGAGGCCTACGTCAGAGAGTCTTATAGACTCATTAATGGGAAGTAGGTTTCATGGTTGGGATAACGGCTCTGTGTCCAGTTCCCCAAGATAGAGTTCCCTTCCATCCTTTGACATTCACATCTACTGAAACCTGTTCCCTGGCCTGTGCTTATCCTATATCTCTAAAGCTGATCAAGAGAGTATTTCTGCCAAGAATAAGTGGGACCTCAATAAGCTTAAAGGTTTTGGCTGCATTGGTTCAAGGGGAGTTTGTTGGACCAAAAGAACCAATGAGCCTGATCAGAAAAACCTTTAAGTCCCACGGACATTACAACAACTGAAGTAGTCTACAACAGCTGAAGACATCAGCTGATAACAAGGTCTGAAGACAAAGTCTGAAGTGAAAGAGCTGAAGACAAAGTCTAAAGTGAAAGAGCTGAAGACAAAGTCTGAAGTGAAAGAGCTGAAGACAAAGTCTGAAGACAAGAGCTGAAGACAAAGTCTGAAGTGAAATAGCTGAAGACAAAGACTGAAGACCAAGTTTCAAATGATTGTCACAACAGCTGAAGAAGACCTCTTCAGTAGTTGTGATGGTTTCCTTTCAGTAGTTGTATTTTCCTTTCAGTACTTGTAGTTTCAGTAGTCTTATGTTTCTTCGTGTACTTAGAATACTAGAGATGTTCTCAGTTGTTGTGAACATTCTCAGTAGTTTGCTTACTTTCAGTAGTTTGTAATAATTCTGTTAGACGTCACTATCAAGTGACATCAGCAGACGTCACATTCCTTTATATAAGGAATGCTGACCTAATTGTAATCGGTGCAGCTTAGGAAAACCTAGCAGCCGCCATACCGAAGCATGTGTGCATGAATGTTATTATCCCAATGCAGAAAACCCTATTTCGATATAACCGTGTACTGTTCCATTGAATATTTATTGTGTTCTTGCTATATTTGCTTAATTCTTGCTCTAATTCCGCTGTGATTAAACTCTAATTGATCAAACTTAGATCACTGATCCTAACATAAACCCCTCCATATATTCAAACCATATGGCTGAATTCTAGGCCAATGGTCGAAGCGAGACAATCAACGATGAAAGGGTCATCAGATCGAGGATCTGCGGGTAAGAGATCACAATAACTAAATCAACCATCAGGGAGCATTTGGAGCTTCATAATGAGGGTGCCCCTACTGAATTCTCCAAATCTGCATTGGAGAATACCTACACTCAGATGGGATATGGCGGCGATGTGAGCAGGTCTATAGTCTATAAGTTTAACTTCTCCTACAATTGGAAGTTCTTGTTACACATCGTCCTGCACTGCCTATCCAACAAGTCTGGGGGATGGGATCAAATCCCATATGATTTGGGCTGCCAAGTCCACGGGTTGGCAAAGGGCCTGCGCTTCAACTACTCAAGATTTATGCTGAACAACTTAAGAGGCAATCTCACCCGGGATCCATTCTACATGTATCCCCAGTTCATTCAGCACATAATCAATTGTTAGCTAGACCAGGACAGACTACAATGTGCAAATGTACTATTGGTCCCTCACATAAGGCCTGGCATCTTCAAAACTCTAAAGAAGGTGTCCACCAACTTCACAGGAAGATTCACTGATCTTCTTCCAGGTATGCTTGAGCCAACGGCTCCTGGTGACCTCACTACAATCCCAGTAGGTGATGAACCCACACCAGACACCACCACTTCAATGCCAATTATTTCTTCCCACCCAATCAAGATCACCTACACAAGATGCCCCAAACGAACCTCTGATCAATCTACTCTTCCCCTCGGTTCAAACCAAAAAGGCTAGAGTGGAACTCAGGGCTCCCACTCAGCCAGAGGTCCCACCATCCTCCACTATTGACCTCAATGTCAGTGTTGAGTCTCCTCAGTCTCAACTTGATGAGCCCACAACCCAAGCCATTAGCCCTCAGGGTGAGTCTCAACACTCCCCTGAGCAGCCAAAAGGGACAACCACATCATTGGCTCAACTGCTATTGCAGAGGAGCCATTAGGTGCTGACCAAGGTCCTGGGTCACTAGATATAACTTCTCTATGCTTTATTTACCTATTAACCCGATCGGATGATGACCTTATGTTCCATCCGGGCCATGATGTTGATCTACCACACCACTCTCAAGATCAACTGAGCCCTAGGGAACCTCTAATGTCTAGCCCACATCAGCTAAACCTAACTGAGGTGAGTAAAACTGGAGTGGAGGTGACTCATGTAGGCTCAGCTGCCACTACTGAGAGTGTTTCACTAACCTCTCAGGATAGTGGTAATATCAGTGAGACTGAGTCAACGACAACCTTGTGATAGGGTTTAATTGATCTAAATGCTGGATGTTACATCATGATTATGGAGGAATAATTTCAAGTTGTTTGTGTTTTGATTTATAGGTGTTAGGAGCTAAAGGTGGCTTATTTGCGAAACTACAAGGACTAAAGATGTAAACATTAAAAGTTACAAAAAATGCACCAAATTAGGCATACCGGCGTACCATACGCCGGGTATGGGCGTATAATACGTCAGTCGGCATATGAGCAGCGTATTGGTGGGTGTATTTGACAAAAATTACAGAAAGTTGGGCGTATGAAGCTGAGGGGGGCGTATGATACGCCGCCCCTGGGCATATCATACGCCGGTCTTCAACTAACACCCAGATTTTGTGGATCTTGATGTGTACTTAAACCTATCCAACCCCAAATCGAAGTACAACTTTTCCAGCTGAAATCTAGCAAGTTCAAGGTGATTTTGGGTGCTTTCAACCTTCCCAACTCCAACCAAATCATCATTGATCATCATATAATCAAGATTAAAGAATCAATGAAGACCATGAGTGGCTAAGTTCTTGTTGATTGCTTTCGGAAGTACAATTCATGTTAAGTGAAACAATTGGTATGTTTGATTAGGTTTTTGAATTGAACAATTGATTAATGAAGGAAGCATTATGTTTTGATTGATTTAAAAGGTTTACTTATAAATAAAGTTGTTTGCTTGATTATCAGTTTTCGGTTTCCTTGCATCATGAGCTCATTAAGAAAAGTAGACAACGTGATATACGTGAATTGGTAACATTGTGAATGAACGAGTCTTAAAAGATTGTTCTTTTGTTACCACTTTAATCAAAAGCTAAGATTTTGAAGTACTGTTTCTTACGAAACCTAATTTAAAAGTATCAACTATGGGTCTTGCAGAATTAGAAACCCGGAAGTGATTGTTTCTTATTATTTAATCAAATTCGTTTCAAAGATTCTTGCTTTTTGCGATTATGTTCATTATTTCATTCAAAGTTTCAATATTTAATTATAAAGTTTGTGTCTTTTAGTTAATCGAGTTAGAATTGTTAATCACTTTCCACATATTCCCTGTGGAGACGACCTTACTTACCCTTACATAATAAAGGTAGCTAAGACCGATAAATTAACTTGTTTATGATCGAGTCTCGACAATCAGATCAAAATGGCGCCATTGCCGGGGAATTAGTGCGCTTGGTGTTTAATTGTTTTATTTTCTTTTCTTAAAAATTTTATACCCAAAAATATTTTGCTTTTTCGTTTTTTTTTTCTTTCGAGTTGTTTTTATTGTTCAGTATTACGGGAGGTATTTTGTGTTTTCTTGTTTGCAGGTAACCATTACATTAATGCATACAAGATTTTCTGGAAGGACCTCACCATTGCTATTTGATCCAGAAATCAAGAAGACTACAAGAGCAAATCTTGTGTTTCAAAAAGCATCAACCTCAAGGACTTCTTAAATTAGTGGTCAAACAAGATCGGAAAAAGGTACATCATCTGCAACAGCTCATCGGATATTAAGCAGACTTTCAAGAACACCCGAATGTAACCAGTCAAGAATGATAAACAATCCAGAAAACCAAGGAGTACCACAACCCAACCAACCTTTGGGAGATATTCCAATACCCGTGTTCCCACCACCTGATGATCCTCCAACTCAACCACAACCAGTGCAACCTCAACCTCAAGGGCCGATCCCTGTAAATCAAGGTGTGCAAAACCAACATCCGCCAATGAACTTCCAACCGATGCCAAATTTCTGGGTTCGTAATCCAAGTTTTCAGCATGACGTGGAAGGGAGCCATCATAGCAATGAGGACCGGTTTTCAGTCGAAGGAAGTCACCACACTAATTATGTAGAAGTGGGGATTGAAGATCAAGTCGACATGGACAGACCAAACCAACATTATTTTAAGGATTATGGGAACCAACCGGGCTATCGAAACCGTCAACCAAATCGAGATCAGGGTGGCTATGCTCAACCACCCATTCGTAACAATGTTGAATGCCAACCATTTAATGGCATACCGGCCAACCTAGGAGCGCAACATTATGTGCCAACACATGGTGTGGATAGTCACTTTTGTCCCACCATTGCCATCAATTCATCTCCTATAGTTTCATGAACACAAAGGGGATGAGCTTTTGAAGTCCGACCACAATGCTTGGGAATTCTCCCTCACTTCCATGGTATGGCAACCAAAGAACCCTATTTGCATATATCCGAATTTGAGGTATCATGTAGCACCATTGGTGGCCAAGGCCTTTCACCAGATGAAGTTAAATTGGTTTTATTCTAATTTACCCTTAAAGACAAGGCCAAACAATGGTTCTTATCTCTACCATCTACAAGTATTCACACATGGGTACAAATGCAACAACAATTCTTGGATGAATACTATACTTCCCAAAGGACAAATGATGCAAGGCGAGCCATTCGAGGATTTACACAACAATCAGGTGAATAGTTCCATGAAGCTTTTCACCAATTCAAAAAGATGCTAAGAACTTGTCCACATCATGGCATAGCTAAATCTGAGTTGATTTTAGCATCCTATGATAGGCTATCATCGGAGGATGCTAGAGATGTAAATTCCACAAGTGCAGGAACGTTCACCTTAAACTATGAGGATGATGATTAGGATACTCTTAAAAGGATTAGTGTAATCTCCAAGAAGTGTGCATAATCAAGCCGAAGGTCAAGGGGTTAACCATAAAGATGGTGAATGATCATATGGCCATGGATAGAATTGCGGTTCTAGAATGAGAAATTGCAAGCCTTAAAGTTGGAAAGAGTGGTGTGGCCAACATATCTAGTGAGTATGAAGTGTGTGACATGTGCAATGACATCGGCCATACATCGGTCACATGCTAATTGAATTTGGGGAAGAGTGAAAGTGTACATCAATTACAAGGCCAAGGAGAAAGGAAGACATACGACATGAATTCCAACACTTATCATCCCGGTCTTAGAAATCACCCAAATCTTAGATATGGTAACAATACTAATCAATTGAATCCTCCTTTTCAGGTACCAAATCAAGGAAGCAACCAATATCAAGGCCAACAACAAGAATACAATTAAGGCGGTTATCAAAGGAACAACTACAATCAAAGAAACTACCAACAAGGCGGTCAATATAATCAAATGAATCAACAACATCAACAAGGTGCTTCTACTAACAATGGTAATGACAATGCAATTTTGTCAGCAATTCAAGATCTTGCAAAGGAGATGAAAGAGTTTAATCAATTTTGAGAGGTGTAAGAAAAGTCCAATGAGGCCATTGCCAATTTGGGCAATTAGCTGAAAAATTGTCTGAACGAGAATCGGGGAAGCTTCCAAGTGATACAAAAAAGAACCCTCAACATCAAGCCTCAAGTTCAAAGAATGTGCACATCAATTCGGTTAGTATCGTTCCCAAATCTAAATTTATTGATTATGAATTAACCTCTACTCCTCAAGTAGTTGTAGGTAACGAGAAGGAAGTAGATGAAGAAGAGGGAAGTGACCCGGGAGCACCAATCATTCCCATTCAAGTCGAGAAATTTAAAATCAAGCGGGCACTTTTGGATTATGGAGCTGGTGTGAGCATCCTTCCGGGGAGTTTGTATGACCAATATGACTTTGGTCCATTACATAAAACTGACAAAATAATGGTGCTTGCTGATTTGACATGCAAAAAACCCCGGGGGATGGTTAAGGATGTGATAATCAAGTTAGGAGAGTTCTACTACCCTGTAGACTTTATGGTGCTTGATTATGCACCAGTAAGGGCGAATGAGCAACCAAAGGTAATTTTAGGACGACCATTCTTGGCAACAACCAAAACTCAAATCAATTATCGAGATCGAATCATCGACATGACATTCAAAAACAGTAAGTTGTTCTTTAACGTGTTTTCAAAATCAATTACATATGTAGTTAACAATGATTGTTCTATATCAGATGCTAATAACGAGTGTGCTCCTCCTTACATTTCACATGTAAGCGAGGATATCACCAAGAAGAATGGTTTTAATCCTTACAGGTTTGAGTTTGATAATGTGGAAAAGGTGGAGAATGTGAAGGTGGAGCCACCAAGGAATGAAAATCCAAGACGAAAGGTTAAGATGGGTAAACCACCGGATCATAAGAATTCAAGGATTAAAGAAACAATGTTTGGCCAAAGCTTGTGTGAAAAAGAAAATCTACCAAGATGGGATAAGCAATTCTTTCAATATAAATTTAGAGAGAAGCACCCTATACGACCACCATAAGTGGTCTCAGGTAAGGTCCAGCTGAAGACCTAAAAGTTAGCGCTTACGTGAGGCAACCCGACAACTTTGTGGGTGTGTTCACTAGAAACCCTCACGAGAAACTCGTCCACTTGGGTCTACCGAGGGGTTTAAAGGCTTGTTGCATACGCTAAATGCAATTGTGATTCCTACGAAAGTGAGTTTCAACTTTTTTATTAGTTTTTGTTTTTTTTCTTCTTTGGTTTGCTTTGTTTTGTTTTGATAGTCAATCACGAGACGTAAGCACTCAAGCGTGGGGAGGCATAAGTCGGTTAATGAAGGCTCTCACTAATGATAAGGTTCATGTGCTCTTTCCACAACTTTGGTTTTGAACAATATTCTTTTCATGCTTTCGTTGAAATTGATTGATAATATATTAGGATGAGGCATACTAGTCTCCCTTCACAATGAATTGTCTTGATTAGCAATAATAGGAATGAAATTAGAAATCTACTTCCCTATATTATGAAAATACCAATTATGACCACCATACATTGAGGACAATGTATCTCAAGTGTGGGGATGAGGAAGTATTGAAAAAAATCGAACCTATTTGAAAAATAAATCTTCTAATAAGCTTAATTGTGCATGAGACCTAATCATACCTATGAGACCTAAAAAATTTTCATTTTTCATGCATGGTTAATTATCACTTGTTTGTGCATGTATAGATCCCTTGGCATACTTGTTTTGAAATTATAGTAAGCCACTTCTATCATGAGCTTTTATAAAATTAGGTAGAATTCTTAGAAGGCATAACGAACCGGATTGTAGATGACATATGTGCTTCACATTTTTAACCCTTTCCCACCATTTTCGTGAAAATTTGATCCAAATTGAGCAATTCATAGCATATGTTGATTTGCTTAATATATATATATATATATATATATATATATATATATATATATATATATATATATATATATATATATTTCATACTGAGGGACACCATAACATGCATTTAAGTTAGAACTCGTGTAATTGATGCGTGTCAAGATCATGAACCAATATGTACATGAATATGATAGAGGAATTAGGAATGGCCATTTGCTTAAACCTTTTCTTTTGAATCCCTTACCTTGATAATCTTCCTTTAGACACCATGTTGAGCCCCAACTTGTCATTTAAATAACCCAACACAATAAGCCTACAAAGCCATAGCCTTTTTATGAAACATAAGGTGGTGAAGTCCAATTCATAATATGTTTAGAAGTGTTGTTTCAGTAATAGTTCAATAATAGTATGATTGGTTGTGAATATAAAAAAAATGAAAGGAAAAAAAAAGAAGAAAAAAGCTAAATATGAGGTCAAAATGACCAAAATATGTAGCAGCAAAAATATTATGGGAAATAAAGAATATTATTACAACTAGATGATAGAGATTGATAAACAAGACATCTAGCATGTTAAATTGGATTTCATGCATCATTAGCCACTCAAAAATCCCTATTCTATCCCACCTTAAACCTTAGCCTAACATTACAACCCATGAAAGACCTCTTGATGTATGTATTATATTGTGTTAATTGATGGCTATATGATTAATATATGAGCTTATGATGAAGATGTATAGTCTTGGTCTGAGAGTTCCAGATATACTAGTATATAATCACTAGTCCACAAAACAAACCAAGAGGAGTTTTCATTATGAGGAATGTGAATGCATGCATGTTTGAAGCAAAAGGTGAAGTTATGCCAACTAAGGTGCTTCTAAGTTTAAAACATAAGTGGTATTACATGTTGGGTTGTGAATCTTACTTGATAAAAGTTTAAAAATAATTATGCCTTGGGACCTTAACTTATACAAAGTTGTGATAACTTAGCATGTTTAATTAAGTAAGGTGAATTATGCAAGTAAGTTTGTTTGAGGACAAACAAAAGGTTAAGTGTGGGGATGTGATAGAGTGGTAATATTTCAAGGTTTAATTGATCTAAATGCTTGATTTTACATCATGATTATGGAGGAATAGTTTCAAGTTATTTGTGTTTTGATTTATAGGTGTTAGGAGCTAAAGGTGGCTTATTTGGGAGAAAAAGGAGCAAAACACAAAACTACGAGGACAAGATGTAAACATCAAAAGTTACAAAAAAGCACAAAATTAGGCATACCGGCATACCATACGCCGGGTATGGGCGTATAATACGTTGGCCGACGTATGAGCGGCGTATCGGTGGGCGTATTTGACAAAAATTACAGAAAGTTGGGCGTATGAAGCTGAGGGGGGCGTATGATACGCCGCCCCTGGGCGTATCATACGCCGATCTTCAACTAACACCCGGATTTTATGGATCTTGATGTCTACTTAAACCTATCCAACCCCAACTCGAAGTACAACTTTTTTCAGCCGAAATCTAGCAAGTTCAAGGTGATTTTGGGTGCTTTCAAGCTTCCCAACTCCAACCAAATCATCATTGATCATCATATAATCAAGATTAAAGATTCAATGAAGACCATGAGTGGCTAAGTTCTTGTTGATTGCTTTTAGAAGTACAATTCATGTTAAGTGAAACAATTGGTATGTTTGATTAGGTTTTTGTATTGAACAATTGATTAATGAAGGAAGCATTATGTTTTGATTGATTTAAAAGGTTTACTTATAAATAAAGTTGTTTGCTTGATTATCAGTTTTTGGTTTCCTTGCATCGTGAGCTCATTAAGAAAAGTAGACAACGTGATATAGGTGAATTGGTAACTTTGTGAATGAACAAGTCTTAAAAGATTGTTCCTTTGTTACCACTTTAATCAAAAGCTAAGATCTTGAAGTACTGTTTCTTACAAACCCTAATTTAAAGTATCAATTCTGGATCTTGCAGAATTAGAAACCCGGAAGTGATTGTTTCTTATTATTTAATCAAATTCGTTTCAAAGATTCTTGCTTTTTGCGATTGTGTTCATTATTTTATTCAAAGTTTCAATCTTTAATTATAAAGTTTGTGTCTTTTAGTTAATCAAGTTAGAATTGTTAAACACATTCCACATATTCCCTGTGGAAACGACCTTACTTACCCTTACACAATAAAGGTAGCTAAGACCGATAAATTAACTTGTTTTTGATCAAGTCTCGACAACCAGATCAAAATGGTACCGTTGCCGGGGAATTAGTTAACTTAGTTTTTAATTGTTTTATTTCCTTTTCTTAAAAATTTTATAAAAACCCAAAAAGATTTTGCTTTTCTGTTTTTTCTTTTCTTTCGAGTTGTTTTTATTGTTCAGTATTACGCGAGGTATTTTATGTTTTCATGTTTGTAGGTAACCATTACATTAATGCATACAAGATTTTCAGGAAGGACCTCACCATTGCTATTTGATCCAGAAATCTAGAAGACTACAAGAGCAAATCGTGTGTTTCAAAAAGCATCAACCTCAAGGACTTCTCAAATTTGTGGTCAAACAAGATCGGAAGAAGGTACATCATCAGCAACAGCTCATCAGATATTAAGCAGACTTTCAAGAACACCCGAAAGTAACCAGTCAAGAATGATGAACAGTCCAGAAAACCAAGGAGTACCACAACCCATCCAACCTTTAGGAGATATTCCATTACCCGTGTTCCTACCACCTGATGATCTTCCACCTCAATCACAACCAATGCAACCTCAACCTCAGGGGCCAATCCTTGTAAATCAAGGTGTGCAAAACCAACCTCCGCCCATGAACTTCCAGCCGATGCCAAATTTCTGGGTTCGTAATCCAAGTTTTTAGCATGACGTGGAAGGGAGCCATCATAGCAGTGAGGACCAGTGTTCAGTCGAAGGAAGTGTTGGGTCTGAAAAATAGTCTAATGTTATCAACGCAGACAAAGTCAACATTAAAGTCAAAGTCAATGCAAGTCAAGACGACACGTTCGGAATGAAGATTAGTAGTGAGTCATTGAAGATACAAAGAACACAGGTTTTAGAGTTAATATATATTTTGTTGTTAACAAAATATATTTAATCTTTATTTGTCTAGTTTGTGTCTTAATTGTAATTCCATAACTATCATGTTTAATGAATAGTCTAAGGGGCTAATTGTCATTAAGTCTAATTGTCATAACTATATATATAGCTATAGTTATTAGAGAGTTGTTGTTAAGCTTGGAAGAGCCATTGATTGAGGGTCTTTTCACATTTGTAATATCTTTAGCAATCAATTCAGATCAAACAAGGATTTATTGAGTGTTCTTATGGTGTTCATCATTATTCATCAATATTTTATTGTGTTTGATCTATATTTTACACAAATATCATTGATATTTGTGTTTTTAGTGGGATTTGTTTGTGTTTATTAATCAATTGCACTGTTATATCTATCGAGAGGACCAACAATTTGGTATCAGAGCCTTTGTGCTCTTGATTGATTGATTTTTTGGGTATTTTCAAACAATTCACTGTTACATTCATTTTCGATCTGATTTGCGTGTTTTGGACATGGAAATTGATTGAGGATTGCTCGATTTTGGTGTGGGAAGCTTTAGAAATCATCAGATCTAAAATTCATTGAGATTTGGACGAATTTCAGTTGATTTCGTGATGAAAAAGCTGTCTAGATACCTCGGGCAAATTTACAGATCGTCCAGCGAAACTACGACATCATTCAGCGAAACTACACAGTTTCGCCGGGTGAAACTAGGGATCACTCAGCGAAATTACACTGTGATAAGATCAAAGAAACTAAAGAAGAAGTCAACTATGTATTGATGGCTGAGGTGGTAAACAGTGATGAGAATTATGTTGAGGATTTTGATCCTTTCAAAGAATTCAACTGTGATACTCAAGGTGAGAGTGTTGGTGATGTTGATGTCTATGCAAGCTGGTGTAAAATTCAAAAGCTATAGGATAGTGAAACAGATGAAGTGAAGCAGGAGGTTCAGGATGAAGGAAATCCAGAGGGAGATAAAGCTTAGGAAGCTAAGAAGAGAGCTGCTAAGGAGGAATAGCACAAAAAGAACACTCTCGTATGTCAATGTGAAAAAGCCCTAGCTGCTGAAAAGATAGTTATGGGACTCCCCTATGAGATAGTTCAAGACATGTGTTCTCCTCCCTGCAAAATTCGTTTATTCGGGGTTTATAAAGCTAACAGATTATTGTTAGAAAATGAAAAAGAATTAAAACGAATAAACAAAGAACTTAAAATCAATGAGTCCAAATATTTTATTAAACTAAGAGAAGCTTTAAAAGAAAATGATCTTTTAAAAAGAAATCTTTAGAAAAGAATGTCGAGATTAATGTTTTGAGCGAACGAGTCACATTAGCAGAATTTGAGACTAGCAAGCTTAAATCTAAACTTGATAAATGGATGATATCAGGGATGAAATAGGAAGAACTATTCTCTAAACAAAGGGGAGCTAGAATCAAAACGGGTGTGGGATGTGGTGAAACTTCATATGTTTATTCTCCTCCTAGCACTTACTGTTACTCTCTTATGCCTCAACCTCATCCATCTAATGATTTAGTTGAAGCTGCAGATACTAATAGTTTACATGCAGGTTTAAGCAGCGTTAATCACAAAGAGGTTCGAGATGAATATGATTTTCATGCAGGTTTGGGGCTTATCAAGCAAGGATCTGATCTGCAAAATGATAATTCCACCTCTAATGCTTCAAAACCAGTATCAGTTGTTTCCAGTAACTTCTTTAACAAATTCAATACAGGTAAAATCCCTTCATTTGTTCCTGTCAAGTTTGTCAAAGAAGGAACAACTGTGGAATCATCAAGCAATCAGAATTCAACAACACAAACCGACACAACAAGAGTCATCAATCAAGATCCATTGGAAGTTGACTTGTGTATACAGGACTGGATAAGTTCTGATGATGAACCAGAGATCATCAAGTCACCTGAAGTTATCAAGTGTCAAAAGCTTCCAACAGTTGAATCAAGACCTATACGGATCTCATCTCCAACTGCTAAGCAAATCAGCAGTTCCTCCAAAGCTCAGCAGAAGCACTCACCATCTTCATCTACTATCCATCAAGCTCGCCACAAATCTGCCTCCAAGTTTACCAAATCACCAGTCATACAAAAGTGTACTCAGAAGAATGTTCAGATCTCAGCTCCCAGAACATCACAAATCAAATCACAACCTATTTCAAAATCCACATTGACAAAGCCTCAAAAGGTTCAATTTCCATACATCCAAAAGAAGAAGCATTAAGGTTGTCAACAAGCTGCATCAACCTCAAAATAGGCTCCACCCTCTCCTATTATCCACGGGACTACAAAGAACCAAAAGCCTTTCAAGGCTTGCTTTAGATGTGGAAAAGAAGGTCATGTGCTAAAGAAGTGCCCTCAGGTTCAAAGGCAAGCTTCGGGAGGTAAAGATAACACAGGTTGCTTCTCGGGTTCAAAAGGTAAAAAGCACAAATCTTTGAATGGTTGGATAAAGAACAATCTATCTAAACCTTCTCAATGGAAGCCAGTTTCATATGATCCAAAGATGAAAAGGACCAATGTTTCAAAATCAAAATCTCAACCTACGGGTCTTAAAAAGAAAATGATTTCCAATTTCAATTCTTTTAAATCTAAAGTATAAGAGTCATGTTATACTGAGTTGAGAGGTAATATATACAAGTATCTTGAAAACCATTCTTGTGTTCTTGTTTTTCATTAACTTATTATATTACTTGTGAACTTAGTTAAGATTCTGCTTCATCTAACCAAGTAATATTAAGTAAGTTTATAAGAGTATCTTATGTTATGAGACAAACACCGATCTTACAATTGGTATTCTAGCTTTTCACGCTCTTGATTGTGAGATCTTACCATCCCAAATCACCCTCGTTTCTTCACACTAACTCACTTCACTCAAATGGCTCTTAACCAGAAATTTTCTGAGTTTGAAATGGGAACCATGACCAAGGCTCCTATCATCACTCTTGATGATTTTAGAACCTGGTGCAAACATATTGAAGGCTTTATCAAGTATTAAGACAGCCGCATGTGGAGATCAGTTACTCATGGTCCATTCAAACCAAAGGTGGAATCCCCAGCCGTTAATGGTGCACTTCCTTATTAGTGAACTTTTTATTATGTCTCAATCAAGAGAACTGAGAATCTCAACACTCTTACTATGATTGAACTATATGGGATCCTTGATGGATACCGTATGGAGATGGAAACTCAAAAAAGCCATCAGATGAACTGACCCTCAAACCTTCCTATTAGCAATGCTCTGCATATTGCTGAAGGTTCAAGAACTCCCCAGCCCCAGCTGTACCTGAACTACCCCCAACAACCATCCTCCTCCGCTGGGCCATACATCACAATCCCTGAGACACCCAGCTCTCAACAGGCTTAACAAAATCCTTTCCAGGATAGATGTGCCTTTGTTTCAGGGAGTGAGCACTCTGGAGATTTTCAAGTCTGTTTTAATGATCTAGAGTGTTTCAGCCCAAATGATGTTGAATACATGGACATTATCCAATAGATGGCTCTACTGACCTACAGTGCAAAGAAGTTCTTTAAAAGAATTGGAAGGCAGTTCCCTTAGAACCAAACTAATAGCAAATTTGGGTTTGACAAGACCAAGGCCAAATGCTACAATTGCAACCAACTTGGTCATTTTTCAAGGGAATGCAAAGCTCCTAGATCCAATCCTAGAGCCACTCAAGCCTCCCAACATCCTGCTACCCCAAAGGCTGTAACGAAACCCACTGAACAACAGACTACTGCTGTTGCTCAAGAAGTTGATTGGAGCTTCATGGTGCAAGATGTCACTCCTGCTCAAGCACTCATGGCTAGAACTAAAGACACTAAGGTATATGAACATCTCTGTACCCTAGCCTGTATTGCTATGGTTAAATTGTATCAGGACTACAACATGAAAATTAGATTTGATATTGAGTCTTTAAATATCCTGAAATCTGATTTTAAAAGAGCAGAATCTGACTATAAACTCAAAACAGAAGAGTTAGAAAAAACTATATCCTCTTTAAAACATGAACACTTAAACTACAAGGCTTAGATAAAAGATCTAATATCCAAGTTGACTGAGGCTCAAGCCCAGCTAGTAATATCTGAGGCTAAAGCAAAGAAGTATGCCATTGAAGAGCATAAATTCAACACCATCATTACCTCCTCCTCCTACTCCAAGGTATGTTATCAAAACAATAGTGGTTAGGAACCAATGAAATTGCTCCACCACATTCCTTTGTGACTATTAAACAGCCAAGATGTGGTACTGTTGAGCAAGATGTTCCAACTGCTGACCCACTCTCTAAAGAGTAGAAGAATGATGCAACAATGGTAACAACCACATGGAAAGACAAGGATGAAAACCTCATCTCTATCGCTTATCAGCCCTTAACCACTATTGGGCCTTCAACTGAGGTTTCCCCTTTGAAACTAATCTTAGGGTCTGCCTTAGTATCTAGTTGACTGATAGTTTTGCCTGCTAGCCTCTGTATATATAACTAGGACCTTCTTCTTAACTCTTCAAGCACCCTTTATTGAATCCTCTCAGCTAACCTGTCAGCTTGCCTGTTTTGACCTAGGTTGGCAAGTGGTAGGTCAACTAGAGGAAAGCTCTTATATTATAGTTGAGGACTTCTTGTTGCCCCTGAGATCTAGAGAGTACCAGGGATCTTCTATCAGCATCATACCTCCATCCTATTATTGGATTTTTAGCAGGATAGGATGGGGTAGAGATTGCCCTTGGAATTCTCTCCTCTAAAAGGATTTGAATCAGAGCATCCATATCAAATGTGGGCCTGAGGAGGTTGTTGAGTATGGACAACTACAAGTGAGGATGGTGATGCCTCTATGTCCATACTCTAGGTAGAACTCCCAGGTTGTGTGATTGTAGGTAGGACATTCTCCCTTTTTTGGTAGCATTACCCTCTTGCATAGGGGAGCTAAGGGTTAGGTCCCCCATCCATAGGTTCATATGGACCTGGTTGAGTTTGCCTGGTAGGTCTCTCAGCTAACTTTCCCTTGAGATCGGTGATCTCAAGTTGCTGGTCACTAACCTGCCTTTGTAAGGTAGCCACCTGAAATTCCAGGTGACTTACCTTTGAAACTAAATGGGTGCATGTTTTTGACAGTTTTTGCACCTTTACTTGCAGACTTCCCTCATCTTCATGAGAGGAATCACGAGGGGATAAGAGAATAGGACCAAAGTCTTCTTCCTCACCACCAGCTTGTAGTTCTTGGCTGCTGGATTTCCCTTACTCCATGACAGCTTCAAAAGAAGTGTCAAGGGGCTGGGTTGTCATGGTTGAGGTCTTAATAATGTAATCACTTGCAAAAGTGAGAGCCTCTTCTATATGGATTTCTTGAACATGTTCAATGAAGTCCACCTTAGTTTAGGGTGGATGATGTGGGCTAGATATAGGTGTTATAGGAGCACTCATCTCTCCTTGAGCAAGGGAGGGGAAGAGAGACTCATGGTACTCACTAAAACCCATATCCTTATCATCATAGAATTGGCGGTCAGGGATAGGTTGGTTTAAGTCTAGCAGCTGGGGATGGTAGCTGTCCCCTAAAGGTTGATCACCTGAGTTTTAAGACTCAAAGTGAAGGCTTAAGGCTGGGGTGATAAGATCATCAGGCTGAGCATGAGGAACCTCAGCACTGATTAATGAAGTAATGGGAGTGGTTTGCTCATCAAGGGAAGTGGGAGCTCTTGGTTCCACTTCCTCCTGCATGGCTGATTGTATGGGAGCCTGCTCAATCTAAATAGACTTAACAAGGGCTTGTTTGGATTTTCTTGAGTAGGTGACGGTTATTTATGGCTGTGTGAGTGGTGCAGATGTACAAGGTGTGGGTTCAACATTGACTGGTGCTATCAAGTTGTCACCTTGAGCAATGAGCTCTAACATTTGTGGGACTTGGCTGTTTCTATCCCTGAGAGGGAAACAGTGGTCTTTCTTATGATTTTGAAGATGCCGGGCTTCATTTGTCCCAATTTAAGAGTAGTACTTGTTCTCCTTAACTGTGAGCCCAGTTTATAGTTAAGAATATGCTGGACATATCTAGGAACATGTAGTACTCTAAGAAGTCTAAGTTTGCAAGCAAGTTTGTGTAGACAAACTGGGAGTACTTGAACTTGACCCCTTGGACCATTCCATGGACTATATATGATAAATCCTTAGGAATCTGGTCCCATCCTCCAGGTTTGTTTGATAAGTAGTGAATAAAAACATGGAGTAGGTACTTCCACTGGTAAGAGACCTTACCCTTCCTGAAGGTTCTGACTGTGTAGTCTCCTTTATAGCCCATCTGCCTGAATGACTTATTTACAGTAGATTTGGGGAAGGACAACTCGCCTTTTTCATCATCCAGCTTGAGGTGGGTGTTGATTGTGGCTGGGGTGATGAAAACTGTCTTCTCCTGCACTATGGCAGACAATGCCTTCTCACCATCCAAGATCACCTCGTGGAAGGTCCTCCAAAACTCCAGCAAGTGTTCTTTATATCGTGGAGGGTCAGTGGTTAAGGCGGTGAGGTAGTGAGATTTAGCAAGGAAATGGCAAATATCTGAGAAACCTAGATATTTCTCAGATGATAACAGGCAACTTGATTATGTTACCTATGAAGATGCATGGAAAAATCGGGTTGGTTTCGGAGTTCAGGGTTGGCCATTTTAGAAAGCTTTGGGATGAAGAAAGCTAAGAACAAAGAGGTTTTCTGGGTGAATTTAAGGTTAGAAATTTTGCAGATAAATAGGAAGGAGAAAGAGGGAGAACCGTTGTAAGAATATATATATATATATATATATATATATATATATATATATATATATATATATATATAGATTTGAGACAAAGTTAATGCAAAAGGATAATCTTTGAAATCCGGATGTCGGTCCCACCTCTAAAAAAGTACCCAAAAAAGTAGTTATCTTGGAAGTAGAAAATCTTCCGAAGGTAATTTATCTTCGAAAGTTTTTTCGAGAAAACTTTTGAAACCAATTTGGCTTTGGAAGATATTCCTTAGTCAGATAAGAATGGCTTCGGAAGAAAAATACTTAGAGTATTTTTTCATTTCCTAGACAAATTTTGTTTTAGAAGATATCAAACTTCAGAAGTTTTATTCAAAGGATGAATAAAGCTTTCGAGACTTAATTGCTTTCCGAAGAAAATTGTCCTTCAAAACATACAAGTACTTAAAAGCATATTTAAGCTTTGGAAGATATTTTTGAATTTCTTCTGAAGGTAAATTTCTTATGAAGTAGTTATTAGTTTTGAAGACATAATTTTCTTTCGAAGTCAACTTTATGTCTTCCGAAAGAAAATGTGTCTTTAATTCTCGAAATTCTAAGGAATATCAGTTAGAAAAATTTTCTTCCAAGATAAATAAGGCTTATATCGGTGATGATATAGAAAACTTAAGACACACATATTTGAAAAGTAATCTTGAAATTAATTTAAGAAAATCTACTCAAAGTTAATCATCCTAATAGCTGATATATAATACTTAAATCTCTGTTCATCAAAGGCTTTTGTGAACAGATCAGCATATTATTTATTTGTGTTAACTTTGACTAGTTTTATCAATTCTTTTTCAAAATTATCAATTATCAAGTGATACCTGATGTTGATGTGCTTTGTCTTTGAGTGCTGCACAGGGTTCTCTGTAATAGAGATAGCACTGTTGTTGTCTATATGTATGGAAGTCTCTTTGAAGTTAATTCCATATTCCAACATCTGATTCTAAATCCAAAGCACTTGAGCATAGTAGCTTGTAGCAGCAATGTATTCAACTTTAGCAGTTGATGCAGACACACAGGATTGTTTCTTGCATTGCCATAAGACTATCCTTCCACCAAGGAATTAACATCCCCATGATGTTGACTTTGCAGTCATGTTGCAGCCACCATAGTCACTATCTGTATAAGCATACAGATTGAAGTCAGAATTCTTAGGAAACTAAAGACCTAGTTTGGGGGCACATTTGAGATATCTAAGAATCCTCTTGACAGCAACCAGGTGTGACATCTTTGGGTTGGCTTGATATCTTGCACATATGCATATGGAAAACATGATATCAGCTCTGCTAGATGTGAGGTACATAAGAGGCCTAATTATAGCCCTATAGAGATGATCATCAATACACTCCCCCTCAAGATCAGGTCTTAGGAAGTGGTTTCTAGCTATAGGAGTCTTAGCGACCTTGCACTTAGTCAGATGAAATCTTGTAAGTATGTCTTCCACATACTTTGACTGGTTTATGAAGATGCCATTGTCAACTTGCTTCACTTGAATTCCTAGAAAGAAATTGAGTTCTCCTATGGCACTCATTTTAAATCTATTCTTTATCATCTTCTTAAAGTCTTTGTAGAGCTTTGGATTAGTTGACAAAAAGATGATGTTATCTACATAAACTTGAACCAGTATCATGTCTTTTCCTGTTCGTTTGATGAAGATAGTGTTGTCAATGGTACCTCTCTTGTAGCCATATTAGACAAGGTACTGTGACAGTGTCTCATGCCACTATCTTGGAGCTTGATACAGCCTATAGAGAGCTTTGTCAAGCTTACAGACATAAGTAGGATGATATGGGTCTGCAAAGCCAGGTGCTCATCTATCACTCCATATAAAAATGCACACTTGACATCAAGTTGGTAAACCTTGAAGTCCTTGGATGCAAAAAAAGCAAGGAATATCCTAATAGCTTCAAGTCTTTCCATAAGAGCAAAAACATCTATGTAGTCAATCCTTTATTCTTGAGTATACCCTTGAGCCACTAGTCTTGCCTTGGTCTTGATGACAAGTCCTCTATCATCCTTCTTATTCCTAAAAACCCACTTGGTACCTATTGGTGTCTTCCAATGAGGAAGAGGGCATATGTTCTAAACCTTTTGTCTCTTGAATTAAAGCAGCTCCTCCTTCATTGCTTCAACCCAACTTCCATCTTTCAAAGCTTCATCAACTTTCTTTGGTTCAATCTGGGACAAGAAGCAAGAGTATAGACAAACATTTTTGTCATGGTTTTGTCCTCTTGTTCTTACCCCTATCTTAATATTTCCAATGATGTTTGTGGTTGGATGAGACTTGTGGATTATTAGTTAAGAAATCATAGCAAGTTGATTTAACATATCTAAATTTGTGAAATTCTGATATGGTGATTGAGTAGCATCCACCATATCAGCACACTTATCAAGAGAGACTTGATCCAATGAGTGTGTGACATCATTGATGTTTTCTTTAGTGAAGAGGTTGTCACCATCATGAAATTCTTTATCACTTTTACCATCTCCATCTTCTCCTACATTAGAAACCCCTTCATTTGAATTTTGTGCCTCTATGCTGGAATTTATAGGCACCTCAGATGTATTAGTTGAAGAGTTTATCATTGTTATGCTGACAGGGTTTCCAACTACTGGGTTTGTTACCACTAGAGCTAAAGTAGTTCTATCAGTTGGTCTTCTCAGCTCAAATCTTGGGTCAGAATCTCTTGTTGATAAGTTACTTGTAGATCCTGAAACATCTTCATAAGATTTATTAAAACAGTTGGTAACTAAATCAAGATCAAATAGCCAATAAGGACCAGAAACTTTCACACTAGGTGTGTGCTCATTGAAGGTCATATTGGCTGACTCCTTAACTACTCTGGTTCTGAGATTGTAGACTCTATAAGCCTTAGCTTGGGAAGAGTATCCAATAAAGTGTCTATCATTTGATTTCTCAGCAAGTTTGGCTATTGGATCTTTGGTATTCAAGATAGTGCATGGTCATCCAAATGACCTAAGGAAACCAATGAAAGGTCTCCTTTTATGCCAAAATTCATAAGGAGTCTTATCATGAATTTTGACTACTAAAACTCTTTTCTGTACATAGAAAGCAAGAAACTTCTCCAGATAGGAAGGTTTCCTGCAAATCTATCTTGTACATGTTTCCTTTCCTGGGGGTTCTGAGCAGGATATGCTTGAGGAATGACCACCCTAGGCTTGAGAACAATGCACTCATGCTCAGTGAAGAGCATGTTATGTCTTTGGTCATAAAATTGGGATACACTCAAGAGATTGTACCTAAGCTCCTTAACATAGTTTAACTTCTCAATGTTGAGTTTGCCATTTATGACCCTGTCCCTTCCAGTGATATACCTTCTCAAAGTTTTGAAGCAAAGAGCAATTGCCTATCATATGCCTGGAACACCACATCAATGATCCATACATTTCACTTGGCCTTCAGCTGTTCCTGCACAGAAAGAGATGGTTAGTTACATTTGAAAACCCAAGCCTTGTTAGTCTCGGGTTCATCAAGATGAACTGAAAATAGTTCAACAGTTATTGAACCTATATTCAAGCTTTAAGGATCTTTGGCTGTTGTTGATGAAGAAGCTTTAGTCATATGGTATTCATTCATCTTTTACACCATCATTAGAAGACTAGACTTGACCTTCAAGACTTCAGTGCTTCGGAAGCATTACTTTCTTCCGAGACCAAATTTCTTCCGAAGGAAATTTTCCACCTATCTTCATTTTGATCACCTTGGAGCTTGCGAAGGAAAGAGATTTTCCTTTCGAAGCTATCTTTTTCTTCTTCTCAGAACTATTCTTCTTGGTCATATGGATGGTACTCTTGGGATTGTAGATTCAATCCTTAGCAAAGTAAGAGGTACCATCACACTTGATGTATTCAACTGGCATACTTCTAAGAGTCTTCTTCTGAGAAGATTGAGCTTGATCTCTTTCCACTTCCTTTTTCATCTTCATAGATGATAGAGCAGGCTTCTGAGGGTGAAGCTTGCTCTTGGAACTGGATGGTTCAGGCTGCACATTTGATCAATCTTCTTCTCTTGACCAGGATCATTTGGACATGAACTTGGACTCCTGGTACTAGAGTCCATAGTTGAGTCTTCAGTCTTTATTACTTCAAACCCAGTAGAAATAAAGACTTGTTTTGCTTGGAATTGAAAATGGCCTTAATCTCTTAGGCTTTCTTTGATTTTCTTTTGGCTGCGCTGATCAAGTTCTTCCTAGCTGACTTGGTCATCCTTGGTTCTATCTTCTCTCTAGGAGATAGTGACCCTTTTTAGGATAACCCTTCTCACTCATTTCAGGTTCATCCTTTACTATCTTCTCTTCATATTCATCCTTTTCTTGGATAGGATCAATGAGGGGCAGCTCATCTTGACAAGTTCCACATCTTGGAGATCTTGCAGATAGTAGTGTGTGTGGAGGAGCTATCTCACTCGAACCTAGTCCCTGCCTGTTCTGATAACATATCTTTGCATGAAAGGATGAGGATATTATGTTCTTGAAGGTTTCCTCTTCAAGAACACACTTTTCTACCTTGGCTTTGCTGATCACAAGCTCAGCCTGGCATTCAGTTAACTTGGTTATGAGATCTTTGATTTGAGTCTTGTAATTTGTGTGCTCATGCTTAAGAGTAGAAATTGTTTTCTCTTAATCTTCTATTTTAAGCTTATAATCATTTTTTGCTCTTTTGAAATCAGTTTTTAAAATATTCAAGGACTCAAGGCAAGATCTCACTTCTAGGTTATAGGACCTATACATGTTAACTTTAGCCATGCATTCAGGTATACAGAGATGTTCTAATACCTTGGCTTCTTCATGATCAGTCATCGGTGCTTAATTTGGAGAATCATATTCTACCTGAAAGCTCCAGTCAAAGCCTCCATCTTTAACAACAACAACAACTTATTGTTTTGGTTGGCTTGGCTTTTTAGATCTGGGAGTGCATCAGTGTAGTTTGGTCTGGATTGTGCTTGGCCGCCATTTGTCCTTGGTTCTTTACACTCCCTAGCAAAATGTCCCATTTGGTTATAGTTGTAACACTTCATGTTGCTTTTATCCAGTCCAAACTTTCCACTAGCCACATTACTAGGAAACTTTCTTCCGATTCTCTTGTAGAATTTCTTGGCTCTATGAGTGAGAAGAGCTATTTGCTAGACTATCTCCATGTATTCTAGATAATTTGGATGGATACAATCCAATTCTTCAAGAGTGAAGAGAAAGTTACCACAACTTTCATCAGCAGACATAAAGGCTTGTGATGAGCTTGTTTCTTGGAATGGACTTCCTTGGATGTAGCTTTCCCTTGGTGTCTCTGGGAAGGTGATGAAAGGGCAATTTTGTGAGTTGTTAGGGAAGCAGATGAGATGATGCTGTGGTTCTCTGCTATTGCTTTCAACCACATGGAGGGCTGAACTCTGTTGATTGCTGGAAGAGCTGGCGGATGGATTTTGCATGTTCATCTCCATCTGTGTAACACCTTGGAAAAAGTTGAAACGAGCCAATTGGTTATTTAATATAAATAAGAGGAAAAATGGATTATGGCCAAATTAACCTTACGGGTTACGTGTTAGACGAGTTTAAGGTCCCATGACCACCTGGTATATAAACACAAATAAGCCATATTCATCCTCATTTGCAACTCAAACAACCAACTTTCTAGAGAGAGAGAGTGTAGAGACAGAAAGTGGAGAAAAGTGAAGATTTGAGGATTTATTAATCAAAGGATTGAAGATCTGTGTGAGCAAGAAACCAGGTAAGAATCATCACCCAAACGTCTCTTTAGATCATACCCGGATTCTAGGGTTTTGGGGTTTTGAAAAGTGGCAAAAATCATACAAAAGTCATGGTTTTATGGATAAAATCATGTAAAAAGCTTAGATATAAGTTCCTGGATGAAAAACAAAGGATTTGGATGAAAAAGGTTGAAGTTTTGGGTTAAAATGGGCTGGAACGTCATTTTTATGTGTCCAGCGAAACTATGAGTTCGTCCAGCGAAACTAACAGTTTTTCCAGCGAAACAGTGGATTTTTATGCGTCATTCTTATAGTTTCGCTGGTAATTTCGCTGGTAATTTCGCATCCATGTTGGGTGAAACTGCCATGCGAAACTCCCAAACAAAACTGGCAGCGAAACTGTCAACGAATTGGTATCGAAACTGCATGCGAAACTATGTAGAAAATGACCTGTTTGCATGTCAACTTATACACAGACTGTATACCGTGAGCCTGCTTTAGGTGAAGTTATTTACGGAGACCAGGTGAGTTCTAGATCCCCTTGTTTACAAGTTTTTCTATGTTTTGGGGCTGTTATGCATACTAAATATATGTTTTTTTTATGGCAAAGATCCCAAGAGGTTTTAACAAGAAGATAGAAATCTCTATAAAAAATTGTGCTATATAAATGCTTCAAAATAAAAGTTCTTCATAACACATTATGCATACTAAAGCCCGGCCCTAGCCAGGGGCGTTGCCCTTTGGACCCCACTAGGGGCTGCTGCCCCTAAAACGCCGTTGTCAGGGGCTGCCGCCCCCGAACCCCTGCTGTCCCGCGGAGGGTCAGATATTATTGTTTGTTATTCATTTTGATGAGAATGTGAATGTATGGACTATGGGCGAATTTGTTCTAAATAAAAAAAGTGGGTTTTCACGATGTTTCTTACTTGGTGCGATATATACTAATTAAGAATAAGTATTATGTAATGAAGTGAAATTTAATGTTAACGAAAGTGAAACCTAATGAATGAATAAAAGTCTTGCAAGCAAATGAATGGTGGTTCACAGCCATTGGGTTGTTAGCTCAACTGTGTGCGGTTTAGCTAACCCATGAGGATGCACACAGGGGTCAATCTTGTGATTGACTAATACGTACGAAACGGGACCCTTGTCGCTTGCCCCGATACTGGAGTCAGCTTCGTGCACAATGTTAGGGTTCTATTTATAGACTTCGGCCCAGTACCAGCTTTATGCACAATGTTTGGGGTATAGCATATGACATTGGTCTAGATGAAAATGAAAGATAATAATGAAAGTTTGAAATGTACAAAACGAACGAAACGAATGATAATAAATGAATATGATGATATGTATGTAATGATCAATGATCACACACTAAATGTAAAGGTTTGAAATGTATGAAAATGTATATTATTATTAAACTAGAACTCACTCAGCGTCGCTAACTTTTGTATGCATAATAGTTGGCAGGTAATCGATGATGTAGAGGAGTTGCAGGCATGGATGTGGGAGCTACTAGGATAGTTCAAGTCTGGCATCTATACTTTTGGGAATGTAATTGTATTGATACAATTTTTGAGGTGTAAATGGAATGATATGATACCCGACACGAGTTTTAATTATTAATGAAAAGTTTATATTCCGCTGTAAAATGATGTGTTTTAAATGTTTTACGCTATGAATGACCAACTGTAAGCGTTCCGGGAATGGGTGATAGGTTCAAAATGGATCAATCTATAAAGATATCGTAATGCAACGATCAATTCATACACAAAGTACACAAACACAAGTAATTACTTCAAATATTCATAGATTTCATTGATAGTAAAAGCTCAGGATACAATGTGTAAGAGGTAGTTACAGTTATTCAATCTGTTCTAACTGTTTCATTCTCTAGGTCTCTCTAGATCTCTAGGTCTACCTGCACAATACATAAAATATCCTATTTATACTATCAAAGAAAAACAAGGAACATATATTTACAAAATAAGTCCCTATACTATGACAAAAACACAGAAGACAAAATGTTAATCTTTTAAGAGTTCTAACAATACTCCCCTGAAGATTTACATTGTCTTCAGTCTTCATTTAATTCTTCTGGTTCTTCTTTTATCTTGAATACCGGCTTTTCTTTGTATATCTCCAATTCATGCAATGCTTTCTTTATTGCAGACTTGAACTTCTTTGCAAGAATAGCTTGCTCAGGCTTTGACTCGTTGGTTTTAATCTCCATTTTGTCCATTATCTCCAAAGTTTCTTTCGTAAGACCTGCAATATCAATGTTGGCGTAGAACTCAAAAGGTTTAGGATGACCGTGAGAATGAATTTCTAACACACCTTTGCTTGAAATTCTCATAAAATCAATAGACTTTATGTCTTTCTTCACGATGTTTGCATAAGCTAGAGCTTTCCGCAATGCAATTCTCTCCATCGCAGCATCCATTACCTTGATAATCGTCAAAAAATATTTTCTATCATTTTCTGCAACATCTGATGCAACATGGTCAAACTTTTGGATAGAAAAAATAAGATGTAACTAGGATGTAGAAGTTTAAGTTCAAAAACTCCAAATAACAAAATCATATCTTGATCCCAGTCTTCTAAGTTTCGAACCAACTTCAACTTGAATGAGTCAGCATGATAAAACCATCTCAAAATTGGTTTTGAAGTTTGAGTTCCGTCTATCACCTTCAAGCCCGGATTAGTGACTTTTTCAAAAAATTGATCACTATAAGCATCCAAAAATTGTTCTTCTTCTTCTGTATTAGCAGCTATCTTTCTTTTACCTTTAATGATTTGAAATACTCTTTGTCTTCTTGATCACATCTTGTTTTGAGGTAAGAGTCCATTCTTGAAATACCTCAATTTAAAAGCTTAACGAAATTTTCACCTCGAATTGATTTCGTTGGATTGATCAAAGGCAACTTATTTAATTCCTTCAAATCTTGCACTAGAAGAGCTATGATGCTTGTGTAAAAATGATAGACATCACAAATAGCATTTACACGTTTGATTAAAAATGCATCGAAAACCTCACCATACTTCCAAGCAACTATCTTCACATTCTTTGTATTATCTGACACAATCATTGCATTAAGCAATTCAGAGATGGATTGGCCTTTTTGCAGTACTTTCCTTACTAAATCTCCAGCAGTTCTTGCCTTATTCCATAATAGCTTCTGTTCCATCGAGACTTGATATGCCTATTTCTTGTCTCTAGGATCATCTCAATTAATCTTTCTCCTTCATGTCCACTTCTCACTAATTCCATTTCTGCTTAGTCTTTAAGATTTTAGTTCTCTTCGTAATTTCCAAATATTGAGGATTATCCATGTCAAGAACAATCATTTCTTGGTTTGCTTTTCTGTCTCTTGAAGCTTTGACTAAATTTCTTAGAGATTCAGTTTTGAGTCTGTTTAATCTTTTTCTAGGATAATTCCTCAATTGTAGCCAACAGTCTAAGCTCAACAGTTGTCATATTTTCAGGATTAGGATGATGTAATTAGATGCTGGAAGGTCTTCAATGTTAACTACTTTCTTGCAATGGATTCCACTCTCCATGTTCCATAACTATTTCATCTGGATCAACCAGAGCTGTAGACTATGCTATAATGCATTCCTCATACTCTTTATTGATTTGTGACATGTTAGACCATCCAAAAATACACGGTTGTATTTTCTTGACCAGATAATTGTATCTGTCATCAATATCTAACGGGATGTCTTCAGTTACAGCTTCAATTGGAGAATAGGCAACTTCAGCAACATCTTCTTCTTCTAGTACTTATTCATACCAAGCATCCAAAAACTCTGGATCTAAGTCATCTAGAGCTCTAATTTTGCTTTGTATGTTTGCTTCTGCTATTTCCTATAAAGAAGATGGGACTACATTCAGAGTTTCAGAAACAATTTCAGCATATTTGAAGGAGGGTGGAGGATTATTCAGCTAATACTTGAACATCAGATTCATCTATATTTCTTTTTCCTTTCACCACCTCAGATAATCTTTCAACTTCTGTAGTTTGAATTTCAGGAATAACCTCTATCTGAAGTTAACGGATTTTTCTTGAGGTTGTGAAGATTGAGATTTTAAGCTTTCTTTCATACTTTCAAGTTCTTCTTTCAACTTGTCATAATCTTCTTTCAACTTCTTGTATTTTCTTCTGTCAAATCATAATCTAAGTAAGACATCAAGGTTCTTTACATTCATCTCTTTACTTTTCAAGCTCAGTAATTTCACATCTTTCTTTAAAGATTCTGCTTTTAATGATTATTATCATCTTTAGCTGATCGATCATCTTAAGCTGATTCATGTTCTCTTCTGTCATGCTTCTATCATTTGCTTGGTGTTCAATTCTTCGGTAAGAACTATATCATGTTGACTTGATCTTTCACCTTCATTAGCTACTATAGACTTAATACATCAACATTTGAATATCACACTCCATTTCTTGTTATACAGTGGCTTCATCAGTATCTTCATTCACATTTTCACTTCTGTATCAACTACATCTTTATTTACTTCTTCAACTTCATTACCTACATCATCATCATCATCATTATCATCACTTGAAGATGAAATTTCTTCATCTTTAGATTCATCATCATCTTCATTGTACCTTTCATCATCTTCCTCAGCTTCAGACTCAGAAAGTCCTTGAGGAACTTCTTCAATCAGATCATTTGGGATCAATAGGTTCATCATCAATCAAATGAAAAGATCTTCATTTATGGTCAATCATCTTTTGTACGGTTCATGTAATCAAACATTGGAACTTTTGAGACCATCGGTCATATAGCAAGTCTTTTAATACAGTTCTGTCATGTGCTCCAAAAACTAATCTTTTCACCATTTACTCCATGTGCATGGAAATCAAGATTCTCTTCATTAATCAATCAGTGGAAGAAAATCTGGGATACATAAGGTATTGGTTCCTGATTCCTTTCTCCAAATTAAAAATGAATCCATTCATAAGCCATTTGGCATATTAATCTCGTTTGTGGTAATGGTACAATAGGAGAGCAATGTCTATAGGGAATGAATTCCATCCTGCACATCTTTTAGACTTACATGTTGAAAGAAGAATAACAAAGTAGTTCCCGTGGTTATACACTCTAGCTCTGAGAAATGTTTCTTGGAAAGTGATCTGGATGTCCCAGGGCTAGAATGGCTCTACACTCAAAAAAGTGAGTCAGCCAATCTTCAGGATCATTATCACCAAGTTTAGAGCTTTCTATGATCACTGCTCAGAAACTTCAATCATATGATAATTTGTGAGATAAAACCTTCTACAACTTCTTTCTTCATTTACTTTGCTATTCAGCAGTTAGTACTCAAGAATCTTTGATGAGACGAGCCATTATAACTGGTTATTGACATTGACCAAAAGAACCAATGAGCCTGATCAGAAAAACCTTTAAGTCCCACGGACATTACAACAACTGAAGTAGTCTGCAACAGCTGAAGACATCAACTGATAACAAGGTCTGAAGACAAAGTCTGAAGTGAAAGAGCTGAAGACAAAGTCTGAAGTGAAAGAGCTGAAGACAAAGTCTGAAGTGAAAGAGCTGAAGACAAAGTCTGAAGTGAAAGAGCTGAAGACAAAGTCTGAAGACAAAAGCTGAAGACAAAGACTGAAGACCAAGTTTCAGATGTTGTCACAACAGCTGAAGAAGACCTCTTCAGTAGTTGTGATGGTTTCCTTTCAGTAGTTTTATGTTTCTTGTATCAGTACTTGTAGTTTCAGTAGTTTTAGTTTCATCTTGTACTTAGCATACTCTGAGATGTTCTCAGTTGTTGTGAACATTCTCAGTAGTTTGCTTACTTTCAGTTGTTTGTAATAATTCTGTTAGATGTCACTATCAAGTGACATCAGCAGACGTCACATTCCTTTATATAAGGAATGTTGACCTAATTGTAAGGTGCGATGCGTAGCTTAGCGAAGCCTGCGAAGCTTAGCAGCCGCCATACCGAAGCATTTGTGCATGAATGATATTATCCCTTTTGCAGAAAACCCTCTTTCTCTATAACCGTGTACTGTTCCATTGAATATCTATTGTGTTCTTGCTATATTTGTCTAATTCTTGTTCTAATTCCGCTGCGATTCAACTCTAATTGATCAAACTTAGATCACTGATCCTGACAAATGGTATCAGAGCGGGTTAATCATTGATCGGTTTAACAATTGATCATTGAAACTGCTATTTCGATATCTAAAGTTTGATCGAATTAGCATATTTGCAAGAATTGGTTATAGAGATTGATCTTCTGCTGCTTCTGGTTAGTCAATTTGAGTTTCTTCTTGGTTCATATTGAGTTTGTTGTGTTTTGTGCTAAATCTTTTGAAACTTGATTGAATGGTTTGAATCTGAGAATGACTACTCTTCTAATGACCCTCACAATACTGGCTCCTCAACCAAGCCTCCGATGCTGGTTAGGAGTGAGTATAACATATGGCAACGAAGAATGCTCCATCACCTGTCTGTTAACAGTTCAGGTTGTTGGACATCTGTGGTTCACGGTCCACACAAGCCTATGGTGAACAATCCGGAGACCAACCAAATGGTTCCGAAGAAGAAGGAGCAATACTCAGATGAAGATCGTAAACTGTTTGAGATTGATGCTAAAGCCCATGGAATTCTGGCCATGGCACTGCCTAATGAAATCTATTCTGGGCTTATGCATCATGAAACTGCTCATGACCTCTGGAATGCTTTGAAGGAACAATTCGGAGGAACTGATGAGGTCTTAGCAAACAACAGAGAAATCCTCGCCCAACAATATGAGACATTCTCTCATAGGAAGGGTGAGACACTGACTCAACAGTTTGAGCGTTTCTCCTGCTTGATCTCTGAGCTGAAAATGGTCAAGCATGAGTATACTAACAGCCAGATGAACAACAGATTCCTCAGATCACTGCCTGAGAGATGGGACACATACACCATTGTCCTACGCTCCAGTGCAAATCTGGATAGCCTATCTCTCACCCAACTCCATGGGAAACTGCTTACATTTGAAAGAGAGATAGAGCAGAAAAGGAAACTGGCATCATCAGGAAAGCTCACTGATGACTTTGTACCAGGGAACACTGCCTTGGTCGGTCATGAGTCAGAATATGCTGGATCAGAAAGCCATTATGATGAGCATATAGATTTCTCTTCAAACAGTTCTGATCATGCATTTGTTGGTGTTGACAGTCATTCTGGGTGTAATAGTGATAATTTATGCTTTATCATGGATGATTTGATGGGTATTGCTGATGATGATTTAGAAGAGATGGATATTTTGAGCCAAATGGCCTTGATCAATATCAGATCTCAAAAGTTCTACAAGAGAACTGGTAGGAAATTTCCAGGACTCTCTGGCAAAACCAAAGTTGGTTTTGACAAGAGTAAGTTGAGGTGTCACAAATGCCACAGGCTTGGGCACTTTGCAAGAGAGTGTAGATCAACTGGATCTAACTCCTCTGCACCCTTTGTGACCTTTCCAAGCAATAGTTCACAAAACAAAGGGCAACATCCTGCTAGTTCTGGTCATCACTCACAACCTCAATCTCCTGCATATTTTGTCCCTCAGGGTCCAATGCCATATCCATATCCCTGCTATTACATGCCACAGCCAAATCCAGTTCAAGTTCCTATAGCACAACAACCTCAAGCCCTACCTGAGCCTCAACCATCTCCATCACAATCTCAACCTCATCACAGCTTCTTCACACCAGGAGTTGTTGACTGGAGCAGCTCACCAGATGATCTTTCTGGTTTCAATGAGCAATTATTTGCTGGTGCTGGTCAACATGGTGGTGAACATCCTTTTGGGAATCTTGCTCTCATGGCCCTGGAGTCTACTGAGGGTTCCTGCTCCAATGCATCATCTTCACAGGTAACCCAGGTATCTTCTGAGGCTAAAGCCAAGTTATGTTCTGAATCATGCATAGCTGCCTTTGTCTCTATTAGAGAGGCAAATGTAGCTTTAATCAATCAAAATCTTGAGCTTGAGAAAACTATTTCCAAAAGAAAAGCTGAGTATGAGTCTGCTCTTAATGACAAAGATGATGAGATTTACAAGCTTAAATGCCAACTTAATGATGAAAAGGCTAAGGTAGAGGTCATACTTGAGAACCACAGAAGTCTCAAAGAGACACTTGCAGCTACCCAAGTTGAGTGTGACCGCTGGGTAACATCCTGCAAGGGATTTGAAATGCTTCTCAGCAAGCAAACAGCTTCAAATGTGAAGTTTGGAATAGGTTACAATCATACTGCACCACCTACTGATTTTACTTCAAAATCAATAGTAAAATCTGAAGGTGAAAGTAATTTCCAAACCACATCATCATGTGATTCATCCTCAAATGATAATACAAAATTAGAGGATGAAGTCAGTGTTAAGATCTCAGCAAATCAATTGCCTGATGGTTTAAATGCTGATAAACACATGAAGCTGAGCAATTCAGATGTTGTCCCTCAAAGTACTCCAAGTACTGAAGGGCAAGTCACAACATCTGAAAAGCATTTCAAATCTGCTGAAATAAAAGGATTAACAACTGCTGAGGAATCTATCATACGGTCTTTCAGGACGGATAGAGAACAGCTGAAGAACAAGTCTTCAGTTGTTACCGATCCTTCAGTACTTAACACAAGTACTGAAAGGAGGAAAGTACTGAAGATCACACCTTCAGTAGTTTCCACTTCAGCAGTTGATCAATCCAAGATGAAGAATAAGCCATGTGAAATATGTGGTAAATTCAATCATCTATCTGATGAATGCTGGTACAAAAAGGGTTCCAAACTCAACAGAGATAAGCTCATTAAAGAAGAGATTAATAAAATGAAAAATGAGTTTGAGACCAAGTTTGTACCACAGTCATCTCAAACTGATAAACCCAAGGCCTCACCAAAATCCAAAAAGAAGGATGGGGTTTATCAGAAAACAGCTGATAGTGTTCCTCATGATAAACATCAGACTAAGTCTGTGAATTTCAAGAAGGAGGAAATGGTGGGTCACAGGAACTCATCAAAAACAAGTACTGATGTGTCAAATGAGCTGAAGGCTTTAGCAACAAATCAGACACAACTTGTTATGATGGTTCAGCATTTGTTGGGGAGAGTTAACCAACTAGATGCACCTGTGATCAAACCACTGAAAAGGAAATCCAAGCCCAAATCTAAGAAATCCATTTCAGCACCATCTCCACCTTCATCAGCTGTTAATCATGAGAAACAAGTTATGGTTAAATCTGTTGATGAAAACAGACCCAAAACCAAAAAGGTTTGGGTCTCTAAAGCTAACTAGTTTCTTATGATAAATGCAGGGTTCTTCAGCATGCCAAAGAAGCATCTGGTATGTAGACAGTGGAGGATCTATGCATATGACTGGGAGCAGTTCTCTTCTTAATGACTACTCTCAAGGAAAGAAGGGATTTGTCTCATTTGGAAATGATGCTAAGGGTTACATCATCGGGAAAGGATTTGTGTCAAATGGAGAAATCAGATTTGATGATGTTAACCATGTGGAGAATCTCAAGTATAATCTACTGAGTGTCAGTCAGATGTGTGATAAAGGGCATGTTGCACTTTTCACAAGCCAGAACTGCCGGATTCTGTCTTCCAAAGTTCTGAGGCTGATTGACAAGGTATTGGATGAACATACTCTCCTGAAGGCCAACAGGATAGGAAGAGTATATGCCTTGGATTTGTCAAAGAAGATTGATTTAAAAGGTCATCCTTGCCTGTTCTCCAAGGCCTCTCCTCAGGAATCTAAACTGTGGCATAGAAGGCTGGGTCATGTTAATCTCAAAAACATGAATCAGCTGATCCACAATAGTTTAGTGAGAGGTCTACCAATAAAGGAGTTCCACTGTGATGAAACCTGCACTGCTTGTTTAAAAGGAAAACAACACAAAGTTTCATTCCCTCCTATAGAAGAACCAAAGTCCACTGCCTGCTTGCAATTACTGCACATGGATCTCTTTGGTCCTGTGAGAGTAATGAGCATGGCAAAGAAGAAATACTGTCTGGTAATTGTGGATGATTACTCCAGATTTGTATGGACCTTCTTCTTGCATTCAAAGGATGAGGCTGCTCAGACAATTATTAACTTTGTGTTGTATGTTGAGAAGCAGTATTCCCTATCAGTCAAGTGTATAAGAAGTGATAATGGAACTGAATTTAGAAACCATACACTTGATGATTTCTACCTTTCAAAAGGAATCAAGAGGCAGTATAGCATCCCAAGGACTCCAGAACAAAATGGAGTAGTGGAGAGAAAGAACAGGACCCTAATTGAAGCTGCAAGGTCCATGTTGGCTGACTCTGGTTTGCCACTGACCTTTTGGGCTGAAGCTGTCAACACAGCATGCTATGTGCAAAATAGAGCTTTAGTGAATCAGAGGTTGATGAAGACTCCTTATGAAGTTCTACATCATTTGGCTCCTCTAATTTCATTCTTCAGAGCATTTGGGTGTCCTTGTTACATTCTCAACACAAAGGATCAACTCCAAAAGTTTGATTCTAAGGTGGATGCAGGGTATTTTGTTGGGTATTCATCCACTTGCAAGGCTTACAGAGTGTTCAACTGCAGAACAAAGATGGTTGAAGAAACCTTGCATGTGAAGTTCAATGAATCCCTAAGGACAAAATTCCACAAAACCCTGTGGAGTTGTTTGATCTGGACATACTGCAATATGTTCCTTATCAGCCTCCAGCTGTTGCAGATCATGTGAATTCATCACCTTCTGCAGCTAGTCATCCATCTGGTGGTACTGATGTTGATGATGATCCCAGTACTCACCTATTCAAGTTTAGTGATCAACTGCCTGAGTCTACTAAACTTGATGTTCCTGTAGCTTCAGTAGCACCATCCACAACAAATGCTGATGAGATTTCTGAATCCTCTACTTCATTTGACTTGCCATCTAATACTTGGTTTCAAGAATCTGGATCAACATCTGTTGCTGCTGAGCGTGCTACAAACACTTGCACAGATCTCATAGTGTACCAAGAGCTGAAGAATCACCCAATGTCTCAAATCATTGGTGATATCAATGCTGGTGTCTCAACTAGAAGTCAATTGTCCAACTTCTGCTTCTATGCTCTCTTCATCAGTCAGCAAGAGCCAAAGAACTATCATATTGCATTAAGAGACAATGGATGGGTTGATGCCATGCAGCTTGAGCTTCTTCAGTTCAAAAAGCAGCAAGTGTGGGAACTGGTTCCTCTACCCCCAGGTAAGTGTGCAATAGGCACTAAATGGGTGTTTAGGAATAAAACAGATGAAAATGGGCAAATTGTCAAGAACAAGGCCAGACTGGTTGTCCAGGGGTTTTCACAAGAAGAAGGTATTGATTATGATGAAACCTTTGCCCCTGTAGCCAGACTGGAGGCAATTAGATTGTTCTTAGCCTATGCTGCATTCCACAATCTTAAAGTTTTTCAAATGGATGTCAAAAGTGCATTTTTATATGGTAAAATAAAAGAAGAGGTTTATGTGTGTCAACCACCAGGTTTTGAGGATAATAAACATCCTGATTGGGTGTATAAACTTGATAAGGCTCTTTATGGGTTGAAACAAGCTCCTAGAGCCTGGTATGAAACACTGTCAAATTTTCTTCTTCAGAATAATTTCACTAGAGGCTCCATAGATAAAACTTTGTTCATTAAGAAAGTGGGTCAGCATAAGCTCCTTGTTCAAATTTATGTTGATGATATTATTTTTGCATCCTCTGATCCACAGTTGTGTGATGCATTTACAAAGTTGATGCAACAAAAATTCGAAATGAGTGCCATGGGAGAATTACAGTTCTTTCTAGGTTTGCAAATCAAACAAAAGGCTGATGGAACTTTCATTCATCAGTCAAAATACACAAAGAGTCTTTTGGAAAAGTTTGATTTACAAAACTGTAAGCCCTGTTCTACTCCCATGTGCAGCACCACACAACTGGATGCAGATCAGAAAGGTAAAGCTGTTGATGAAACACTTTACAGATGTATGATTGGGTCCTTGATGTACTTAACAGCTTCTAGACCAGATATTATGTTTGCAACTTGTGTTTGTGCTAGATTTCAGGCTGCTCCTAAAGAGTCTCATTTGATTGCAGTCAAGAGGATCTTTAGATATCTGCAAGGTACTCAATCTCTAGGTCTTTGGTATTCCACTGGGCACTCTTGCAAATTAGTTGCTTTTTCTGATAGTGACTATGCAGGGTGTAAATTAACTAGAAAATCAACTTCTGGTGGATGTCAATTCCTAGGCAACTGTTTGGTTTCTTGGCAGAGTAAGAAACAAACATCTGTTGCTACATCCACTGCTGAAGCCGAGTACATTGCTGCTGCAAGTTGTACATCTCAGGTACTCTGGCTTCAGAATCAATTATTGGATTATGGCATTACAGAGACTAAGACTCCATTACTAATGGATAGTGCTTCAGCTCTTTGTATTGTCAAGAATCCAGTCCAGCACTCTAGGACCAAACATATTGAGATCAGACACCATTTTATTAGGGATTGTTTTGAAAAAGGTCTGATTGATCCAAAGTTTGTTCCTAGTGCTGATGAGCTTGCAGACATATTTACTAAGCCTTTGGACAGTTCAACTTTCCAAAACCTAGTGTTAAGGCTTGGTATGCTGCAGCTAGAATAAGTGACAACTACTGATGATCTCAGTCAACAAGTACTGATGAGCATTCGTATACTATTGTCACAAATAAGTACTGATAAGTTCTTTTATCCTCAGTAGTTTTCATAACTACTGAAGACTAAATTACTTAAAAGTACTGAAGTACTCTATCTGTTGAAAAGAACTGATGTGGTTACAACTACTGATGTAGTTACAACTACTGATGTCAGTATAACAGATAAGTACTGATGACCAATGAAACGTCTGAAAATCAGACAAAAAGTCTGATAAGTGTTGAGGTCAGAATGAAACAGCTGATGAGCTAAGAATTGACGACAACAGCTGATGAGAAACTTTTCTCTTCAGTTGTTTCTACAACTGCTGTTTCACTTCATACAACTGAAGCCAAAACCATGTCTTCAGTAGTTTTACAACTACTGATGACTAACACCAAATCTTCAGTTGTTTACAACACCTGAAGCCAAAACCATGTCTTCAGTAGTTTCACAACTACTGATGACTAATACCAAGTCTTCAGTTGTTACAACTTCTGAAAGTTAAAACCAGGTCTTCAGTTGTTTTCAAACAACTGATGACAGCACCAACACTTTCAGTCGTTTTATATCAGCCTTTTCTTACCCTATAAATACCTAAACCTAATTTCAAACGTTTCATTAGCCGTTTTTGTCCTTCACTCTCTCAACAATGGCGACCATGAAACTCAAACCCAGACACAACTGTGTTGCCTACCTCTCGAAATCGGCCTTTTGGAACAAATTTGATAATGCCATCGATCTTATGGTAGATTCCCAGTACCGAACCGCTTTTCTTCTGAATCCTACCATATACCCCGATTCCCTAAGCCAATTCTGGACCAACGTCTCTGTGCAAACTGGTGAGAATGATAGCCAAATCACTCTCCAGTCGTTGGTTAACCAGAAACAGGTGGTCATCACTCCAGACATCATTCGACAAACCCTAAATCTACATGATGCCACCTGTGTCACAGAATACCCGAAAGGCACAACTGATATGTCTTTCATCAATAACGGGTATGAAGGAGACTTAAGTGCTACCACCATTCTGAAGAAGCACTTCCATGATGCTGAACGTCTTATATTCCACATGGTGAATGTCTGCCTTGCACCAAAAACCTCCTCATGGGATCAGATGTCCTCCCGATGGCAACAGGTATTATACTCTATCTTTGAACGACAAAATCTAAATTTTTCTGAGATAGTTTTCATGGAACTAAAGGATCTGGCTTTGAAACCTGTGGCAAACAGATGGATATTATATCCCAGGTTTCTCATGGCCATAATTTTAAATCAGCTAAAATCAGACGGCCTTGTTGGCCTTGGAGTCCCTGCTCCGGCTGTATTGCCTGAAGTATACTCCAGGCACAACTCTGACCCTACACTGAAAGGGGCTGCCCGGCTGCTAAAACCCAAGCAGCGGGAACCCACAGCCTCCACTTCCAGATCCAAAGTCCCCACCAAACCCAACACCAAAAAGCCCAAAAAGGCTACTCAGGGAGATGAGTCCCCTGAGGATGCCCCTGTACACCAATACAGGAAACACTTACTGGTTCTAACCCCCCAGTAGTGTCAAAGACTCCACCAGCCCTAGCCGCTCAGGCATCCTCTCAACAGGATCCTGATGCAACCATAATTGGGGATACCACAATGCTGGAACCTATCTCAATTGAGAAGGTTACCATTGAAGAGCACCAGTCACCCCGGGTGCAATCTGCTTCAAACCTATCTCCAAATGCAACCGCCCCTCAAAGCCCAACCATTATAGTTGCACAAGTGCTGAGTCAGCTGCATTCCTCTCCTCCTCCCCAGAAACCAATTACAATGGGGAGAACCTCAACAGCTGAGGAAGAGGACCAAAATGCTGCTGATAACCCACAGCACAGGGGTTATAATGTTCAATCTCCCCGTGTAGAGGAGGAGGTTAGAACATCTGGTGAGGCTGCCACTTCTACTGATTCAGCAAATGAACAGGATGCAGTTGGTAACATCTCTAAGACCTCACCAGAGGCAACTGCCGATGAAGGACTCAGTCCTGAGGCAGGAAGTCCCCAGAACCAAGAACAAGGGGCACATGCTACAACTGATCTACACTCAGGGCATGTACATCCTGATTCAATCAGGAGGTCAGGTGATTCAGCAAAGACTGATGATGACCTGGGCTTTTTCTTTGATGTCTTAGCCCATAACACAATCCTTGAGGCTGAGGTGAGCAGACTCAAAGAACTGCTTGCCAAAATGTCTCAGGATCAAAGTCCATCTGCCCCAATAAACCCACAGATGGCACCTTCATCTGAAGGTTCACCAAACACTCAGCCACTACACTCAACTGAGCCACCAGCCACTGCTTTTGGCACCACCTCTCAGGGACAGAACCCCTCTGAGCAGATGGTTGCTACCTTTCAACATTCCTTACCTCTCATCACTCCCATCATCAATGAGATTGTGCATAAAGCCATTGATGAGAGGATCTCCTCAAATCTACAAACACTTGTTGATGATGCTGTGCAAAAGAAGCTTTCTGCCATTCAAACCCCTGAACCCAATGCACCCAAAAAGGGGGAGTCTAAGGCAGTGAAAGAAAGAAAGAGAAAGAGAGTGGAAGATGAGAAACAACAAGAGAAAGAAAAGGAGTTAGAAAAGGAAAAACAGCTGATCACATACAAGAGAAAGAAAAGTGCTGAAACTCAAAAGCCTGATGAAGAGAAATCATTGGAAGATCTGGTTAAAGAAGCTGATGAAGCTCACAGCAGATCAATGGACAGAATAATAGACCAACTCTTCAGACAGGCTTTGATACAGCTACATTAGACACTGAGATCAGAAGGCTGGAGATTAAAGAGATACAAGAGAGATGGGCCAGTTACAGTGTGATGGAAAGGGAGAGGTTGGAGATAATGATCAGGTTTATTGCAAAATACTTGGGAAGATCATTAATTGAGATTAAATCATGGACCAGAGACAGTATTCTGGCAATAACCACCAGAATCTGTGCTTCTGAAGCATTCAATAAGGGGTTGATTATCGAAGCCTTAGATGAAGCAGGTGCTGGGAAGAGAACTGATATGGCCAAGCTTTCCAAAGCCAAACTTACCACAAAAATGCTAGATCAGCCTTCCCAAACTCCCACTCAAAAACAACCAACCCCACAACTCTCCAAACCAATCCCTAAACCTAAACTTAAACCAACTCAACCCTCAAAACCAACTCCCTTACCCCAAAAACCACCTCAAACCACATCCAATGATGCACCCAGAAGGAGGAGAAGGGTGTTGAGGATGGAAGAAGAAGAAGAAGAAGATGATGAAGAAGACAGTCTGCCAATCTCTGCTGTTCTAAAAATACCTGAGCCCAGAAGTCAACAAATGATCACACCAGACTTTCAGAGGCAAATGGTGAAAGTTAAGATTGAAGAAGAAGAACAGCAGAAACAGCACGATGAGCAACTTTTGAAGATGGTTGACAAAGAGTTTCCTCAGTCATCATCTATACAAGCCATGAAGAAACACGCTCAAAGGCTGTATGCTCTCAGGTATACCTTTCAATATCAAAAGGAGAGAGTAAGGATTTGGCCAGACCCCAGGGTTAGTTCTAGAATTCATAAGAAATCCATACCAAGTAGATACAATGGCCAAGTGAGAAAGACCATAGATGCTGTTATTATGTTGGCCATTGTAGTCTCACCCTGGGAGATACTTGAAGACTTCAAGAGAGCCTACAAGTCAAAGATGACCCCTCAAACTCTAATGGAGAACAAAATGGTCAAGAAGGGGTTGTTATACAAGAGGCTTGAAGAGATCAAGAAAAATGAACTCCAGTTGTTATTAGAAGGGACTCACCCAGATGAATTTGCTTACAGAGAGATAACAACTGTTGAGTTGAAAAATGGAAAGACGGTAAAGTACCTATCAGAGTACTATGGCCCAGAGTTCTTCTTCGAAGGAGAAGCAGAAGAACTCACTAAGGAGGAACAAGTTGTTCTCCTTGAGGCCTACGTCAGAGAGTCTTATAGACTCATCAATGGGAAGTAGGTTTCATGGTTGGGATAACAGCTCTGTGTCCAGTTCCCCAAGACAGAGTTCCCTTCCATCCTTTGACATTCACATCTACTGAAACCTGTTCCCTGGCCTGTGCTTATCTGATATCTCTGAAGCTGATCAAGAGAGTATTTCTGCCAAGAATAAGTGGGACCTCAATAAGCTTAAAGGTTTTGGCTGCATTGGTTCAGGGGGAGTTTGTTGGACCAAAAGAACCAATGAGCCTGATCAGAAAAACCTTTAAGTCCCACGGACATTACAACAACTGAAGTAGTCTGCAACAGCTGAAGACATCAACTGATAACAAGGTCTGAAGATAAAGTCTGAAGTGAAAGAGCTGAAGACAAAGTCTGAAGTGAAAGAGCTGAAGACAAAGTCTGAAGTGAAAGAGCTGAAGACAAAGTCTGAAGTGAAAGAGCTGAAGACAAAGTCTGAAGACAAAAGCTGAAGACAAAGACTGAAGACCAAGTTTCAGATGTTGTCACAACAGCTGAAGAAGACCTCTTCAGTAGTTGTGATGGTTTCCTTTCAGTAGTTTTATGTTTCTTGTATCAGTACTTGTAGTTTCAGTAGTTTTAGTTTCATCTTGTACTTAGCATACTCTGAGATGTTCTCAGTTGTTGTGAACATTCTCAGTAGTTTGCTTACTTTCAGTTGTTTGTAATAATTCTGTTAGATGTCACTATCAAGTGACATCAGCAGACGTCACATTCCTCTATATAAGGAATGTTGACCTAATTGTAAGGTGCGATGCCCTGCGTAGCTTAGCGAAGCCTGCGAAGCTTAGCAGCCGCCACACCGAAGCATTTGTGCATGAATGATATTATCCTTTTGCAGAAAACCCTCTTTCTCTATAACCGTGTACTGTTCCATTGAATATCTATTGTGTTCTTGCTATATTTGTCTAATTCTTGTTCTAATTCCGCTGCGATTCAACTCTAATTGATCAAACTTAGATCGCTGATCCTGACATTTGTTCTTAATAGAAACCTAATCATCTCTTCATAACCAACAGCTTCACGAACATCCTCATTAAGAAAGACTGCTACGTTATGCTTTGGCTCAAATTTAAGATCTGCCATCTGTATACATAGAACAAAATATTAGTCACATTTGAATTTTCAAATTTTCAATCATATTGTGTGTTATCAATTTTGAACCAATAACACTTAAAAATTTCTAAGTGTTTTGTACATCCTATTACATGAATAGAGTATGCACTGGTTACAATTTTGATTCAACACAAGTTATGATTAATTCAATTAATGAACCATGAAACATGAAAATTGATTGAATTTTAATTGAGTTAGTAAATTTTAAATTTTAAAACCTAACAGTTTACACTTAAAATTTCTAAGTGTTGAATACACTCCTTCAAGAGCAGAGCACAATCATGTTTAAGTTTTAATGATTTAAAGTACACTAAAACAATTAAAATCATTTCAAAATCAGTTGAATAGATGATTTTTAATGATTAACACAACAATTTTGATGAAAAATGATAAACTGACTGTTCATTTTTGTTTTTAAACTTCGACTGATGAACAATGAATCATCAAGAACACATTTTGATGAAATTGAGATTTGATTCTCATAATCTGTTCGAAATCATATTATAACACTCATTTGTTGTTCAATTTCAGTTATTATAACACATTTAAATCATAATTTTCAAATTTTCTGAACATCTAGGGTTCGAACGCCTCAATAGAGTTCAAACGCCCAATCAAATTTTGAATTTTGGTAATGAAATCAGATGTTTTAAGATCAACATGATGTTTTGATTCAATGAATATACCTATATATCACAAAGATTAACAGGTAACAATCGAATGTTGAGTGAATGAATGTATCGGGTATGAGAGTGTGCGAATCAGAGAGTTTGAGTTTTTGAATGAATGAATGAGAACTACAAGTGTTGAATATATATAAGTGTAAAAATTCTTAGGCGTATGAGCACTATGAAGGCACATGAGAGTAATTTTCACACTAAGTCTTCAGACACATGAGTACTGTTCAGGCGCTTGGGCATTATTCAGGCGCATAGACTTGATGAAACGCCTAACACTTGGAGTAATCATCATCGTCAAACGTCTAACCACTTGGAAAGTCTGAAACTGTTCAGGCTCATGAGCATAAGTTGATACGCCCAACACTTTAACAATTTTCAGTAACAATTTTTAGCAACATGACAACTGTTTAGGCCCATGCACGGAACAAAACGCTCAACACTTGTACAAATTCCTGAACTTCATCATACTCCTGATTTGGACTTATGAGTACTATTCAGGCGCATGAGAAACCTTCCATGAGTCTGACACTTGAAATTTTCACAACATCCATCTGAACACTAATGTTTATGCGCATTAGCATTGTTCATGCGCATTGTCTCAACACTTGTCAAAAATTGACTATCACCCAAGATCTTCATTAATTACCCTCAAATTTAACAATCAAATTGTTTTTGTTTAAAATCACCACAAATCATTTGAAACTCATATTTTCATTGTTAAACATGAATTTTCAATTCAAACACTAACAAAGCACATTTTGAAATACAACTTTGATAATTTTACAAAATACTTTCCCGTCATTTTAGTCTCTATTTTGAAACTTTTACAAACCAAATAGTCTTGTTTTGTTTGGAAGAAGCTTTTCCACTTATTTTGAATTCTTTTTAGGTTCATTTTTTACATCATATCAAACACACACATGCTTGAATTTTTAGCTTCATCCTTTCCATCCAAAACACTTAATTTTTTATTTATTTTTCACATTTGACACTTTTCATTGAATTTCTCTTTTTCATTTTTACTCCCCCTAAACTTTGAAGTTCACAAACTTAGAAGTTGCTTTTATGTAGTAAGTAGAGCAAACTAATCATTATCAACATGCCTGCACATAGAAAATCATACAAAAATCAAAATTAAAGCAGAAGAAAAATCAACTATATACAATTGAATCACATGCCTGCAGTGAGATCATATTAGTTAAGATCTGCACATTAAAATAAAATAAAATAATGGATAGTCATTGACAGTGATTAAATCCTGATCAAGTGTGTTCCAGGTCAGCGTTCCCGCAGCAGAGGAGACATGAGATCTAAGGACAGAAAATGAGTGCTTTTGGCAAAATACTCAGCACACTTACTTTTTCAATTCTTGGATTGATTAAGGTACGATTAGATATGACATTATGTAAGTCACACTTAGACTTAGAGAGCTCAACCCTCGTCAAGATATGCATGAAAGCACTTTTCTCAACTTTTTAACCTGACATATACTTATAACCAGATCTCATGTTTAGGTTGTGCACATTGGCATCTTTTGCATCAAGTGAGAATATCTAGGTCTGTAATGACTTACAACAAAGGATATCTCGTCACTTCAGGTCTATGATGACTCATAACAGAGAAGTAAAATAGATTCTTTAAATATTTAGAGCTCATGGTTATTCATATCGTTACCAGGTGTGAGTTTGTGACTTTACAAGCAATCAATTTAAGAAGTCAACACTACTCATTGGTACTAAAATAAACAAACATGAATGCATGATTGATTTAGTTTGATCACAAGAATTTACTTTTCCAGTATAATTGCATGAGCTTACCTTCACATCATATCTGATCACGTCAGACTTTAGTAGCGAGTGAAGTATGCAACTGATCAGAACTAATGTATCTATCATTTCTCATAAATTGCAAAGACAGATTCAGTCCTAAATAATTAACTAACAAAAAAAACTCTATTTTTGTAGGTTTTTGTTTTATATTTTTCACTTTTAATTTTGCAATTTTCTATTTTTGTATTTGCTTCTTCATTTTCTATTGAACATGCACACACAATATATACAATCAGGCAGTTAACTTTGACGGTTTTCTCTATAAATCTTCTTATTCAGCAAAGGGAGTGTTCTTATCATTTTTATGATTCAGACAACTCAATTACTCAAAACAACTTTTAAACATGGTTAATAAGTCCAATTGACTCAACCAAATACTCAAACCAACCTGGTAAAAAGGCTTTTGTAAATACGTCAGCCAACTGTTTTTCAGTTGATTATTTGAATCAAAATGATTAAACCTTTTTCAAAGTTATCTCTGAGAAAATGATATCGAATTTCGATATGCTTTGTTTTTGAGTGTTGGACATGATTAGCAGTAATAAACATAGCAGCAGTGTTATTAATGTAAATAGGAGTTTTAAGAAAATTAAACCTGTAATCTAGCAGTTGGTTTTGTAACCAAAGGATTTGAGAACATCCTGCTAAAGCAGCTATGTACTCAGCTTATGCGGTTGAAACAGAGACATCTGTTTGTTTCTTACATTGCCACGAGACTAATCTGGGACCTAAAAACTGACAACCACCCATCGTAGATTTACGATCTTGGTAACAACCTCCATAATCACTATCTGTATATCCATGTAACTCGAAGTTTCCTTCATAAGGATACCACAGCCCTAAAGCCGGTTTTCCTTTGAGATACATGAATATTCATTTAACAGCTATTAGGTGAGATTCCTTTGGGTTAGATTGGTACCTGTCACAGACACAAACAGCATACATTATATCAGGTCTAGATGTAGTAAGATACATCAAGGAGCCAATCATAGAGCTGTATAAAGTTTGGTCAACTGATTTTCCTTTCGGATCAGGTTCAATCTTGGTATTTACGTCAGCTGGAGTTCTGATGGATTGATAATCTTGCAGTTTAAATTTCTTCAAGAGTTTTTCAATGAATTTCTCCTGATTAATAAAAATTCCTTATGCAGACTGCTTCATTTGAAGACCAAGGAAAAAGTTAATTTCTCCCATGGAACTCATTTGGAAACGAGACTTCATGATATCTTCAAATTCATTGCACAATTTTGGACTTGTAGATCCGAATATGATATCATCAACATACACTTGAACACATAAGAGATCATCAGCATCCTTCTTTATAAACAAAGTAGGATCAATTTTCCTATCCATGCCGAATCAAATGTTGTGATAACGTTTCATACCAAATTCTAGGAGCTTGATGGAGACCATACAATGCTTTACTAAGCTTGTACACATGATGAGGATATTCTGCATCTTCAAAACGTAGAGGTTGCTTGACATACACATTATTATTGATTGGTCCATACAAGAAAGCACCTTTAACATCCATCTGATACACCTTGAATTTCATGAATGATTCATAAGCCAGGAAGACACCAATTGATTCAAGTCTTGCAACTAGAGCAAATACTTCATCATAATCTATTCCTTCTTCTTGAGTGTAACCTTGTGCAACGAGTCTCGCTTTGCTACGAACAACAATTCCCCGATTGTCTGATTTGTTTCTAAACAACCATTTTGTGCCTATGGCATTTTCTCCTTCAGGTAAATCCACAAGCATCCACACTTATTGTTTGCGGAATTGCAATAACTCTTCTTGCATTGCCTCAATCCAACTATTGTCCTTTAACGCTTCGGTTACGCTTTTAGGAATAATTTGAGATAGAAAACACGAGTATAAGTAGAGATTTGCTTGTTCTGAATGACTTCTCGTCATTCTCTCATTCAATGGACCGATGTAACATCCCACAATGGTTGGGAAGGTGAACGAAGGCTTCTTTATAAGGGGCTTGAGACCTTCCCCACTGTGACGCGTTTTGCCTGGGCGATGGTGGTACGTCCCGGTCCAGGTGAAGACAAAACCGTGAGGCGATGGTGGTTCGTCCCGGCCAAAGTGGACAATATCATGGTGCGGTTATGCTGGGCTGTTACAGATGGTATCAGAGCCAGGGCCGGGCCGGTGTGCCAGTGAGGACGCTGGGCTCCCTAAGGGGGGTGGATTGTAACATACCACATTGGTTGGGAAGGTGAATGAAGGCTTCTTTATAAGGGGCTTGAGACCTTCCCCAATGTGACGCGTTTTGCCTGGGCGATGGTGGTACGTCCTGGTCCAGGTGAAGACAAAACCATGAGGCGATGGTGGTTCGTCCCGGCCAAAGCGGACAATATCATGGTGCGGATACGCTGGGTTGTTGTAGAATTGTAACATCCCACATGATGGGTTTTTACAAGTTTTAAGAAGGATGTTTAACCATTTAAACAACAAAACGCAGCGGATGTATGGAGTTTAAAACTTGTGTTATATTCTGAAAATAAACATTTATATGTTCAAGAAAACAAACCCAAGAACAAGGATCATATAAATGTGAAAAGAAATGCTATCAAAACCAACCATAGGATGTACATGAATACTACCTTTCTTGAACAAGCAAGTTGGATACGGATAAGAGGAGGAAGATGATGTTTCTTGAATGTCTAGTCTTCAAAAGAGAAGACCTCAAGCTTGTATACCCACAAACTCTTGCAAAGCACCAAACTTGTTAGGAAGTTAACACCCAAAAGACTTCTCTTCCAAGCTTCTATGTCCGTGAAAGTGAAGAGAAAAATGGAGAAGAGAGAGTTCTTTGCATGTGTGTGAGAGAGAGTGAGGTTGAGTGTGTCTTCCAAGGGATTAAAGTCTTGTATTAAAACAAGACAAGGAATCCCAAGAAAGGCAAGAAGGGCGGCCGAAAGTTTTTTTCAAAATGGGTTCCCCCCATTTTGATATAACACCCTTTTAATTCATTTTAATCACTCATTAAGTTATATAATTAAACCAATTTTAATCTTATAACTTAAACACTCTCATATTTGATGTTATTTAACTTATTTAAACAACATTACAAATAATATCTCATGAACAAAATATCCATATAATTTGTTCTATCTCAAATGCAATAATTCAGAAAACCCATTTTCTAAATTGGTGTCATGATTTATTTGCTTGATCATGATCAACAAATAAATGTTTAACGGTGTTTGCCTAGCTTGTTATTGGGTATGACCCGACTTGGATCATAACGTACTAACCACATCAATCTTGTATGTGTCTTGGGCATATAAGATCCAACAATCTCCCACTTGCACAAGATTCATAGAAGATTGATGCAAGCAGTAAATACCGCCTAACAACGGTTTACTACCCTTAATACGTATGACTAAGTGCCATTCAATAACATCATCCCCTTCAAGTATCTTACTCGAAAATGTTTTAGGTGAAACAATCATCTATCCTTTTGTCACAGATGTCATGTTAAATCTTAGAGACACAGAATGATCATTCTCCATTGACTTAACTTTAGCAGGCCTTAGACATCTTACTCTCAACGAATAAGAGGAACAAATCCCATCTTGATTACATACGTCTCTCACAATCACCTCGTGCTATACCTGAATTTAGTCTTATGTACTGCCATGTTTCAGAACAGCGAAGAACTAAGTCAAAGTATAATACCCGGTGAATATCAAGACCCAATATGTATCTCAGGTCAGAGGATACCAAATGATATTCGCCTTTACTCAAATTTACTTATGATCAATCAAGAAGATTCCATGTAGTAATATTTGAAATGCGGGTCAGTCCAATATTTATATCCCATAAATATCTATGAACTTTGGCAGCAACCCTTTGCTATATATTCATCCAAATGAATATCTACCAATCCAAGTTCATAATAGTCTTACCCTCATACTTGTTCCCACAGGCATGAACGACTACGGACGTTTAGAGTAAATGATTTACTCATGGATTAAACATGCAAAATTGGAACATTAGTTGAAACATTATATCCATATAATTCATTCAAGTAATAAAAGGTTCCAATATCCAAATACAAGATCACAAAATCAAATCCAGTCACTAGAATATCGAAGTCCCATGGCACAAGTATGACCCTCATGCTTTGCCTTTTCAAGAAGCTTCGTGAGTGGATCCGCAATGTTTTGATCCGTGTGAACTTTGCGAATACATATTTTTCCCTTTTCAACTTCATCCCTTATGTAGTTGAATCTCCGCTCAATGTGCCTAGTCTTTTGATGTGCACGGGGTTCCTTGATTTGAGCAATCGCACCCTCATTATCACAAAGAATTTCTAGGGGGTCCTGAATGGAAGGGACAACCCCTAGATCGGCAATGAATTTCTTCAACCATGCAGCTTCTTGAGCTGCTAATGAAGCGGCGATGTATTCTGACTCTGTAGTTGATAATGCCACCACATCTTGTTTAGAGCTCTTCCAAGAGACTGCTCCTCCATTTAGGATGAAAATGTATCCCGATTGTGATCGTGAGTCATCCCGATCAGTTTGGAAACTCGCATCCGTGTAACCTTTTACCACGAGTTCCTCCTCACCAGATCCATAGATTAGGAACATATCTTTAGTCCTCCTTAGGTACTTAAGTATGTTCTTAACAGCCATCCAATGACTATTTCCAGGATTTTGCTGGTATCGGCTTGTCATGCTCAAGGCGCATGACACGTCCGGCCTAGTGCATATCATTGCATACATGATGGATCCTATAGCAGATGCATACGGGATTCCCTTCATTTTATCTTGCTCATCCTTTGAGCTTGGACATTGAGTCGTACTCAATATCGTTCCTCTTTGAATAGGTACTGTACCTTTCTTAGAGTTCTCCATCTTGAACCTTTTCAAGATCTTGTCAATGTATGCACTTTGATTTAAACCTATCAACCGCCTCGATCTATCCCTATAGATCTTTATTCCCAAAATGTAGGCGGCTTCACCAAGATCCTTAATGGAAAAACAGCTTCCAAGCCAGGTTTTTATACCTTCCAAGGTTGGAATGTCATTTCCAAATAGTAGGATGTCATCGACATACAATACTAGGAAAGTGATGATGCTCCCACTAGCCTTTTTATACACACAAGCCTCATCAGCATTTTTGATGAACCCAAATTTAATTACCTCTTCATCAAAACGGTGATTCCAACTTCTTGACGCTTGCTTCAATCCATAGATTGATTTCTTTAACTTGCATACTTTGTTAGGATGTTTTGGGTCGACAAAACCTTCAGGCTGAACCATATAGACATCTTCCTCAAGATATCCATTTAGAAAAGCGGTTTTGACATCCATTTGCCAAATCTCATAATCATAATGAGCAGCTATGGCAAATAATATCCTAATAGACTTTAGCATTGCAACAGGCGAAAAAGTCTCATCATAATCAACCCCTTGAGTTTGAGTGAAACCTTTTGCTACAAGTCTAGCTTTATAAGTATCCAAGTTTCCATGCATATCGGTTTTCTTCTTGAAAACCCACTTACTTCCAACTACCTTGGAGTTAAGAGGTGGTACAACCAAGTCCCACACTTGGTTGTCATACATGGATTGCATCTCAACATTCATGGCTTCAAGCCATTTGTCACAATCCAAATTGGACACTGCATCATGGTATGTGATTGGTTCATCGGAATCAACCACATAGCACCCATCCATGAAAAATCCATATCTTTCAGGTGGATTACTAGTTCTACCAGATTTGCGAACGTTTTGTGTGTGTTGATCAACCATTTGATCATTCTCAACATCCTCATGTTGAGTGCTAGTGTCAACCAAACGTGTATCGGGTTGTGGACCTTGATCCTCCTCAAGATCCACTGTTCTACTGCTAGCTCCTTCCATAAGGAACTTGGCTTCCAAGAACTCACCCTTCTTGGCAACAAACTCCTTTTGTTCCAATGGATCATAGAAATAATATCCCATAGAATCTCTAGGATATCCAATAAAAATACACTTAGTGGAACGTCTTTCTAACTTGTTTGAGGTGGGAGTCTTACATAAGCCTCACATCCCCACACCTTTAAATATGATAGAGATGGAACCCTTCCATGCCATATTTCAAAAGGTGTCCTTTCCACTTTCTTGGTTGGGGCCATATTCAAAATACGGGCCGCAGAGAGCAAAGCAAAGCCCCAAAATGATAGAGGCAATGAGCTTCCAGCCATCATAGATCGAACCATATCTAATAGAGTTCGATTTCTCCTCTCGGACACACCATTGTGTTGTGGTGTTCCAGGTGGAGATAGTTGTGAGATAATCCCACAACTTCTAAGATGATCTCTAAAAGCATCACTCAGGTATTCACCTCCTCTATCGGTGCGAAGAATTTTTATTGATTTGTTGAGTTGATTTTCTACTTCCTTTTGGAAGGTTTTGAACATTTCAAAAGCTTCATCTTTGTGTCTTAACAAGTACACATACCCATACCTACTATAGTCGTCGGTAAAGGTAATGAAGTATCTTTCATTATACCTAGTCATTGGCTTAAAAGGACCACATACATCCGAATGTATGATACCTAATAAATCTTTTGCCCTTTCGGTTTTGCCACTAAAAGGCGCCTTAGTCATTTTGCCTTGTAAACAAGATTCACATACATCAAATGAATCATATTCACTTGCTTTTAAAAGACCATTCTTTTGAAGAGTTTGTATGCGCTTCTTGTTTATATGACCAAGACGGCAATGCCAAAGATAGGTGTCACTCAAATCTAATTTGAGCTTCTTGGTGGTTGTTTGGTACAACGAGCTATCATATAATGTGTTTTCATGAACCAATTCATAAATACCATTAATAGGAGTAGCTTTAAAATAAAAGATGTTATTTAAAGAAACATGAATTTCATTTTCAATAAACATCAAAACATAACCATATTGTCTTAATTGTGCAACTGAAATAATGTTCCTAGTCAAACTAGGAGCATACAAAACATTGTTCAAAATTGCTTCCAAACCATTTGGAAGCTTCAGGATGTAGTCCCCTCGGGCTTCAACTTGAACTTTTGCCCCATTCCCCATGTAGAGGCTAACATCCCCTTTGTTGAAGTTTTTACTTCTTTTGAACCCCTGCAACAAATTGCAAATGTGAGTCCCACATCCGGTATCCAATACCCATGTGTTAGAGGATATTATATTTAGATCAATATGAATCATGAAAATTGTACCTGAGGTCTGCCCGGCATCCCTCTTTGCTTTCAACTCTTTGAGATGGACAGGACAATTTCTTGCCCAATGTCCAATCTCCCCACACTTAAAGCATGGGTCATCCGAAGCAACCTTTTGCTTCTTCTCCGCTGGTTTTGGTGGTGGCACTTTTACCACTCCCTTTCCCTTTCTCCCAACGTACCCTTTACCTTTGGCAACACTTGCCTTGGATGCGGGTGAGGCCTCTTCTTGTTCCCACCTTCATTGATGGTGAGAACGGGTAAACTCCTTTTACCCATGGCCGCCTCGGCTGTCTTGAGCATAGAGTGAAGCTCAGTTATGTTCTTGTCCCAACCGTTCATGTTATAATTCATAACAAAATTGTCAAACCTTTTTGACAAAGAGTTGAGGATCAAATCCGTAGCCAACTCTTTCGAGACGGGACAATTCAGCCTTTCGAGGCGGTCTATGTGGCTCTTCATCTTAAGTACATAAGATGAGACCGATTGGGTATCATCCATACGACATGCATGGAGTGCTCGAACCGTTTCGAAGCGCTCTACCCTTGCTTGTTGTTGGAACGTTTCCTTCAACTGGGTTATCATGTCGTATGCTCCGTGATGTTCGTACTCCTTTTGGAGATCCGAAGTCATACTTGCCAACATGAGGCAAGACACTTGGACCGAGTCCTCAGTGTATTTTACCCAATTCAATTAGGCCTCTTCATCTTCCTCATTGGGTTCATCGGGAATCGGATCGTCTAAGATATATGACCGTTTCTCTTGCTTGAGAACAATTCTCAAGTTTCGAAACCAATCAATGAAATTGTTATGGTTTAGACGCTCCTTTTGGAGAATGGTTCTTAGTGATAGGTTGTGAGCGGATGGAATATCATTATTTTCATTGTTGTTGGTGGCCATCTACAAAATTTAACAAGGTTCAATTTTAGTATTTACGATATTATCATTTTTAATTATAAATCTCTTTTATGTGTCATACACAAAATAAAATTCTAGAATCCAACGTCACATTTAAATAGTGGTTAGGTGATCTTTATCCCATTATTTAAATTAACAAGGTAGTCAACGTTTGACAATTGCAACCCTTTGCAACTTCTAGGGTATGGGATCGACTTAAACATCTTATGTATAGTCGGCATGTTAATCCCATCAACACCTTTTGTAAACCATATTGTAGGTGATCCATTTAACATGGTTTGCAAATCAAGTTACCCTACTTACACACACATGTGAGTTTACCAATATAAGTGGTTAGGTGATCTTTATCCCACAAATATGGCATTCCCACCTTAAATCACTAGTTCCCTCAAAATGGTTAGGTGACCTTTATCCCATTAAGAGTTTTCAAGTGACTTAAGTGTTGTGTAAAAGGATGGTGATAAACTTGTTTTCAAAAGACATTTTAAGTTTTCATAATTCTAGTTTAGAAAACTCTATGTACCTTGCATTTGCATGCTTTCAAATACATGGTACCCTATGGTTCTTTTAATAAAACCCCTTTTATTTAAAATCATTAATCCTTTTAATAACCTTTTATTAACCACTTAATGATTAAGAACCATTTATTTTCAGCTTGTTATGTTTATAAATTTGTTAGTTATGCATATCCATATATCAAACAACCAACATAAAACAAAACAACCAAACAAGCACAACCATTCAATCATATGTGCATAACCATAGCCACTAAGGTGACCACACTTGTTTGCCATCACAAGTGTTGTCACTAGGTCTTTCCTAAGGGTTAATAATGACACATTAAAATGTGTCCAAGAACTCCCACTCGAATCCACATCCAAATGCTTCAAGTGTCCATGTCTTTTGAGTTCTTCCTTTGTATCTTTCCTTGAGTCTCCAACTTGTGCATCTTCTTTTACAAAATCATATCCTAATACAATTTTTCTAATAAAAGAAATGCACCTAATCTATTTATTACATAACCAATGAATAAATAAATTACAACCCAAAAGATACAAACACCAAAATTATTATTACAACCCTTTAATGAATAAAACTAAACATGACAATCACATTCATCCAAAACCAAAACACATTAGGTCAAGGCTATGTTATGCACCAAAATATGTATCAAATACAACATCCAAGAACAACCATGAACTCCCTTTTTAACCCTTAAAGTTTCGGCCAACATAAACCCAAACTTTAGGGTTTAGTCCAAACAAAACAATCAACCACTTGATGTTAATCTTTCAAGGTTTATTCTAAAGCATGTGAGATAAACTTTGAAAGATAAGGGATTCATTTATCCATATCAAAACAGCCCCTAATGGGTTGAAAAAGTCCAACAAAACTAACTTTTCTTGGACTTTTGAAGCAAGTCTTCCACATAACCGGCTCTAGATGCCATTGATGGGTTTTTACAAGTTTTAAGAAGGATGTTTAACCATTTAAACAACAAAACGCAGCGGATGTATGGAGTTTAAAACTTGTGTTATATTCTGAAAATAAACATTTATATGTTCAAGAAAACAAACCCAAGAACAAGGATCATATATATGTGAAAAGAAATGCTATCAAAACCAACCATAGGATGTACATGAATACTACCTTTCTTGAACAAGCAAGTTGGATACGGATAAGAGGAGGAAGATGATGTTTCTTGAATGTCTAGTCTTCAAAAGAGAAGACCTCAAGCTTGTATACCCACAAACTCTTGCAAAGCACCAAACTTGTTAGGAAGTTAACACCCAAAGACTTCTCTTCCAAGCTTCTATGTCCGTGAAAGTGAAGAGAAAAATGGAGAAGAGAGAGTTCTTTGCATGTGTGTGAGAGAGAGTGAGGTTGAGTGTGTCTTCCAAGTGATTAAAGTCTTGTATTAAAACAAGACAAGGAATCCCAAGAAAGGCAAGAAGGGCGGCCGAAAGTTTTTTTTCAAAATGGGTTCCCCCCATTTTGATATAACACCCTTTTAATTCATTTTAATCACTCATTAAGTTATATAATTAAACCAATTTTAATCTTATAACTTAAACACTCTCATATTTGATGTTATTTAACTTATTTAAACAACATTACAAATAATATCTCATGAACAAAATATCCATATAATTTGTTCTATCTCAAATGCAATAATTCAGAAAACCCATTTTCTAAATTGGTGTCATGATTTATTTGCTTGATCATGATCAACAAATAAATGTTTAACGGTGTTTGCCTAGCTTGTTATTGGGTATGACCCGACTTGGATCATAACGTACTAACCACATCAATCTTGTATGTGTCTTGGGCATATAAGATCCAACACCACATTGGTTGGGAAGGTGAACGAAGGCTTCTTTATAAGGGGCTTGAGACCTTCCCCACTGTAACGCGTTTTGCCTGGGCGATGGTGGTACGTCCCGGTCCAGGTGAAGACAAAACCGTGAGGCGATGGTGGTTCGTCCCGGCCAAAGCGGAAAATATCATGGTGCGGTTACGCTGGGCTGTTACAGATGGTATCAGAGCCAGGGCCGGGTCGGTGTGCCATCGAGGACGCTGGGCTCCCTAAGGGGGGTGGATTGTAACATGCCACATTGGTTGGGAAGGTGAACGAAGGCTTCTTTATAAGGGGCTTGAGACCATCCCCACTGTGACGTGTTTTGCCTGGGCGATGGTGGTACGTCCCGGTCCAGGTGAAGACAAAACCGTGAGGCGATGGTGGTTCGTCCCGGCCAAAGCGGACAATATCATGGTGCGGTTACGCTGGGCTGTTACAGAAAAATTGTAACATCCCACATTGGTTGGGAAGGTGAACGAAGGCTTCTTTATAAGGGGCTTGAGACCTTCCCCACTGTGACGCGTTTTGCCAGGGCGATGGTGGTAAGTCCCGGTCCAGGTGAAGACAAAACCGTGAGGCAATGGTGGTTTGTCCCAGCCAAAGAGAACAATATCATGGTGCGGCTACGTTGGGCTGTTACAGATGGTATCAGAGCCAGGGCCGGGCCGGTGTGCCAGCGAGGACGCTGGGCTCCCTAAGGGGGTGGATTGTAACAATCCACATTGGTTGGGAAGGTGAACGAAGGCTTCTTTATAAGTGGCTCGAGACCCTCCCCATTATGACGTGTTTTTCCTGGGCGATGGTGGTACATCCCGGTCTAGGTGAAGACAAAACCGTGAGGTGATGGTGGTTCGTCCCGGCCAAAGCGGACAATATCATGGTGTGGTTACGCTGGGCTGTTAAAGATGGTATCAGAGCCAGGGCCGGGCCGGTGTGCCAGCGAGGATGCTGGGCTCCCTAAGGGGGGTGGATTGTAACATCCCACATTGGTTGGGAAGGTGAACGAAGGCTTCTTTATAAGGGGCTTGAGACCTTCCCTATTGTGACGCGTTTTGCCTGGGCGATGGTGGTACGTCCCGGTCCAGGTGAAGACAAAACCGTGAGGCGATGGTGGTTCGTCCCGGCCAAAGCGGACAATATCATGGTGCGGTTACGCTGGGCTGTTATAGATGGTATCAGAGCCAGGGCCGGGCCGGTGTGCCAGTGAGGACGCTGGGCTCCCTAAGGGGGATGGATTGTAACATCCCACATTGGTTGGGAAGGTGAACGAAGGCATCTTTATAAGGGGCTTGAGACCTTCCCCACTGTGATGCGTTTTTCCTGGGCGATGGTGGTACGTCCCGGTCCAGGTGAAGACAAAACCGTGAGGCGATGGTGGTTCGTCCCAGCCAAAGCGGATAATATCATGGTGCGGTTACGCTGGGCTGTTACAGATGGTATCAGAGCCCAGCGTAACCGCACCATGATATTGTCACAATCTCTTTGATGAACAGATTTGCCAACCTCTCAGATGAATATGTCTAGCGGATTGGTAGAAAGTGAGCACTCTTCATCAAATGGTCAACTATCACCCATATAGCATCGTACCCCCTTGCCGTACGTGGTTACTTTGTAATGAAGTCCATGGTGATGTGCTCCCATTTCCACTTGGGTATATCCAAAGGTTGGATCTTCTCTTATGGATTCTGATGCTCCGCCTTCACTTGCTAGCAAGTACGACACGTGCTCACATACTCTGTTACATCACGCTTCATACCCGGCCACCAGTAATATTTCTTCATATCATGATACATCTTCATAGCACCGGGATGAATTAAGTATCGAGTCTTATGAGCTTCATCCATGATTCTCCCCCGTAGGTCTCCATAACGAGGGATCCACATTCGCCCGAAGCGGGGTCTAACTCCGAGAGTGTTCTCACCTAACTCCGAGACTAGACCTTTCATTCTTTTGGAGTTGATTTGGTCTTCCTTCAGCGCCTCATCTTGAACTTCCTTGATCTTTGCCATCATATCGGAGGTCATCACCAACTGGTAAGCTTTCACCAGGATTGGCTCGGGTCTCTCCTTTCGGCTAAGGGCGTCCACCACTATGTTGGCCTTGCCCGGATGGTAGTGGATCTCACAATCATAATCCTTGATCAACTCTAACCACCTACTTTGCCTCATATTGAGGTCCTTCTGCTCAAAGATGTGTTTCAAGCATTTATGGTCAGTGAAGATAGTGCACTTCGTCCCGTACAAGTAGTGACTCCAAATCTTCAATGCAAAGACCACAGCCGCTAGCTCCAAGTCATGAGTAGGGTAATTAGCCTCATGGATTTTCAACTGTCAAGATGCATAGACTATAACCCTTCCCCGTTGCATCAGCACACAACCCAATCCTGAATAAGAAGCATCTGAATAGACCACCAAGTGTTCATTCCCTTCGGGTAACGTTAAGACAGGAGCTTGAGTCAATCTTGTCTTCAACTCCTCAAAAGCATTCTCCTGTTCCAGACCCCATACAAACTTCACATCCTTGCGGGTCAGCTTGGTCAATGGTGAGGCTATCTTAGAAAATTCTTGAATGAATCTCCTGTAATAACCCGCCAAACCCAAGAAACTACGGATCTCGGATGGCGTCTTTGGAGTCTTCCATTGCATCACCGCCTCCACCTTTGTCGGGTCTACCATGATCCCTTCGGAATTTACCACGTGACCCAAAAACTGAACCTCGCGCAACCAGAAAGCGAACTTGGAGAACTTAGCATACAACTTCTCTCTTCTAAGTGTCTCCAATACCTCACGAATGTGACCGGCATGCTCTTCTTCGCTTTTTGAATAAATCAAGATATCATCGATAAACACAATCACTGATTTATCCAATATCAGCTGACACACCCGGTTCATCAAATCCATAAAGGCAGCTGGCATGTTAGTTAGACCAAAAGACATAACGAGAAACTCGTAATGTCCATAATGCATGCGAAAAGCTGTTTTGGGGATATCTTGCTCGTTCACCTTCATCTGATGGTAACCAGATCGGAGATCTGTTCTCGAAAACCAACTGGCACCTTGGAGCTGATCAAACAAGTCATCAATTCTGGGTAGTGGATATCGATTCTTCACCGTCAACTTTTTAACTCACTATAGTCGATGTACATCCTCATACTACCGTCATTCTTCTTTACAAACAAGACCGGGGCACCCCAGGGAGAGATACTCAGTCAAATGAACCCTTTGTCCAACAACTCTTGCAACTAAACCATCAGTTCCTTCATTTCAGAAGGTGCCAATCGATACGGTGCCTTGGCAACAGGTTGAGCACTAGGTATCAAGTTGAACTGGAACTCGATCTCGCGGTCCGGTGGCACACCTGGTAAATCTTCTGGGAACACGTCTGGGATGTCACACACAACTGGTACGTCGGACAATTATGGTACTGACGCATCCACATCCTTCACGTAAGCCAGGTAGGCATTACATCCATGTTTCATGCACTTCTCTACCACCACCATCGAAATCACCTTTAGAACCATAGTAACTCGATCACCGTAGATCGTCACCGAACTCCCATCAGGTGCAGTCAATAGGATCATCTTCTTACGACACACAATATTTGCCTCATAAGCTGCTAACCAATCCATCCCCAGAACCACATCAAACCCGCCTAGGGGCATCACGAATAATTTAGCAGAGAACCTATGGCCCTCCAACTCTATGTCACCATTCTCTATCAGATCAGAAATCCTGGTAGACTTACCAAAAGCAGTTTCTACATCGAAGCGCTCATCAATCTTTCTACTCCTAACAGGCAACTTATCACAGAAGGCAACAGAAATAAAACTCTTACTAGCACCAGAATCAAATATTACAGAGGCACAAGTTTGGTTAACTAGGAACGTACCTGACATGACATCGGGGTCCACCCTAGCCTCCTCCCGGGTCATCGTGAATGCTCTGGCTTTCACTCTCTGCCCATCATTCTCGGTCCCCTTCTTTTCCCCAGAACTTTCAGCCCTCGGCTTCTTGCAATCCCTACTCAGATGGCCCTCTTCATAATAGTTATAACATCTTACAAGCCCATACTCTCTTGCCATATGACCTGGCTTCCCACACTTGAAGCAGAGATTCAGTCCCCACTTACACTCTCCTGTATGTTCCTTCCCGCACTTACCACACCTCTTCATTCCCGTACCTGATGTTACTACCCTTCTATCATGCTCCCTTGACCTCTTGTTATTTGGAGTGAAACCACCACGACCAAACCGCTTCCCATTCTAGTTCCTGACATCACTACCCTTCTTACTCACCTCTACAACTGCCACCTCTCTCTCATCATACAACCTCCCTGCCAGATCAACCACCGACCTAAAATTACTCGGCCGGGCGGTGATCATGTGCCTGTGGATATCTGCCTGCAAACCCTAGATATACCTCTTGATCTTCCTTGACACCGGCGTCACCTGATCCGGCACCAGCCTTGCCATCTCATTGAACTTAGTAGTATACTGCTGGTGTCTCATGGTTCCCACCTCCAGCTGTAGGAACTCTCTCTCAATCTTGTCAAGTTTCCCATGAGGACAAAACTCCTCAATCACCATCTTTTTCAGTTCACTCCACCTCATCCTCCCAACAGCCCTGCTGCCCTTGGCCTGGACAACATTGTCCCACCAACATAAAGCCGAGTCCACGAATGAGTGGGTAGAAAACTTCACCTTTTGATCCTCCCTACATTCGCTGATATCCAACACAGCCTCCATTTCCCTCACCCATAGGTGAGCAGCAGCAGCATTCCCGTTACCAACAAAAGTCAGGGGCTTGCATCTTTGAAATGCCCCATAACTACACCCCTTGGCAGTTTCTTGCCCCGCTTCCTCTTCCTCTTCGTCGCTAGAGACGACCATCTTGGTTTCTGGTTGCTCCCCTTCACTTAAACCTCTCCCAACGGTCCTCCTCCTCTCCTCCTTCTCTTTTTTTTCATCCTCCATCACAGCACAAATAACCTCGGTCACCACAGATGGCAGGATCGTTTGCATGACCTGATGAACTTCCTCCATAACTGCCTCTTTCATAGAGGCTCTCAGATTAGCACTCTCATCACTGCCTTCCTGGTGATGAAGCTTGGGCTCTGTAGGAGCTGTCTCAGCAGCCTTACCCTTGTTCCTGGTGTACAGGGTGGTCTAGCACCACGACCACCCTGTACACCACCTCAAGAAGCCTTCGAAGATCTACCACCCGCCATCCTCTAAACACTATAAGATTCAAACCCCAACACGGTCATTCAAGGTAATAGCTCAGATTATGTCAAGTATAGTAAGTCGCTAATTACAATGGCCAGTTGTGATTAGCCACTTACTTTACTCTTCATCCTCCAAGCATTTCTTATCCTGACTACATCAGTATCCAAATCTACTAAGAGCACATAAATCAGATAGCACACGCACATAATACCGGTTAAGCTTAAGAAAGTAAATTACCTGATGGCATGTAGCTACTTGGGCTGGCATCCCTCCATTCAATCCCATTCTCAGTTAAGCTTAGGTTTTGAAAATATTTACCCATTTCTCTTAAACTTTGGCTCTGATACCAACTTGTAAGGCCCCGTTCCCGGGAACCCCATAGTTGGTCAATCACAACCTTATTTATAATAAGACATAATAAATTTCATAAAACATTGCCGCAGATTAATTTATCAAAAACCATTCATGCAGTAATATTTGATGTTGACAAACAATACATCATTGTTTTAAAAGAGTTACAAAAGAATATTCAGTTGTATTACAAAACAACAACTTTATCGTGCATGAAATGGATGCCAGTCTTTGCCCGCCAAGTAGCTTCACCCTCGTGCCATCCTCAGCAACAAGCTACCTGCCAACTGAAAATGCATAAAAAGTCAGCGCTACTGAGTGAGTTCTAGTTTTAAATAATAAAATACTTTACTTTTAGTAAAAACCTTTCCTTTACTTTCGTTAGTGATCACGCAACACACGTACATCTAGATAATATCATTATTATCTTTTATCATCGTTCATAATTGTTTGTTTCACACTTTTTCATTATCTTTCACTTCTATCTAGATCCTTTCCTAAGCTATGCCCCATCATTAGGCATGAAGCCATCTCAGTCTTGGGGTTAAGCGACAAGGATCCCGTTTCGCACGTATGGATCAATCACCAAGACTGACCCCCATGTGTGTACGTCATGGGTTAGCCAAGAACGCATGCTACATCACACACAGTTGAGCTAATAACTCTTCAATGAGTTGTGAACCTCTTTAAATTTGCTTGCAAGACTTTCATTCATTCGTTATGTTCCACTTTTCATTATCTTTAATCTTCCGCGTCTTTTATGATAATACTTTACATATAAGAGCATTAACACACCATGTAAAGTCACGTAATAATACGTAATAAGGAACATCAATAACAGACCACAAACATGCGTAACATGAACAAACATAAACCACCAAAACATTCTAGAGCTTAATCATTAATTTTTATTTGCCAAGATTTCAGAAAAATCCTAAGTCAATTTAGGCGCATGAACACTATGTGGGCGCATGGGCACTATGCAGGCATACGGGTAGTTGGGCACATGGGAAAAACTTAGGCGCATGGGAAAACTTGAGCGTGTGGGTACTATGCAGGCGCACGGATAGTTGGGCGCATGGGAAAACTTGGGCACATGGGTAAAAACTTAGGCGCATAGGAAAACTTGGGTGCATGGGTACTATGCAGGTGCACGGACAGTTGGGCGCATGGGTAGTTGGGCGCATGGGTACTATACAGGCACACGGACAAGTGTTAGGCGCATGGGCAAAATGTTAGGCACATGGGCATTTTACCAGTTCTAACTTATACTAATTTCAGTCCCCATTCATCATCCTAACGTATTCTTAGCCCAAATATAGGATACTAAGCACTTAGAACAAGCGTACAACCACATGATTCAGTCAAAACATTCACAAACACATACCCCCACGTAAAACAGGGGTAACATACGGTTCCAACACACTATGAGTTATAAAATGATAGTTGCATTTCAGCCCCAAAACAAGTTTAAAACACAAAAATCGGGGACCTAGAACTCACCTACACCAGCCTTCGAGTAAAACTCCTCCAAACTCGAGAGCACTTAGAGTTCAAAGACCTAAACACACCAAAAACACATAACCAAACACAGAGGAACACATAAGACTCAGTCCAAAAGCTGAAAATCTAGCTGAAACCGAACAAAACACATGAAAAGCTTACCTTCAAGCCGATCTTCTTCTTCTTCTCTCTAAAAATCGATGGAAACTCTGATGTTCTTCTTTTTGCAGCCGAAGGCAATTGGTGGAGCACGGTAGTGGGCTGCCATGCCTAACTTTTAAACATAATAATAATAAAGTTTGCCTCTTGCATAACTTTAACCCCTTAACTTGGGTTATTTCACCTTTCTTTCTTTATACTTCCCTGTTCTTTTCTTCTTTTGTTTGTAACTTTAAGGGTGTTACATTATCTTTTTGTTCTTTCTGCCATTTGATGAAGTCTGGATTGTTTAATACGTAAGAAAATGAATCTTCAGATGTTACTTCGTCTTGTTTTGCTTTCTCTTTATTCTGTGAGTTTTGTTTATCATTCTTTACAATTACTTCTTCTACAACATACTCTTTGGGAACAAACAATTTCTTATTCTTTGGTTGTGGTTCGTAAGATTTAACTTTCACTGGATGACCATTTTTAATCTTTTCTGAATCTTGTTCCTCAAATATCTCAACATTTGTTTTCTCTTCATCACTTTCAGATTTCCTTTTCTTATTTTGAAAGGCTTTTAGCTTAGCTATTTTTTCAGGTGAGTGATCATGTGTGTTAAAGTTTTTTGGTAAAGTGTTTGTGATAGATTCAGGCATGGGCTATGTGTAAAACCTAGACCTATTTTGTTTTTATCTTTCCTTTCACTTACTAACTGTTCTACAATTGTTTTAGAACTTTTAACTTTGGCTAGATCCATATGTGTTACAGCATGAGCTATTTTTTCTTCTTCTAAATTCTTAGTCATCTTCTCAAGTTGTTTTTTAACAAATTCATGTTCTTGTAGAGTTTTATTCCATGAGGTTTGTAGAGATAAGATCTTTTCATCAGAGACTTCGTGATCATTTTTCAGATTGTTGTGCATTACTTCTACTTGTTTAAGTTTGTCAAAGGTTTTAAATGAATATGTTCTTTAATGCTCAACTTGATTAAAACATGCTTTTGTGCATATTTCTCTCTGACTTCAATAGGAATTTCAGGATAACTTGAAGAAGAAGTCTCAAAGTCAAATGATGGATGCTCAACCTTTGGTTGTTTAGACTGAGCCATGAGTGTGATTTCTTCTGAATCCTCTTTTGGGTCAGATTTGTCACTCCAATCATAATCTTCATCATCATTTTCAGAATCACCTTCTGCCTTAGGATCATTTTCTTCAGACCAGTCTTCATTTTTAGCTTCAGCAACAAGAGCTAAACTAGATGTTAGATCTGCAGTGAATTGTTCAACATAAGCACTCCAGTCATAGCCATCTTTGATGCTAACAACAAGAGCTTTCTTTGGCTTTTTAGATGATTTTGATTCCTCTTTAAGTTCTGGCATGGGAAGACTTTGATAAGGCTTTTGAAAGGTCTTCTGAGACTGTTGTTGGTATCTCTGACTGCTAGAACCTGCTTGACCATTTCCACCTTGATTTCTAGGAGCTTTACATTCCCTTGAGAAATGACCATAACTATTGCAATTGAAACACCTTGACTTTGATTTGTCAAAGCCAATAGATTTGTTTGCACTTCTTGTTAACATATGAGTGTTTATGTGTTCTCTATGCAATCATCACCATCTGCCAATTCAATTCCATCTCTTCCACATCATCAGGATCCATCTCGAACAAATCCTGCAAAACAAGATCTAACTGGGTTAGATAACTCCCTTGATAAGCATGAAAACTTACCATGAAAGCAGTAAAAGCAGATTTTGACTCATCATCCTGTAAAAAGATATTAATAACATCTTTAACTTTGCTAGTTTTAACAGAGTTAGAAGATGGAGTCTCAGTTTGAGTTCTAGGAGTTTGAGTTTTAGGAGGAGACTGAGGTTGAGGTTGAGTTGTATAAACTAGAGCACTTGTGTAAGAAGAATCTGTGAACAAACCAGCTCCAACGAACAAATCACCCTCGTCTTCTGGAGAATTATCATCTTTGGCCAGAAAAGCATTCTCCACTGTGTTAGCTGGAGAAGAAACGTACTTATACTGAGACATTGATGCAGCTATATCATTGTTTCTAGAGCTCTCATCAATTTCAACTGATTCAATTTCGGCAATCAAAAAATCCAGATCCATCGGGAACTTTTCTGTATGCTTCAACAGAGTGACTGTCTGTTTCCATGAAGATGGAAGAGCATTCAGAAGTCTGTAATTTAGATCTTTGAGATCATTTTTGATACCAGCAGCTGACATTTCAGTAGTTAATTACATGAATCTGTTCATCATTTGATTGATTGTTTCACCAGAAAGATGCTCAAATAACTCCAATTGCCTCTTGAGTTTCTGCTTCTTGAGATCTTGTATCTTTTTACCACCTTCACAAATGATCTTCAACGCTTTGTACATGGTGTAACCAGTTTGATAACCTTCAAGTCTAGTCAAGACTTCCAATGGTAACCCCTTGCATATCAATGAATAAGCTTTGATGTCATTTTTCACCTTCCTTAAGTCATCACCTTGTAGACCATCTTCAGGATACGGTTCTGGAGAGTCTTTTGTATAGACAAAACCACTGTCAGGACCATCGGATGTAATTAGGATATGTGGTCCTTTCTCTATTAACTTCCACAAATAAGTGTCAATGGAGTTTAGATGATGCTTCAATCTGAGAGACCAATTGTTGAAATCAGCTCTATTTTTGAGCTTGGGAGCTCTGTTACCAGAATTTTCAGACTTAACCATTTTGTATATATTTTTTTTAATTAATGAAAATGACTTGTTTTTAAGATTTTAAAAAGAAACTATGAAACGAAAAATATTTTTGGGTTTTTAGTTTTTTTTGAAAAAAATTTCTAAGTGTTTACTGAAAAGTCTGAATGCTGATACGCCTGAACCTTCTGAAACGCTTGGCTTTGAACAAGAAACATCTAAGGGAATGCCTTAGATGAATTCTGAAACGCCCAACTGATGAAATGTCTGAACAGTTCTCAAACGCCCACACAGTAAAGAAACGCCTGAGGCAAAAACACCCAAACAGTTTTCAAGCACCTAGAATTGCTAGTTTCAACAAAGTATCAAAGCGGCCAATCAGTCTCAAAGCGTCCAAATAGTTGCAAAACGCCTGTTCTGAAAAGGCTTTAACAGTGATGAAACACCTAAACAATTGTAATGCGTCTGATCACTTAGCAATTTTCAGCTGTTTTTCACAACTCAAGCGCCAAATTCATCATCTTCAACAAACTCAGATCTTATGAAATTCTTCAAAACTTGTTCAATTAATCTAAAAACTTCCAATTAGGTAGTAGATAGATCAATTAACAATCTTCAATTAACTTTTTGATCAAACAACAACAAAAGTCAATTTTCTGATCGAATTTCAGTCCGAAAATGAAGAACATAGTTCGAACACAAATTTGATCAATACTCACCAAATTGTGATTCAAATCATGTTTCTATGGATGAAACACAATAGAAATCAACAATTAATCAATCAAATTGCAATCAACACAAATTGCAAGTGATTCAAAGAGCTCAACAATACCGATAAGCTCTTATCACTGAATCGAAAGCTCTGATACCATTTGATAGGTTCAAAATGGATCAATCTGTGAAGATATCATAATGCAATGATTAATTCATACACAAAGTACATAAACACAAGCAATTACTTCAAATATTCATAGATTTCATTGATAGTAAAAGCTCAGGATTCAATTTGTAAAAGGTAGTTATAGTTATTCGGTCTGTTCTAACTGTTTCGTTCTCTAGGCCTCTCTCTAGATCTCTAGGTCTACCTACACAATACATAAAATATCCTATTTATACTATCAAAGAAAAACAAGGAACATATATTTATAAAATAAGTCCCTATACTATGACAAAAACACAAAAGACAAAATGTTTATCTTTTAAGAGTTCTAACAATGGGGCTTTACAATCTGGTAATCACTAATGATACCATACAACTCTGTGAGAGTAAGGGCGGAGAGGTTTTCATTTCTCTTAATGGTCATACAGTAGTGAGTCCATTATCTGGGAAGAGAGAACATAAACTTCTTCACAATGTCTCTATTCTCAAGTTTTACTCCAACATCCGTAAGAGTGTCTACGGTCTCAACATACCTAAAGTATTATTGAGTTATAGTTTCACATGTCCTGTAGGTGAAGTTCTCAAAATGCTACTTCATAAGGTCCATCTTGTTTTCTTTAGCCTCATCAGACCACTCATACATGAGCTTCAGTGCATCCCAGAGCTGCTTAGCAGTTTTGCACTTCTTGAAGCCTCTATATATAGAGTTGGGAAGAGTAGTTTGGAGAGCGATCATGGCCTTCTGATCTATGTCTATCTTCTTCCAATCTTCTGCCAGCCACTTCCTTTGGTATCATCCCACCACTAGCAGTAGCTGAAGTGGTGCTTGGGATATGAGGTCTTGTGATAACAAATCTCCATATCCTGCTGTCTTGAGACTTGATGAAGCCTTCCATTAGTATCAAAGTCATCAGGAGTGATAAGTGGAGATTTTGAAATGGTACTGGTTTCCATACCAGCCTTTGAAAAAGCTACCATTTGAGCTGGTAAGTGTTTTGTGAAACTGAAGAGATTTAAGATCGTGAGATCTTACAATCAAAAGCCTGAAATGCTCTGATGCTAATTCCAGGACCGGGGCAGGGGACCAATGCAATAGTTGCCTAAGGTTGGAGAGACTTAGAACACTTAACAGATCAAAATAGGGAACCGGTTGAATGAAATAAAGAACAAAATGTGACATCCGGTAATTTTCCGTTACCAAGCTCCGTTAGTTCCGTTAGATCTTGCGTACACGTGTCGTGAGCACACACTAGTTGTCGTTGAACGTTGGTGACTTAATAACAATTAACAATGGTTATTAGATAATAACTTAATTAATAATTTGAATTATTAATTTGTAGTTATGTGATCTATGAATTTTAAATATCATTTACAAATTTCACTTGATAAAATGACATCTATTTGATTCATGTGTTTTGTTATTAGTTGAAAATATTTATGATTATTATTGTTGATTAATAATACTTGTATTTTGTAGTTAAAGATTGTTAAAAAGTGCTAAAAAGATTAACTTTTACAAAAGGTGATCAAAGAGGGTTTAAATGGTAAATTTTAATTAAGTCAAGTTGAACAAAACCCAACCCTAGCCCCCTCCCCTCATTTGCGGCCGTAACCTCTTCCAAACAACTTCCCCTTTGCGAATTCTAGCCTTGAACATCAAGAACAAGTTGATTGTGGCATCAATTGAACAATACAAGGTTGTAGCAAGCATAATTCTTGATTCCTATGTGATTAAAGGTTAGATTTTGATTGATTTTTCATAGTTTTTATTCATGATGAAGCCTAATTGTAAATTGGTGAAGAAAAGTTAAAATTGATGTTGTTTGATGATGGTATGATGTTAGTTGTATTGCATTGATATTAGTTTATGTGGATTATGCAAGAAATTCATGGTTTTGATGGGTTGTTCATACCTTACTATAAGTAGAAACTTTTGTGCATGATGTTTGGGAATTATGATAAATTGATGATGATTGTCATGACTAGATGATTGTTAAGAACTTGATTAGGTATAAAGTTGGTGAATTTATGAATGAATTGGATGTTAGATGGATTTTGGGTGTTACTTTCCTGAATGGGAAACTTTATTCATGAAGATCATTGGATATTGTGTATTAGACATGTTCATGATGTTAGGATCATGTTAGAATGCTTCTTGATGATGTATAATGTGATAGATTGTGTTGATAGAGTTGTATGGATGCTGGAAGCACTACTTGGGAAATTTAGGTTCTTATGGAATACTACATGATGATAGATTATGTTAGGAGATTATGTAAATTATGATTGGGATTATAATAGATCATTGTTGTGAATGTTGGTTGGCATGAAGCTTGTTGATTAAACATGTTATTGATCATCATACACGCGTGCGAATCTGAGGCCCCTACTTAGTAGGATTGGCAGGGTTTAGTGTGTGAAGTCGTGAGTGGCTTCACATGGCATGTAGTGCATGATTAGACTCCATGTATGAATTATTAGTGGTGATATAATTATGATTGTGTTGAGCATGTTGATTATTTGAGATTCGTATGCGTTGTATGATAATATATGTGGGTATGATAATCATGTGTATAAGTTGCTATACTTGATCAAACAAGATTTCAATTAACATGTACCAACGGGTCAAACGGGTCAACTAGGTCAAATGAGTCTTGTTTTCCAAAACCTTCGGTCAACGTGTTTATTGAGGACTTAGGGTTGTTAAGCTTTTTGTGTACACGTACTTATGTACTTGCATGTTCTAGGTAACCTTTGAAGGGTTGTCTTTTCACTCATAGTTAGCTCTTTTTATCGTTCGTTTGCGCATCAGGTGAGTTCATGCCCCACTTTTATTTACTCTCTTTTTGGGGAGAAAGCATACTCTATTTTTAAATGCTTTACTATTATAACATGTGCTTAGTAAGACATAGTGTGATATACCATTGAAAGCCCTCACACTTTCTGATCGTTAATTAAGGAATCTAGAGGGAAATCTTGGGTAGTACTACTGGGTCTGACAAGCCCCACTCGTACGACTGGAGGTCAAGCGGGTGCAATATTGTCCTAAACAACTAACATCGTCACGACTTGGTATGTCATGGCGGGAGGCAAACAGATAAACATAGTCAGCTTCGTTCGCGAAATCACTATTGTCATTACTAATGAAATTAGACTAGCTATCTATTTCAATGCACTTGTTTATATTTTACTAACGCTATTGTTTATGTTGATTACAAACTCTTGAACTCACCAACCATTGTGTTGACACTTTTAGTATGCTTTTCTCAGGTCATTACTAGCAGCTTGCCGTAGGAGCACGCACGAGTCATGCATACATTGAACGAACAAACATTCGTCTATTTTTGTCTTATTGAATTCTTGTTGGACTATTTGAAGATGATACTTACCAAAACCTAAGTGTCGAATCTCATGATGATTACCAAAACTGACACGGTGAAGCTACGCTAAAAATATGATCAAAACGAAAAGACTGCACTCCAAGACTGCACATCAATCAACATCCAAGGTTTTGATAATCATGAGGTTTTGGCAGCATCATCTTAGGGGGAGTATTGTTGGACTATTTGAAGATGATACTTACCAAACCTAAGTGCCGAATCTCATGATAATTACCAAAACTGACAAGGTGAAGCTACACTGAAAATATGATCAAAACGAAGAAAATTGACCAAAGCATTTATGAATGTGTTCTTGTTGCCATTTATCAGATCTAAGATGCGGAATCTCACAGACCTGTTGATGATTTCAAGTGAAGATCTGTTGCAAGATTTAGTATATGATGATGAATGAATGATGCACAATCAAGAACACATTCATAAATATTTCATTCATTTATATGTATGTTTGATGCTAGGAGATACAAAGGGAGTTTGTAAGAAAATTCTCTCTCACACAGACTCAACCTAATTGTTTCTCTCACTAGCCTAATTCTCAGCAATGCTTGTTTAGAGAATGCTTGCTTATTTTTTAATGGTTAGAGTATAAAATGACTACACTTAGTCAATTTATACTCTTTACATAAATGAACAAAATTACATTTAAGCCCTAATGATTACACAAATATTCTTCTACGTCTGATAAATTCTCTGTTACTGATGCGTGACTGCCGAGTGCTGACGTCATTCGGGACGACCGCTGATGTTTACTGTTGACTTTGACCACGGTTGACCAAGTTTGAACAAGTTTGACTTTGGTCAATTTTCTTCGTTTTGATCATATTTTCAGTGTAGCTTCACCGTGTTAGTTTTGGTAATCATCATGAGATTTGGCACTTAGGTTTTGATAAGTATCATCTTCAAATAGTCCAACAATACTCCCCCTAAGATGATGCTGCCAAAACCTCATGATTATCAAAACCTTGGATGTTGATTGATGTTCAGTCTTGGAGTGCAGTCTTCTCCCCTTTTTTGGTAGCATCTTCTTAGAAGCTTTAGAAAAAGGCATTAAGAAATAGACTTTGTTTTGGCACATAAAGACTTTGTTTTGGCACTTGATGGATGTTTCATCAACTTGATCTTCTAGTCTTATTTTGAAGACTCGAAAATGCACCCATTTGCATACACTGTGGACTGCACAGGTAGCAATATTAGTAGCTTTATCTCAACTTTAGAAGTGAAGGAGAAGTATCAAACAATCTTCAGACTTGACATATACTCTCTCTCAACAAAAGCTTTGGAGGGTGATGAACTTTTATATATGAGACACCAAGAGGAGGATTCTTAGTTCTCAGCAACTTGCAGGAGATCTTTGAAGGAAGCAGGAGTGTTCACTTAACATCTTGAACTGAATGAGAAACTCAGGCATGTTGTGCAATTCATCACCTGCAAAAGTCTAAATCCTCTTGGTAGAGGTATTGCATGGAAGTTTCACTCCTAAATCAATAACACATGTAAATCTGCCAAAACTAGAAAAAAATACTAAAAATGACAAATCTTTTTGGAATTTTAGATTTTTTCAAAATTATGATATTTACAAGCATGAATCCTTCAACTACAATGAGATCATACTAATCCAAAATTCTCTATATCTAAGAATGTTTAAAGTTTGAATAGACATAAACAAGGAACAAAGTCGATTATAAGTATGTTTGTCCATTTGAACTCATGCAAGGATCTATTTTCAACACTTTGTGATATTTATCATGTTTAGGTTTGATTAGATATGCTAATTGAGTACCCCACACTCAGAAGTATGGAAGAATAACCCTCCTCATGAAATGAAAGGTGGCACTTTAATACAACTTGAACCAGGCTACTTAGAGTATAAATTCTCATGATATGATCAACTTTGGGATTCTTTAACACTTCACGTTGGAAGTTGATCCTCATTGGGATTCTTTTAGCTTTGATCTACATTAGGATTCTTTTCTTTGCCTTTTTGGCATGGATCAACACTTTTAGTGCAAGGTCAACTAGGTTTGTGCTCAACACAACAGAACTTGTCCTTATGTTTACTCCGGGTCTGTATTTACATACAATAAAGGAGAAACAGATGCTTTTATCAATGAAAAATTTATAAACCATTTTCGCATGGTGTGTTTAGGTAACCATACACACAAACACATAGAAAAGTCATTTCTTACCAATACCCTAAGATGGTTTTGGTCCATAATGCATATTGATTTAGTTCATCACAAATATGCTTATCTTGAATCCAAGCTGTGCCTACTGACATATCAAACAGAGTCTTGTCAGTCTTTATTGATTTAAAAAATAGATGCAGAAGATAGTAGATGAGTGTACTATCATTTCTCATGTAAAAGCAAGAAGATTCAAAAATAATTACATAATAGTAATATTTTTGGATTTTCTGATTTTTAGGATTTTTGGTTTTGAGAAAATAAAGAAATGGCATATGTGTTATTAAATCAATAAAGATCATCAACAGATAGTCCATGTAGCAATGTAATCAGACTAAGCAGATGGAATGAAACATTAGTTGTTTCTTGCATTGCCATCATAGTTTCTGTGAATGATTGATGTCCTGCATTGAATCATGGTTAATTTCCGCTCCATTTGGCTCAGATGCATCATAAACATCATGAGCAGGAAGAACGTTCCTGTCATGGGAAGGGATCAACCACTGCTAACTTTTCTTGGGTTGACAGGCCTCCATAACTATCCTTAATAGACTAGCAAATCAGTTAGATATTTCAACCTAGGCCATTACTATCCTGAGCTGTCCATTAGCATCTTTGTATGTGACTTTCTGGTATGTGTATGATTTTGCTTTATCTGATGATGTATCAGATTCACCTCTTGAAATTGTTTTCTTTCTCCAACATTTTTTTTGATTGTAAACCAACTGACTCAACTTTAGTTTGTTTAACAGAAGGAGTTTGTTTGGCTTTTGAAAATCTTTTGGTTGGTCTAGAAAATATATTTTTATTTTGAATGTTTTGTGGAGGTGTAGCAAAGGATCTTTGTCCTTGATCATGTTTGTTTCTTCTGGGCATGTGATCATATTCATCATAAGAATTATAATCATGATTATAATAATTTGATGGATGTGATCTTCTATGATAGCCATTATGCCAAGCATCATTCCTATATCTATCATACTTATGTTGTGTGTATGACCTAGGATGATATCTTGATGCCCAATAATCATGAATATCATATTGTTTAAAATCATACCCATGCCAATGTGATCGAGGAGAAGAGTAGCTATGATGTCTATTGTAGTACTCATGCTCTGATCTTGGTGAGTATGACTCTGATGGATGATAAGATCTTTGACCTCTTCTATGTTATGATGTTGGAGAGTTGTTGTATGAACACTCTGAAGTGGTATGATTCTCCATGTCATAATTTAAGCAGTAAAGAGAAGGTCTGGATCTTCTTCCCTTAGGCTTGAATGATGAAGTTGGATTTGCTTGGAACTTCACAGCCTTTTGTTGGTTGTTTTTGTTGCTTTCTCTTGCGAGGACATATATATGTATCACTCTCAGTTTTTTTACACTCAAATATGTTATGTGAATCTGAATTGCATGCCTCGTAGAGAATTGGTTATTGTTTTGGAGTTTCTAATGTAGCCTTTGAGGTTGATGGTTGGTTTGGATTAGGTGTAGAAGAATTGATCTGAGTTTTCTTCTTTCTTTTAGATCTGGTCTTCTTCCTTTTGACATGTTCTTTGATTTCTTGAACCTCAGGCTTCTGTTTGTTCTTTAACTCCATCTTAATCTTTGCTTTTAGTTCAGCCTTAGGCAATTCTGGTTCAAGAAATCCTGCTGGTTTGAATTTCTCATATAGAACCATAGCCTTTTGTTTGTTGTCAGGCTTTGCTGCTTTGGATTTTTGTGGTTGTGTTTGTTTTGGATTGATTTCTTCAATGACATGATTAATACATGTCAATGTTGCTTTGTTTGGTTGGTTGGTTTCTTCATCACTATCATCACTTGTAGGATCTCCATCTTGACCATCACAGGAATGAAAGGTTTTATTCTATGGTGATTCAGGTTTGAGGTACAGATTTGATGCTGTTTCAGGAGAAGTGATTTAAGTGATAGTTGATGGTTTGTCTGTTGGAGGATGATCATGCATATTTGAATCTTCTTTGACTGGACTTGTCATTGAAGTTAGCATTTCTGTGTAGTTATCATTGTAAGGAAGAGGAACAACACGGTATGTAATTCTATCACTCTTCTTCTTATATCTTTGTGCGTCAAGCAGTTCTTCCAACTTGCTAGCAGTTAGCTTTAAATTCTCAAGTTCAACTTGTGTTGATGCATGATCTGCTTTTGTCTTTGTTAGAGACTTAGTGATTCTTGTAACTTGAGCTTGAAGACTAAATCTTTCTCCAAGGAGTTTGTCTATATCCTTTAGTAGAGAATTGATTTCATCTTCAAAGGCTTTATGTTGTATCTTCAATTCTGCATTTGTAGCCTTTTCTGTATTGATTGCTTGATTTAGACGCTCAATGTAATGTTGCAAGTTATTGATTGTTTTGGTTGTACTTGCTTCTGATATTTTGGCTTCAACTTCAGCCTTTGTGTTTGTTAACTTCACAGAGAGTTCAGTTGCTTGAGCATTCTTCTTGTGATTTTCTTTAAGAAATTTATCAACTTCTTTCTCTAGTGAACTGATTTGATTTGCAGAAGTTTGTAGTTCCTCTGCATGTGAAGCTCTTTCCTCCTTTATCATGTATGATATATTGTTGCAATATTTCCGATATGCCTGTACTTCATCTATGCATGCTGATGAGCATAGATTGATCTTTCTGTCTTCAGGAATTTCAGGCAATGGAGGAATGTTTGTGTTGTTGATGTTTGTGGCTTTTGCATGCTCAGCTGTTAACTCTTCAAGTTTGATTTGTTTTTGAACCATTTTGTCTTGCAACTGGTTCATCTTTTGAGCTAAACTGATATTTTATTGATTTAATGTCTTGATTTGTACTTGATCATTTCTTTGAGATTGGTCCATCTCTAACCTGCATTTTATCAAATCATTAGACAATGTGTTGTTTGAGTTTGCAAGATCACATAAATGTAAATACATTAGTTTTTTCTCAATGTGACTGACGTACAACTGAATATTTGTCTTGTCAAACAATGAATTGTTGTTATTGTTTGATATGCTGCTATTGTTTGGTTGGTTGCAGCTTTTGTTTGATTTGCTGCTGTTGTTTGGTTGGTTGCAGCTTTTGTTTGATTTGCTGCTGCTGTTTGGTTGATTGCAGCTTGGTTTCCTTTGTTTGAATTCTTGAAACCTTTTTCTACCTGCCGCAAGAAAGATAGCTCGGTTTCTCGAAACATGAGTGTTAGTGAATGATGTTAAATTTTCTATTTTGTTTAAAAAACAAAAATGATTTGAAAATTTGTTTTGTGTTTAAATCAAAATTAAATTTAAACTTTAATTGAATCCAAAGAACATCGAAACTCAATTTAATTAGATCAGCCTAATTAAAGAGTTAACTTTGTTCAATTACAATTTAGTTAAGCCAGACTAAGATTAATCTAGCTCAATTAAAAAGTAATAGAATTTGGATCGCCCCAATTAAAATTAATGACAACTTCGGGTTAAACTATGGATCGAACCAAAAGTTAATTGTTAATTGGTTTAAATTTGGATCGGCCCAAACTTAACTTGTTAAAACACAATTTACGGGTTAAAATGATAGCAATTTGGATCGGCCCAAATTTTAATTGACTCAATTCAACGTGTTACCTGAAACTTTTGTTAACCCTATCAAATTTTGTCACACCCCGGTCACAGTTAATGTTTCAATTTAAAAAATTTAAATTTGTTTGTTTGAAAAATATAAATATTTTAAAATATATATATATATATATATATATATATATATATATATATATATATATATATGTGCCTGGTCAAAATAGAAAACAGAAGTCAAAATTAAATTTCCAAACACCCAAAGTCTCTCGATCTTTCTGTTCTCACTCTCTCTTCGGTGAACCTCAGCTTGTTGCAGATGAAGAATTAGGTGGCGATGTTTGGGATAGCTTGAAATCAAAGGTGATTGGTGACCGGTGGTGGCCGGTGCTTCTCCGGGGAGTGTTGGAATCGACGCCGCTACACCCGACGGAGTCCTCAAGTCCATCACCGGCGTTCGTCTTGTTTCAGAGATATTCAACCAATCAAAACTCGATCCACTCCCTGGTGACAAAGCCATCGGGCATGTGAGATACTCAACTGCAAGTCGATTGATGCAGAAAAACATTCAGCCGTTTGTTGCTGGGTACCGATTTGGGCGGGTGGGTATCGCACACAACGACAATTTGGTGAATTATGAGTCAAAATCAAATTCAATTCAAAGATTGGTGTTGATGTAGCGGTCAGCGATGGTGTTGTATTGGTGTTGTATTGGCTGGAGATTGCAGCAGATGGTGTCAGCTGCTTGTTGTGAGATTCAACGTCCGCTGTGGTGTAACACCCGAAAATTTATTAAGAAATGAATAAATAAAGAAAGGAGAATTTTCATAAGTGGAGGGGCTAAAGTGTACAAAAGGATAAAACATTATTATTTTATGTTTAAAAGGGGTATGGCCGCCCTTACACCACCTCCTCTACACTGCTTTCAGCTGAAACAAGAAAGAAGAAAGAAGAATTTTGTGTTCATCGGCTTCTAGAGAGAGGAACTGAAGAATTAGTGAAGGTGAGTATTTACTTGCATTTTTGTTTGGTTTCAGCTGAGTTTTCAGCTTCGGGACCGATTCTTATGTGTTCTTTTGTGTTCGGTTGTGTGTTTTGGTGTGTTTAGGCATTTGAACTCTTTGTGCCGTCGAGTTTGGTGGAGTTTTGCTTGAAGGCTGCAATAGGTGAGTTCTAGATCCCCGGTTTTTATGTTTTAAACTTGTTTTGGGGCTAAAAATGCATGTAACTAACTTTTTATAACTTTCAGCATGTTCTGACCGCATGTTATACTCTGTTTATAGAGTTTGTAAGAAAATTCTCTCTCACACATACTCAACCTAATTGTTTCTCTCACTAGCCAATTTCAGCAATGCTTGCTTAGAGAATGCTTGCTTACTTTCTAATGGTTTGAGTATAAAATAACTACACTTAGTCTATTTATACTGTTTACATAAATGAATAAAATTACATTTAAGCCCTAATGATTACACAAATATTCTTCTACTTCTGATAAATTCTCTCCTGCTGACGCGTGACTGCTAGGTGCTGAAGTCATTGGGGACGACCGTTGATGTTGACTGTTGACTTTGACCACAGTTGACCAAGTTTGACTTTGGTCAACTTTCTTTGTTTTGATCATATTTTCAGCATAGCTTCACCGTGTCAGTTTTGGTAATCATCATGAGATTTGGCAATTAGGTTTTGGTAAGTATCATCTTCAAATAGTCTAACAAATCTTTCATACTTTGGTTTGGGCGCGTGTTTTGCGCAGTTTACTTTTAGTCATTTGTGTTTGAATTGGTTACAAATCGCTTCCTTAAATGTTTTAAAGTTTCAAACTCTGAATTATTTTAAATGTTGCATATAGTGTCATTTTGAGTAACTAATGACTGAGATCCTGGTTTGTTCACTAGCCTCGTGGTAAAACCCCACACATGGATTTTGAGGGTGTGACAGATTGGTATCAGAGCCATTGGTTATAGGGAACTAGGTTGCATACACACTAGTCTATAACCGCATAGTTTGTTAGTTACTCGTTACTTATCCTTTACTGTTGCTCATTGGCATACACATCACATACACTGCAATAAGGCATCATCATCATCTTCATCCCTTGTTCGACACACGCCGGGAAAGGAACCCGAGGTTCCTACTATTCTTTCGTCATCTACGAGTTATGGTTCTCGACCCCCTGTGTTTATATCTGATGCTTATCTTACTAGCGAGCCTATGACTAAACGGGACATGGCAAATCCTGACAATTGGGACTGGTATCGTACTGCACTGATCAGGATGCTGGAAACTGAGTGTGTTCCATTTTCGATTACTACCGTAACTAGAAATTCCATATTATACCCCCTACCCTGTACTCCTTATAAGGCTATCGCTGCTGTGGTGGCCTCACATGACCGACTGCGACGAAATGTCAAGGAGAAATTTAAAAGGTTGGAAGCATGACAGGAGATGACAACCGAGTGTATGAGGAGATGGAAGACTCATGGCTCGATAGGCAAGGACGCCAGGATGGTTAGAAAGGAGAGATCCAGACTCTGCATGGACAGGTTGCTGAGTTGACGGCTACTCTGAACATGACGCGCGATCAGCTTCACGTGGCTATAGTTCGTATACATGATCCGAAAAACCAGCTCGAGCCTTAGGAGGCCCCGATGGAGGAGCCTCAGAAGGTTCCAGAGGAGGTTCCCAAGGAGGAGCCGGAGGAAGATCCAGAGGAAGAACCGGATGAAGTCCAAAAGTTGGAGGCTGAGTTCTGGCAGTTAAAGATGGAGGGATCCGAGATCGAGGTCTACACTATGAGGTCTCACGAGTTGGCGACCCTCTATCCTGGAATGATAAACCTGCCAATCAAGAGGATCAAACTCTATCCGCGTGGGTTGGTGCCAGAAATACAAAGTATGGTGACTACTTCAAACCTCACCAATATCCAGCATGCTATCAGGCTAGCTCATAAGCTGACGGACCAAGCGGTGGAGCAAGGCAAGCTACCGAAATAGGGCATTGAGGCAAGCATGCCTGACAACAAGTGCAAGTGGGATAACTCTGCAAACAACAGTCCGTCATCTAACAACCACCATCAGTAGCAACAATAACAAAGGAGGTTCAATAATAACCGTAGCTTTAACCATTTATCTTCCTCAAATCAAGGACAAGGTGGATACGTGGGGAAGGATCCAAAGTGCAACCGATGCAACTATCATTACACCGGCAGGTGTGACAACTTTAAGTGTCAGCGTTATGGGAAGGTAGGGCACGCAGTGAAAGACTATCATGGCGAATTGATGAGGAAGCCACAACAAACGCAGGAAACACCAAAAGGCTGCTTTGAGTGTGGAAAGGAAGGGCATCCCAAAAGGAACTACCCTCAATTAAATAAGAATGGTAATAATAATGGAAGTAGCAGAAATAACAACAACAACACAGGCAACGGAGATAACAATGGTGGGAACAATAGTGGAGCCAAGGGAAGAGCTTTTGTCATGGGTTCAGGTGAGGCTCTAAACGACCCTACTACTGTTACTAGTAAATTTCCTGTTAATGGTCGTTTTGCTACTGTATTGTTTGAAACTGGAGCCGATAGAAGTTTTATCTCTACTACGTTTAGTAGTCTCTTAAGTGACATACCTTCTATGTTGGAATCTAAATATACCACAAAGTTAGCTGATGGTAAGCAAATCTATGTTACACACATCCTTAAGGGTTGCAAGATAGAACTTGCTAGTCACACCTTTGATATCGACCTCACGCCTGTTACACTTGGGAGTTTCGATGTGGTCGTGGGCATGGATCGGCTATCCGAGAAGCAGGCGGAAGTCATTTGCCATGAGAAGATCGTCCGCATTCCTCTCCTGGATGGGGAAATTCTCTCGATTAAAGGAGAGAAAAATGGTGCTGTGATAGGCATCATATCCTTTATGAAAGCACAGAAGTGGCTACGCAAGGGTCGCTTAGCCATATTAGCCCTTGTAACTGACAATCAACAGGAAGAAAAGAAGATAGAGAATATTCCGATAGTTCGTGACTTTTCAGAGGTGTTTCCAGAGGATCTGCCTGGACTACCACCTTATCATCAAGTTGAGTTTCAAATTGATTTAACTCCCGGAGCAACTCCGATTGCGAAAGCACCTTACCGATTAGCCCCGAACGAACTGCAGGAACTATCTGCACAACTTCAAGAGGTGTTGGATAAAGGGTATGCAAGACCATGTGAAGGGTGGTCAATACAATCAGTCTCACAATGAGGAGAGGTTTAAAACACTTAAAAGTTCAAATGGGAAACTAGGTTTGAGTATGATGATACTAAGATCACAAGTAAGTAGTGAGACAGAACTAAGAACAAGAACAAACAAGTATGGTTTTTAAGGATGCTGTATATTGCTCTCAAGTTCTATTACAAGTGTTTTCAAAGCATGTTCAAATTACAAGGACCTGAGACACTTGATACTACATCCTACAACCGTCAATACTTAGAAAGACAGTTGGAAACACTAATCTAGACAACAAGATCAATGTAGAGTAAAAAGGCAGATTGCCTTTTTACTAGTGACTATGATATGCTATAGCTCATATCCTTTTTTAATATAAAAAGGTTTACATGTACAAAAGTAGGAAGTTACAGACAAAGACCTTATTCTACTATTTACAAAAGCATGGACTTTTCACCAACTCATACAAGTTGGTGAGTCTTCATAGTTGCAGCAGAAAATGTGTCAGCTTTATGTAAAATAGATAAGAGAAAGCATGTCTTCTCTGTCTTCGGAAGAAATTAGTCTTCACAGCAAAATGGCTTTGAAGACTTTGTCTCTGAAGCTTCGGAAGACTTCATCTTTGGCTTCGGAAGATTTGGAGTTTGGCTTTGGAAGAATTTACACTTAGACTATTTTCTGATGTAGAGGGTAAACCTTCCGAAGCACTTCTACCTTGTACGTCCAGTGCATGCATGCAGGAGGACCTTTGGTTGTTTTGGCTTCTTTGGTTGCATCAGCCTTATAATCTTTTGATATTATCTTACAAACTCCCTCTAGGCTGATGCTACCAAAACAGAGAAGTTTTTCAGATGTTGATAGTCCTCATCAGGATCAAGACCAATCCTCTCTTCATCATCTGGTCAGGATCCCTCAGACTCTCATAGTATCTTCTCATATCATAGAGATCATGTAGAGGAAGATCAAGCATGTCTTGCCAGAAGTAAACATCTTGACCTCCTTGATCACTGATGTCATACCATCCGTCCGGATTAGCAGCAAAACTCCAGGACAAGATGGGTCTTCCAATGGCAAGAGGCTCTACTTGAATAGGAGTTGGTTGAGTAGCCTCTTCATGCACTACCTCTGGATGCTCTAACTCATCCTGAGGTGTGGAGGTGGATGCCTTAGTCTTCTTCTTCTTTGAAACACTTTTCCTGGCCATCCTTTTCCTCCTCTTTGAAGTTTTTAACTGAAAGGACCGGTCTTCAGCACCAGATTGGTCTATTAAGTCTCTCTCAGTTGGGATCTCTTCTCTCACAGGTTCAGATGGAGAGAGAAGAGAACCCTGCTGTGGATCAGAAGATGAAGCTGGCTGAGATACAGCTCTAGGTTCAGGTTGTGTTGTCTCAGGGGGTTCAACCTTCACCTCAACTTCAGGTTGAGCTAGACTTGGTGGAGAATGCAAGTCTACAAGCTCTCCCTTTTTGACCTTCTACTTAATCACTCTTATATGCTCATCCATAGTGGATAGAGACATAGGACCAAGCCTCCTTCCGAAGAATCCGTACAACTTTAAGAAGCTCATCATCCATTGTCTGTCTTCAGACTTCTTTTGGTTTTTGTGGATGATGGCCCTTGACCTTGTAGCTTCTTCCTTTAACTTTCTCTTAGCAGCTTTTCTTTCTTTTGTAGCTTGTTCCTCCAGCTGCTTTAGATATTCAAATTCAATGTATTTAAAGGATAAAGGAAGAAGTGCAGCTACCTGATAGAGTCCTATGGCACTCAGGTAGTTGATCATATTCATTCTTTTAGCTTCCCTGTCTACCTGAGGTTGTGCAACTACCACAGTCTCTGTCTCAGGACTTTCTTGAACTAGGGAGAGGACAAGAGCATGTTTGTAGAGCCTTTTCAGTCTCCTTTCTTCCTTGATCTTGAGGAGCAATGCTGTATCCTTTGCCTCCTTCCTCTCATTTGACAACTCATTATCAGCCAGCTCATTCAACTCTTCTAAGAGGAGAGATATGAATTCATCAATGTTATAGTTCCTTTTCCCCAGGTAGTTTAGCCTGGCTACCCTCAACTCATCATCTTGAGTTTTTGGCCTGGGGGCAGCCCGGATAACAGCTTGCATGAAGCCTGAGGACCCTCCTGAACTCTCTCCCCTTAGCTTCCTCTTCGTCTCTCTCTTCTCCTCCTCTAACTCCTTAAAGGTCATTTTCCTCTTCCTTTTGTCATGCACAGGCCTTGATGACTCAAGATGGAGAGAGCTTTGGCCTTTATTTCTTGGTTCAGTAGTCAGGCTATGGCCAAAGAGAGGATGTGAAGCACCTTCACCAGCTGGTGCCTCATTGAGGGTACTGGGTGCTGAAGGAGATCCTGTCTCAAGGTTCACAGGCTTAACTTCAGGGCCTTCAGTCAAGACTTTCCCTTCGAAGCTAATCTCAGGGTCCACCTCAACATCAGTTGACCAAAAATCTCACCGGCTAGCCTTTATCTATATAATTTTGATCTTATCTTGAACTCTTCTAGCACCCTTCCTTGAATCCAATCTGCTAATCTCTTAGTTTGTCTGTTTTGGCGTGGGTTGACAAGTGGAAGATCAACCAGATAGATACACTCATAGAAACTCAGGTTTGTAAAATTGAAGATCTATTGTTGACCCTAAGCTCAAGAGATGTCAAGAGCCCTTCTTTCTGTGTCATACCTCCATCCTAAGATTGGGTTCTCAAAGTGAAGAGATGGGGTAGACATGGCTCTAGGTATACCCTCCTCAAATAGGCTGTATATGAGTGCATCAATATGGACTTGAGGAGGTTGCTGAGTATGGACTATTGCAAGTGGGGTTGATGAATCCTTTAAGTCCATACCCTGAGAAGAACTCCTAGGTTCTGTGACTGATGTAATCACTTTCTAAAGTAAGAGCCTCTTCCATATGGATCTCCTGAACTGGTTTAGGAAGATCCACCTTAGTGGGGGTAGGATGATGTGGGCTAGACATGGGTGAGGCAGGGGTACTCATCTCTCCTTGAGTAGGGGTGGAGAAGAAAGAGTCATGGTACTCACTAAAGCCCATGTCTTCATCATCATAGAAGTCAAGGCTGGGAATTGGTTGGTTGAGATCCAGCGGCTGGGGATGGTAACTGTCCCCGAAAGGTTGTTCACTAGAGTGTTGAGACTCTGAGTGAAGGCTTAAGGCTGTTGGGGTTATGAGCTCATCAGGCTGAGCATGAGGAACCTCATCACTGATCATTTGAGAGATAGGAATGGTTTGCTCCTCAGGGGAAGTAGGAGATCGAGTGTCCACTTCCTCCTACATGGTTGGTGATATGGGGGCCTGTACAAGTTGAATAGAATATGCAGGGGCTTGTTTGGTTTTTCTCTGATAGCTGATGGTTATTGTAGGCTGTATTTGTGGTTAGGAGGTGGAAGGTGTGGGTGCAACACTAGCTGGTGATGCTAGGTTGCCACCTTGAGCAATGAGCTCAAACATTTTTGGGACTAGGGCTGTTTCTACCCTGAAGAAGTCAACAGTTGGCTTCCTCATGATTTTGAAGATGCCGGGCTTCATCTGTCCCACTTTAAGAATATTACCTGTTCCCTTCAACTGTGTGCCCAGTTCACTGTTGAGAATGTGCTGGACATATCTAGGGAACATGCAATACTCTAAGGAGTCTAAGTTAGCAAGCAAATTGGTATATACAAATTGTGAATACCTAAACTTGACCCCCTAAACCATCCAATGGACTATAATGGAGAGGTCTTCTGGAATCTGGTCCCATCCTCCATGCTTGTTGGATAAGCTGTGTATGACAACATGGAGGAGGTAATTCCATTGAGAGGAGACCTTCCCCTTCCTGAAGGTCTTGACTGAGAAGTCACCCTCATAGCCCATCTTCTCAAAGGAGTGGTTGACTGTAGCCTTAGGAAAGGACAAGTCACCTTCTACATCATCCAGCTGAAGATGTGTGTTTATGGTGGCCGGAGTGATGAAGATTGTCCTCCCCTACACTGTGGCAGACAGTGCCTTCTCCCCGTTCATGGTGACCTCTTTGCAGGTCTGCCAGAACTCCAACAAGTGATCCTCATAGAGAGGAGGATCGATGGTGAGGGAGGTGAAGTAGTTGGACAAAGAAAGATAATAACAAGCCTTTGAGAAACCTGTATCTTTCTTAGAGTCTAACAGAGCAACCTGATTATGTTGACTATGAAGATGCATGGAAAAATTGGGTTGGTTTCTGCGGTCAAGGTTGGCCATTTGAAGTAGCTTTAAGATGAAGGAAGATAAGAACGAAGGCGGTTTGTGGGTGATATTAGGTTAGAAAAATGTAGATGAAGAGGAGAGTGAGAAGAGGGGGAACCGTTGTGAGAATATATATGAAATGGATTTGAGACAAAGTTAAAACCAAAGGATAAATTTGAAATCCGGATGTCGGTCCCACCTCTGAAAAAGTGCCCAAAAAGGTAGTTTTCTTGGAAGTTGAAAATCTTCATAAGATAATTTTTCTTCGGAAGTTTTGAGAAAAAGGTTCCGAAGACAATTTGGCTTCGGAAGATATTCTTAAGAATTGTGAAAATTTGGCTTCGAAAGAAAAATACTTAGAGAATTTTTCTTCTGACACATATTTGGTTTCGGAAGATATTGAGACTTGGGTGTTTTATTCTAAAGATAATAAATCTTCCGAGACTTAATTGATTTCAGAAGATATTTTTCCTTCAAATACATGCAAGAACTTAGAAGAATATTTAAGCTTCGAAAGATATTCTCAGAATTTCTGCCGAAGGTAAATTTCTTATAAGTAGTTATTTGATTTGAAGACATAAATTTCTTTCGAAGGCAACTTGAAATATTCCAAAGGAAAATATGTTTTGAAAATTTTTTCAAAAGTATAAGGAATATCATTAAAAAATTTTCCTCCAAAATAAACTAGGCTTATGAAAGTGATAAAATAGACAACTTAGGACACACAGGTTTTAGAAATAAAGTTGATTTAAGTTTTAAGAAAAATTACTCAAAGTTAATCATCCCAATAGCTGATACAAGATATTTGAATCTTTGTTCATCAAAAGCTTTAGTGAACAGATCAGCATATTGTTCATTTGAGTTAACTTTGACTAGTTTGATTAACCCCTTCTCAAAGCTATCTCTAATCAAATAATACCTGATGTTGATGTGTTTGGTCCTGGAGTGCTGCACAGGATTCTTTATAATAGAGATAGCACTGTTATTGTCTATGTGGATGGGAGTCTCTTTGAAGTTGAATCCATAGTCTAGCATCTGATTCTGAATCCAAAGCACTTGAGCACAACAACTTGTAGCAGCAATGTATTCAGCTTCAGCAGTTGATGCAGAGACACAGGATTGTTTCTTGCATTGCCATGAGACAATCCTTCCACCAAGGAATTGACATCCCCCTAATGTAGACTTTGCAGTCATGTTGCAGCCATCATAGTCACTAACTATATAAGCATACAGATTGAAATCAGAATTCTTTGGATATCAAAGGCCAAGCTTGGGAGCACTTTTAAGATATTGTGCATAGATGCATGTGGCAAACATGATATCAGGCCTGCTGGCTATGAGGTACATAAGAGACCCAATCATAGTCCTGTAAAGATGTTCATCCACACACTCCCCCTCAAGATCAGGTCCAAGGGAGTGGTTTCTGGCTATGGGTGTCTTAGCAACTTTACAATCAGTCATGTTGAATCTCGTAAGTATGTCTTGTACATACTTTGACTGACTTATGAAGAGGCCATTGTCAACTTGCTTCACTTGAATTCCCAGAAAGAAATTGAGTTCCCCTATGGCACTCATTTTAAATCTATTCTTCATCATCCTCTTAAAGTCTTTGCAGAGCTTTGGATTAGTTAACCCGAAGATAATGTCATCCATATATACTTGAACCAGCATTAAGTCATTCCTTGTTCCTTTGATGAAGAGAGTTCCATCTATAGTACCCCTCTTGTAACTATGTTGATTGAGATACTGAGATAGTGTCTCATACTACTTTCTTGGAGCTTGGTGCAGCCCATAAAGAGCTTTATCAAGCTTGCAGACATAATCAGAATGATCTGGGTCTGCAAAGCCAGGTGGTTGTTTAACATACACCTCTTCATAAATCACCTCATATAGAAAAGCACACTTGACATCAAGTTGGTAGACTTTGAAATCCTTGGATGTAGCAAAACTCATGAATATTCTTACAGCTTCATGTCTTGCCACAGGAGTAAAAACATCTGTGTAATAAGTTCCCTCTTCTTGTGTGTACCCTTGAACAACTAGTCTGGCCTTATTCTTGATGACAAGTCTTCTATCATCCTTCTTGTTTCTAAAAACCCACTTTGTTCCTATGGTAGTCTTCCCATGAGGAAAAGGACATAGGTTCCAAACCTTCTATCTTTTGAATTGAAGCAGCTCCTCTTGCATTGCTTTAACCCAGCTTCTATCTTTCAAAGCCTCATCAACCTTCTGTCATGGGTTTGTCCTCTTGTTCTCACCCCTGTATCAACATTTCCAATTATGTTTGTGGTGGGGTGTGACTTGTGGATCCTAAGTTGAGGGATCACAGCAAGTTGATTAGAAAGATACAAATTAGAGAAATTTAGATCTGGCAATGAAGTATGACCCACCACATCAGCACACTTATCAAGTGAGACTTGATCCAATGAGTGTGTGACATCATTTATGTTGTCTTCTATGGAGTGGTTATCAGCATCAAGAAATTCTTGATCACTATCACCACCTCTATTTCCTCCTACATTTGAAGCTGCTTCACCTATGTTTTGAACCTCTGAGCTAGAATTTGAAGGCATCTCAGATGTATCAGCTGAATTTTTCATGTTTGTGCTGATAGGATCTTCATTTGTAGGGTTAGTTACCACTGGAGCTGAAGTAGTATTCTTGCTTGGTGTTTTTAGCTCAAATCTTGGGTCAGGATCTCCTATTGATATGTTACCTGTAGATTCTAAAACATCCTCACAAGACTTGTTAAAACATTGGTAACTAAATCAAGATCAAATAGCCAATCCGGACCAAAACCTTTAACACTTGGAGTGTGCTCATTGAAGGTCATATTGGCTGACTTCTTAACTACTCTAATTCTAAGATTGTGTACTCTATAAGCCTTAGCTTGAGAAAAGTATCCAATAAAATGTTCATCATCTGATTTCTCAGCGAACTTGGCTACCTAATCTTTGGTATTCAAGATGGTGCATGGACATCCAAATGACCTGAGGAAACCAATGAATGGTCTCCTATTATGCCATACCTCATAAAGAGTTTTACCATGAGTCTTAACTACTAAAACTCTGTTCTGCATATAGAAGGCTGTGTTAACAGCCTCTGCCCAGAAGGTGATAGGCAGTTTAGAGTCAGACAGCATGGTTCTTGCAGCCTCAATAAGTGTCCTATTTCTCCTCTCAGCAATACCGTTTTGTTGAGGAGTCCTGGGAGCACTATCTAGTCTTGTAATACCCTTTTCATTACAAAATGTATCAAGGATTTGGTTCTTAAATTCTGTTCCTTGATCATATCTTATGGTCTTGACCTTGTGATCAGATTGATTCTTAATTTTTAAAATGAAATTCTTCAAGATCTTAGGAGTCTCATCCTTAGTTCTAAGGAAAAAGACCCAAGTGAATCTTGTGAAATCATCTGTGATCACTAAACAATATGTGGTCCTTCCTAAACTCATTAAACTGGTGGGGCCAAAGAGATCCAAGTGTAATAAGTGTAGGGGAGTAGTGATAGAGTTCCTTTCCTTAGGCTTGTGAGACACTTTGTGTTGCTACCCTTTCAGGCAGGCAACATAGTGATCATCACTTGTAAACTCTTTCTTTGGCATTCTAGTTACCAAATCATTCTTAATTAATTTATTCATGTTCTTAAAGTTTACATGGTATATTCTTTTATACCAGAGGAAAGACCCATCACTATTTTCTTTAGATAGAAAGCAAGAAACTTCTCCTGAGGGAGATGTTTCCTGTAAGTCCATCATGTACATGTTCCCTTTCCTGGGGGCTCTAAGCAAGATATGGTCTTAAGGATTGATCACCCCGGGGTTGAGAACAATGCACTCATGCTCAGTAAAGAGCATGTTTTGTCTCCGATCACCAAAATTAGGATACACTCAGTAGATTGTATCCAAGCTCCTTAACAAAATTTACCTTCTCAATGGTGAGCTTACCATTTGTGACCATGCCCCTTCCAGTGATGTAACCACCAACATCTCTTCCAAAAGCAACTGGTCCTCCATCAATTTTCTCAAATTTTGAAGCAAAGAACCATTGCCAGTCATGTACCTGGAACAGCCACTATCAATGATCCATATATTTCCCTTGGTCTTTAGTTGTTCTTGCATAAAAAAAAGGTGGTTAGTTACACTTGGAAACCCAAGCCTCATTGGTCTTGGGCTTTTCAAAGTGATCTGAAGACAAGGTAACAGTAACTGATCCTATATTCAAGCTTTGAGGATCATTAGTTGCTGTTGATGAAGAACTTTCAGTCACCAGGTCTTTCTTCATCTTCCATACCATCTTTGAAAGATTGGACTTGACCTTCAACACCTCGGAAGTTTCAACAACTTTTGAAGTTTTGGAGACTGGATCTTCAGAAGATATTGCTTTCACTGTAGCATGCTTCAGTACTTCGGAAGCATTCCTTTCTTTCGATACCAAATTTTCTTCCGAAGCTAAGTTATCACTTGTCTTCTTCTTCACTTTGGAGCTTCCAAAGGAAACAGATTTTCCTTCTGGAAGCTAGCTTCTCCTTCTTCTTCTCAGAAGTTTTCTCTATGATAATGTGGATGGTACTTTTAGGATTGTAAATGCAATCCTTAGCCAAATGAGAAGTACTACCATACAGGATGCAGTCCATTTGCTTCCTTCTGAGAGTCTTCTTTTAAGAGGAAGACTGAACTTGATCACTTTCCTTCTCTATTTTCACCTTCACAGATGATGCAGCAAGCTTCTTAGGGAGAGGCTTGTTCTTGGAGCTAGATGGTTCAGGTTGTGTAGCAGTGGTACACAGCTGATCAGTCTTCTTCTCCTTGCTGAGATTATTTGTACCTGAACTAGAACTCTTGGTACTAGAGTTCATGGTTGGATCTTCAGCCTTTACCCCTTCAAACCCTACAGAGATAAACACTTGTTTCTGCTTAGAGTTAAAAGTGGCCTTGATTTCTTGAGCCTTCTTTGCTTTTATCTTGGCTCTCCTAATCAAGTTCTTTCTTTGGGACTTGGTCATCCCAGTTTTTTCATCTCTCTCCTTACGAGAATAGTGTCCCTTCTTAGGATGGTCCTCTTCACTCTTTTCAGACACATCCTTCAGTATCTCCTTCTTATCCTCTTCAGCAATGGGGTCTATGAGGGGAAGTTCATCTTCACAAGTTCCACACCTTGGGGATCTTATAGATAAAAGAGTGTGTAGAGGAGCTATCTCAGTAGATCCTAGTCCCTGCTTATTTTGATAACAAACTTGTGCATGCAAAGATGAGGATATCATGTTGTTGAAGGTCCTTCTTCAAGAATAAGTTTTTCTGCCCGGGCTTTGCTGATCACAAGCTTAGCCTGGCATTCAGTTAACTTAGTGATGAGATCTTTGATCTGAGTCCTGTAGTTGGTGTGTTCATGCTTTAGAGTTGAAATGGTTTTCTTTAGATCTTCTATTTTTAGTTTATAATCATTTTCAGGTCTTTTAAAATCATCTTTTAAGATATTTAAGGACTCAAGATCTGATCTCATCTCTAAGTTATATGACCTATACTTATTGACTTTAGCAATACATTCAGGTGTACAGACATGTTCTAATACCTTGGCTTCATCATGGTCTGCCATAAGTGCTTGGTTTGGAGCAGCAACTTCCACCTAAAAGCTCTAGTCAAAGCCTTCTTCTTCGGCAACTGCAGCATGTTGCCTAGGCTTCTTATTCTGGTGTGCTCCTTCAGTGTAGTTTGGCCTGGCTTGTGCTTGGCCACCATTTGACTTAGGTGCCTTACACTCTCTAGCAAAGTGTCCCATTTGGTTACAATTGTAACACTTCACCTCGCCTTTGTCCAGCCCAAACTTTCCACTAGACATATTACTAGGAAACTTCCTCCCAGTCCTCTTGTAGAACTTCTTGGCCCTGTGAGTGAGAAGAGCCATCTGCTAGACTATTTCCATATACTCCAGATCATCTGGATGGATATAGTCCAGGTCTTCAAGAGTGAAGAGAAAGTTTCCAGTACTTTCATCTGAAGACATAAAAGCTTGAGAAGAACTTGTTTCTTGAAATGGGCTTCCAGGGATGTAGCTCTCCCTCGGTGTCTCCGGGAAGGTGATGAAAGGCCCCTTCTGTGAGGTTTCAGGGTAGTAGATTAGATGGTGCTGTGGTTCTTTGTAGTCCCTTTCAACCGTATGAAGGGCTGAACTCTGTTGGATGCTGGAGTTACCAGATAAATTTGCATATTCATCTCTATCTGGTAGCCACTGAGTATGCCATACAACTCAGTGAGAGTAAGGGTCTTGAGGTTTTCAGTCTTCTTAACGACCACACAATAGTGTGTCCATTGTCTGGGAAGAGAGGACATGAACTTCCTTACAATATCCCTGTTCTCCAAAGTTACTCCAATATCAACAAGAGTATCCACAATCTTAACATACCTGAAGTACTGTTGTGTCATGGTTTCAACTGCTTTGAAGGTGAAGTTCTCAAACTGCTACTTCAAGAGGTCCTTTTTGTTCTCTTTAGCTTCATTGGACCGCTTATACATCATCTTCAGTGCATCTCACAGTTGCTTTGCAGTCTTGCACTTCTTAAAGCCTCTCTAGATAGAGTTTGGAAGAGCAGTTTGGAGGGCGGTCATGGCCTTCCGATCAATATCAATTTTCTTCCAGTCTTTATTAGAATAATTAGCCACTTCCTTGGGTATCATACCACCACCAGCAGCAGCTGAAAGGGTGGATGGTACATGAGGTCCAGAGACTACTGACCCCCACATGCTGGAGTCCTGGGACTTGATGAAGCCTTCCATTCTTTGACACCAAGTGTCAAAGTCTTCAGGAGTAATCAGTGGGGACATAGTCATAGTACCAGTTTCCATGTCAGCCTTGGTGACGGCTGCCATTTGATATGTTAAATATTTTGTGAGAGTGAAAGGATTAAAGATGGTGAGATCTTACAATCAAGAGCCTAAAATGCTCTGATACCAATTGCAAGACCGTGTGAAGGGTGGTCAATACAATCAGTCTCATAATGAGGAGAGGTTTAGAACACTTAACAGTTCTAATGGGAAACTAGGTTTGAGTATGATGATACTAAGAACCCAAGTAAGTAGTGAGACAGAACTAAGAACAAGAACAAACAAGTATGGTTTTCAAGGATGCTGTATATTGCTCTCAAGTTCTATTACAAGTGTTTTCAAAGGATGTTCGAATTACAAGGACCTGAGACACTTTATACTACATCCTACACCTGTTAATACTTAGAAAGACAGTTGGAAACAATAATCTAGACAACAAAATCAATGTAGAGTCAAAAAGCAGATTGCCTTTTGACTAGTGACTATGACATGCCATGGCTCACATCCTTTTCTAATATAAAAAGGTTTACAGGTACAAAAGTAGGAAGTTACAGACAAAGACCTTATTCTACTATTTACAAAAGCATGGACTTTTCACCAACTCATACAAGTTGGTGAGTCTTCAGAGTTGTAGCGGAAAGTGTGTCAGCTTTATGTAAAGTAGATCAGAGAAAGCATGTCTTCTCTGTCTTCAGAAGAAATCAGTCTTCAGAGCAAAATGGCTTTAGAAGAATTTGTCTCTGAAGCTTCGAAAGACTTCATCTTTGGCTTCAGAAGATTTTACACTTAGAGTATTTTCTGATGTAGAGGGTAAAACTTCCGAAGCACTTCTACCTTGTACGTCCAGTGCATGCATGCAGGAAGACCCTTGGTTGTTTTGGCTTCTTTGATTGCATTAGCCTTATAATCTTCTGATATTATCTTACAGGGTTTATTCGGCCGAGCTCATCACCATGGGGAGCCCTTGTTCTCTTTGTTAAGAAGAAGGATGGCACATTTCAAATATGTATCAATTACAAAAAATTGAACAAAGTCACAGTCAAGAATCGATACCCTTTGCCTCGTATAGATGATTTGTTTGATCAACTTCAAGGATCAAGCTATTACTCTAAGATTTATTTGAGGGCTGGGTATCATCAACTGAGAGTCGAGAGGAAGACATCTTAAAGACTGCATTTCGTACATGTTGTTGTTATTATGAGTTCTTGGTCATGCCATTTGGGTTGACAATTGCACCAGCAGTGTTCATGGATCTCATGAATCGTGTGTGCAAACACTATCTCAATCAGTTTGTTATCGTGTTTATCGATGACATATTGATCTATTTGAAGACCAAGGAGGAACATGAGGAGCACCTACGTCTAATCTTGGAATTACTTAGAAAGGAACAACTATACGCCAAGTTTTCCAAGTGTGATTTCTGGATTCGCGAAGTGCAATTTTTGGGTCACATTGTTAACGAAAAAGGAATACATGTGGATACTACAAAGATAGAAGCGATAAAGACTTGGTCGGTTCCCAAGATGCCTAGTGAGATACGGCAATTTCTTAGACTAGCAGGATATTATCAGCGTTTCATTGAGGGATTTTCTAAGATCGCTCAACCTCTCACAGTCTTGACTCATAAAGGAACAACGTATAAATAGGGTGAGAGTCAAGAGACCACTTTTCAGTTGTTGAAACAAAAACTTTGTAGCGCACCGATTTTGGCATTACCGGAGGGAAGTGATGACTTTATGATCTACTGTGATGCTTCTATCCAAGGACTTGGTTGTGTCTTGATGCAATGTGATAAGGTGATAGCCTATGCTTCGAGACAACTGAAGGTGCATGAGAAGAACTACACCACCCATGACTTGGAGCTAGGTGCTGTAGTTTTTGCCTTGAAGATCTGGAGACATTACTTGTACGGTACCAAGTGCACTATCTACACCGATCACAAGAGTCTTCAGCATATCTTTGAGCTGAAGGAGTTGAACATGTGGCAGCAACACTAGGTGGAATTGTTGAACGATTATGATTGCGCTATCAAATATCACCCAGGAAAGGCGAATGTAGTCGCTGACAATTTGAGTAGAAAGGAAACTGCTAAGCCCAGGAAAGTGCGAGCTTTATAGGTTACTATTAGAATTGAATTACCTGAACAAATCTGGGAAGCTCAGACAGAAGCTTTGAAAGCAAAAAACATTGGATTTGAATCTTTACGTGGAACGGACAAATAGTTTGAAGTGAAAGCGGATGAAATTCGTTACTTCATGGATAGACTTTAGGTGCCCTTGTATGGAAACCTAAGAGACTTGGTTATGAGTGAAGCATATAAGTCTAAGTATTCTATACACCCTATTTCTGACAAGATGTATCATGACCTGAAGGCGCACTATTGGTGGCCTAATATGAAGGCAGACGTAGCTATGTATGTGAGCAAGTGCTTAACCTGTTCTAAGGTTAAAGTTGAATATCAAAAGCCATCTGGATTACTACAGTAACCTAAGATTCCTTTGTGGAAGTGGGAACAGATTTCTATGGATTTCATTACTAAATTACCCTGGACTCCTACTGGTTGTGACACGACATGGGTGATCGTAGACCGATTGAATAAGTCTGCTCACTTTTTGGCAATCAAGGAAACTGACAAAATGGATAAGTTAACTCTAATTTATTTGAAGGAGGTAGTTTCGAGGCATGGTGTACCGATCTCGAATATTTCTGACCATGATGCTCGTTTCACATCATATTTCTGGCAGTAGTTACAGAAATCTTTGGGTATGTGTCTGGATATGAGCACTGCTTATCATCCGCAAACAGATGGGAAAAGCGTACGTACTATTCAAACATTTGAGTACATGTTGCGCGCTTGTGTAATTGATCTCGAGAATAACTGGGAAGTTCACCTACCGTTGGTGGAATTTTCTTACAACAATAGTTATCACACCAGCATTAAGGTAGCACCATTTGAGGCATTGTATGGGTGAAAGTGTAGATCACCAGTTTGCTGGGCGGAAATTGGTGATAGTCAGCTAACAGGCCCCGAGTTGGTGCATGAGACTACCGAAAAGATCGTGCAGATAAGAAATCATATGGCTGCAGCACGAGACCGACAAAAAAGCTATGTAGACAAGCGACAGAAACCCTTGGAGTTTCAAGTTGGTGACAAAGTTTTGCTAAAAGTCTCTCCATGGAAAGTTGTGATTCGATTTGGCAAAAGGGGCAAGCTTAATCCAAGATACGTTGGGCCATTTGAGATTGTGGAAAGAATAGGTCCAGTGGCGTATCGATTAGACCTGCCTGACTCGTTGAGTGGAGTTCACAACGTATTTCATGTCTCTAATCTGAAAAAGTGTTTAGCTGACCAGACGATGGTTGTACCGCTCGAGGAAGTGCAAGTAGATGAACAACTGCGATTCATTGAAGAACCAGTTAAGGTGATGGACCGTGAAGTCAAGACCCTTAAGCAAAGCAAGATACCCATAGTAAAAGTTTGTTGGAACTCAAGACGTGGACTGGAATTCACATGGGAATGTGAGGATCAGATGAAGCTTAAATATCCTCATCTGTTCTAAACGACGACGACAGCCGGCGAAGGTAATGATTAAATTTCGGGATGAAATTTCTTTCAACATGGGGATGATGTGACAACTCATTTAATTTCATTGTGCCAATGCAATAAACCAGTGTTGTAACATAACCATGTAACGAAATTTTCGGGACGAAAATTCTTTCAACATGGGGATAATGTGACATCTTGTAAATTTCCATTACCAAACTCCGTTAGTTCCGTTAGGTCTTGCGTACACGTGTTGTGAGCACACACTAGTTGTCGTTAAATGTTGGTGACTTAATAACAACTAACAGTGGTTATTAGATAATAATTTAATTAATAATGTTGATTATTAATTTGTAGTTATGTGATCTATGAATTTAAATATTATTTACGAATTTTACTTGATAACGTGACAACGTGTAATATCTATTTCATTCATGTGTTTTGTTATTAGTTGAAAATATTTATGATTATTATTGTTGATTAATAATACGTGTATTTTGTAGTTAAATATTGTTAAAAAGTGCTAAAAAGATTAACTTTTACAAAAGGTGATTAAAGAGGGTTTAAATGGTAAATTCTAATTAAGTCAAGATGAACAAAACCCAACCCTAGCCCCTTCCCCTCATTTGCAGCCGTAACCTCTTCCAAACGCTTTCCCCTTTGCGAATTTTAGCCTTGAACATCAAGAACAAGTCGATTGTAGCATCAATTGAACATTACAAGGTTGTAGCAAGCATAATTCTTGATTCCTACGTGATTAAAGGTTAGATTTTGATTGATTTTTCATAGTTTTGATTCATGATGACCCCTAATTCAAAATCGGTGAAGAAAAGTCAAAATGATGTTGTTTGATGATGGTATGATGTTAGTTGTATTGCATTGATGTTAGTTTATGTGGATTATGCAAGAAATTCATGGTTTTGATGTGTTGTTCATACCTTACTATAAGTAGAAACTTTTATGCATGATGTTTGGGAATTATGATGAATTGATGATGTTGTCATGACTAGATGATTGTTATGAACTTGATTAGGTATAAAGTTGGTGAATTTATGAAGGAATTAGATGTTAGATGGATTTTAGGTGTTACCTTCCTGAAAGGGAAACTTTATTCATGAAGATCATTGGATATTGTGAGTTAGACATGTTCATGATGTTAGGATCATGTTATAATGCTTCTTGATGATGTCTAATGTGATAGATTGTGTTGATTGAGTTGTATGAATGCTTGATGCACTACTTGGGAAATTTTGGTTCTTATGGAATACTACATGATGATGAATTATGTTAGGAGATTATGGAAATCATGATTGGGATTATAATAGATCATCGTTGTATATGTTGGTTGGCATAAAGCTTGTTGATTAAACATGTTAGTGATCGTCATACACGTGTGCGAATATGAGGCCCCTACTTAGTAGGATTGGAAGGGTTTAGTGTGTGAAGTTGTGAGTGGCTTCACATGGCATGTAGTGCATGATTAGACTCCATGTATGAATTATTAGTTGTGATGTAATTATGATTGTGTTGAGCATGCTGATTGTTTGAGATTTGTATGCATTGTATGATTATATATGTGGGTATGATAATCATGTGTATGAGTTTCTAAACTTGATCAAACAAGATTTCAATTAACATGTCACCAACGGGTCAAACGGGTCAACTAGGTCAAATGAGACTTGTTTTCCAAAACCTTGGGTCAACGTGTTTATTGAGCACTTAGGGTTGTTAAGCTTTCTGTGTACACGTACTTATGTACTTACGTGTTCTAGGTAACCTTTGAAGGGTTGTCTTTCCACTCATCATTAGATTTTGTTATCATTCGTTTGCATATCAGGTGAGTTCATGCCCAACTTTTATTTACTCTCTTTTTGGGGGAGAAAGCATACTCTATTTTTAAACGCTTTACTATTATAACATGTGCTTAGTAAGACATAGTGTGATATACCATTGAAAGCCCTCACACTTTTGGATCATTAATTAAGGAATCTAGCAAGAAATCTTAGGTAGTACTACTGGGTCTGACAAGCCCCACCTGTACGATTGGAAGTCAAGCGGGTGCAATATTGTCCTAAACGACTAACAGCGTCACGACTTGGTATGTCGTGGCGGGAGTTAAACAGACAAACATAGTCAGGTTCGATCGCGAAATCACTATTTTAATTAATAATAAAATTAGAATAGCTATCTATTTCAATGCACTTGTTTATATTTTACTAATGCTACTGTTTATGTTGATTACAAACTCTTGAACTCACCAATCGTCGTGTTGACACTTTAAGTATGCTTTTCTCAGGTCATTACTAGCAGCTTGCCGTAGGAGCACGCACAAGTCATGCATACATTGAACAAACATTCGTCTGTTTTTGTCTTATTGAATACTTTCATACTTTGGTTTGGGCGCGTGTTTTGCGCAGTTTACTTTTAGTCATTTGTGTTTGAATTGGTTACTAATTGCTTCCGCAAAGGTTTTAAAGTTTCAAACTTTGAATATAAATGTTGCATATAGTGTCGTTCTGAGTAACTAATGACTGAGATCCTGGTTTGTTCACTTGCCTCATGGTAAAACCCCACACGTGGATTTTAAGGGTGTGACACAAAATGTAAAGAACACAAAAGAACACAAGCAGTTGGTTTTCAAGAATGATGTATATTGCTCTCAAGTGTTTACAATTGTTATAATTTATTGTCCAATGGACTTGTAGCATTAGACACTTTATACTACATCCTACAGCCGGCCATATTTTAAAGGCCAGCTAGAAACACTAATCTAGACAACAAGATCAATGTAAAGTCAAAAGGCAGATTGCCTTTTGACTGGTGACTATGACATGCCATAGCTCACATCCTAATATATTACAAAAATGATAAAACTACAAGAGTAGAAAGTTACAGACTCTAAGACCATTATCTTCAGAGATGGCAGTGGAAAGTGGTTCAGCTATTATCAAAAGTGAGTCAGAGAAAGTATGTTCTCTCTCTCTTCGGAAGAAATCAGTCTCTTGGCTTCAGAAGACTTTGTCTTGAAGCGTCGGAAGAATTCATCTTTGGCTTCGGAAGAAATGGTCTTTTGGCTTTGGAAGATTTGATACTTAGAGAATTTCATTGAGTTGTATCAAATCTTCTGAAGTAACTTTCCTTGTACTTCATATGTGGATGCTGAGAGCTCTTTGGTTGCATCAGCCTCTAAGTATAACTCTTACGCTATGTTAACCTTATCTATTTATCCTTTATGCATAGGAAATATCATTGAACATAAGACATGGACCTCATGTTCAATCATTTTTTAGCGTCTAATTCGAAGTGGCATATCAAACTACTCTTAGTTTGAGAGTGGCCACACTTTTTACACAAGTTCAAATTGATAAGGGCGCTAGACTGTCCAACTCCTATTTTCATATGAGCACATAATACCTTTGACAGTATACCACACCCACTTAACCTTGGATTTATTCTTTCTCATTACCCTTATAACTGTCTTTTACGAAATACCTTTAGATATGATCAAAGAACAAACTTTAACTAAAGTTAGTTCGAATATATGCCTCAGGTCAAAAGACAAATGATCATACCCCATTCAAAGTTTCCTATGACTTAGATCAATGGAGAACATTATGAAGCAAGTTACAACCAGTCTTATTCTATAATTCATATCTATGAATGCGGTGCTTAACTAATTAAGTCTTAATCTCTATGAACTAACCAACTATTCAATATAGTATTACTTTAGATTCATGTCTGATACACTATAGACATTTAGAATACAATATTCAATGATTTTTAAACATACAAGAATTCTAACATGGAAACATATGTTTATAAAGCGTTTAACCATTAAGTCAAAATAGATATTCAATTTCAACTCTTAGTATTCGAAAGCTTTAAATACTAATATAGATCAAACCCAGTGTCAAGGAAATCTACTCCTTATCATCATGCTTCTCATGTTTAGCTTGAAGAATAGACTTAGTAAAGGGACACTAATTTCTTATATGTTTGAATCTTTTTTACTATGATGTCATATTGTTCCAACATTTCCTTTATTGATGGAACTGCCTGAATATATGTTTACTCTATGATGTGACCTTCCTTTGTTTAAGCTATGACACTAGTGTTGTCATATTATATCTCAATGGGTTTTCCTGTATGTTGTGCACCATATTGAGATCAGTTGTGAACTTTTCATCCAAGCAAACTCTTTTGCAACATCCAATACGGCATTGTATTCCAATTCTTATAGTGGCTAAGTGATCATGCTTTGCTCTAAACTCCTCCATGTTATAGCTCCACCATTTAGAATGGATACATACCTCGATTATTACGATCTGTTTGGAAGCTAGCATTAGTATAACATTTAACTTTCAATTCGTATTCCACTCATCCATGTATTAGAAACATATCGTTATTATTTCTCAAGTACCTTAGATATATTCTTTATAGCAGTCTAGTGACTTTCACCCAGATTCTATTGATATCCACTTGTCATACTCAACACGAATGGTACATCTGGTCTAGAATATAATATGGCATACGTGATTGGAACCAATTGGAGAAGTGTATAAAACTATTTCCATCTTCTTCTTATCTTCCTATGTTTGAGGACACTACTATTATTCAGTATGGTTCCGTGTGCCATTGGCAAGGTTTTTCTTTTTGAATCTTGCATTACAAAGTCTCTATGACCTTGTCAATATATATACTTTGACTTAAATCAATATGTCGTTTTGATCTATCTCTATAGATCTTTATTTATAGAATATATGAAGCCTTGCCAAGATCTTTCATTGTAAAACATGTGCTTAGCCAAGACATTACATCTTTTAGCATTGGTACGTTGTTTCCAATGAACAGTATGCCATCCAAGATTAGGAAAGTAACAGAGCTCATACTTACCTTTTTGTAAACATAGGGCTCATCGTCATTCTTTACAAAACAAAACACTTTTGATTTTCTGATCAAAATGAATATTTCAACTTTGATGCTTGTTTTAATCCATAAATAGATTTATCAAACTCGCAAACTCCATTAGGGTTTTTTGGGTCCACAAAACCTTTTGGTTGGGGTGTCCATTTAGAAACACATTTTGACATCCATTTACGACTCATTTTAAAATCGTAATTTTTTTATTACAACAGTCTAATGTTATTATAGTGAACATGCTCTTTTACGATAAAATAAGAGTTAACTATCTTATTGGCAAAGTGATACAAAATTCGTTGATTTGTTGGTAAAATAGCACATAATTAAGTACACATGGTGTTGTTTTACCAACTAAACAATACATTTAATGTTTTATTGTAAAACATCACATAAAATAATAAAACAACACAAATTCGGATGATGTCATTTTTACTATTAATATATATATATATATATATATTAATAAAATAGTATATTCATTGAACACTTGGCACAATTTTTGAACACAAGAATTTTTATTTTTCCTGCTCAAACTATTTTCATCTTTTTTATGGTAATTAATAATTAAGATCGTAATTTATTCATGCTTTTATGATTACCATTTCAATTTTTGTTTATTAAAAACATGTTACTAATTCGTTCTCATCTACAAATAGAAAGATATCATTATACCAATCTTCTAAATTATTTTATATATAATAAGTATTTCTAGTAATTATAAGTATATATAGATTTATATTTATACTAGCTTTAGTAACTCGTATATTACACGGGTGAATAAAAAATATTAAATAGAATAAAAATTTATTAATACAAATTGATATTTTAAAATAAAATATGATCGAAATCTTCATTAGTAAAAAATATAATATACATATTGTTTCAAAAGAAATGTTTTTGAAACGTGTCATTAAAATATTTTCTTAATATAAATCCCAATTTTAATTATGTTTGTTTATAAAAATTTCACTTACTAAAAACAATTTTTAAATATCTTGTATCATTAAAAATTTGATTTTTTAAAATTTTCTTATTTTATTTATTTAGAAATAACATTAATGAAAAGATTTTTTTTAGTTATAAAAAACTATTTTAAATCAAAAAGGAATTAAATAATTTTATTAGTAATTAATAATTATTTAATAGGAGAGAGAAGGAGAAAAAATTTGGTAAAGAGTAATGTAGTGTTGTCATGTGTCCCTCGTAGTTACCCTTTTATTATAGTAGTAAGCTTTGTTATGGGGAATTACATATATCCCCCTCTGCATCTAAAAAAAATACATATTTATCCAAAACACAAGTTTCAATGTATAAGTATAATGCCTTTAAAACATGTGCAGGACGGGTAAGGGTGTCTAACATAATCAGTTTCATAATGAGGAGAGGCTGGAACACTTAACAGTTCAAATAGGGAAACGGGTTTGATTATGAGAATACTATGAACAAGTAAGTAATAAGATAGAACAAGCAACAATATTATAAATATGATTTCAAGGAGTGTGTATATTAGTCTCAAGTTCTATTACAAGTGTTACAAAGCACCTCTAAATTACAGAACCTGAGACTCTTATACTAAAATCCTAAACCGTCAATACTTAGAAGGACAGTTGAAATTGATAATCTAGACAACAAGATCAATCTAAAGTCAAAAGGCAGATTGCCTTTTGACTAGTAACTATGACATGCCATAGCTCACATCCTTTTCTTTTACAAAAAGGTTTACGGTACAAAGTAGGAAGTTACAGACAAAGACCTTAATCTACAGTTTATAAAAGCATGGAGTTTCACCAACTCATACAAGTTGGTAAGTTTAGAGTTGCAACGAAAAGTGTGTTAGCTTTATGTAAAGTAGATCAGTGAAAGCATGTCTTTCTCTGTCTTCGAAAGAAATTAGTCTTCATAGCAAAATGGCTTCGGAAGACTTTTTCTCTGAAGCTTCGAAAGATTTGGACTTTGGCTTCGGAAGATTTTTCACTTAGAGTATTTTCTGATGTAGTGTGTAAAACTTCAGGAAGCACTTCTACCTTTGTATGTCCAGTGCATGAGCAAAATGGCTTCGGAAGACTTTTTCTCTGAAGCTTCGAAGATTTGGACTTTGGCTTCGGAAGATTTTTCACTTAGAGTATTTTCTGATGTAGTGTGTAAAACTTCAGAAGCACTTCTACCTTTGTATGTCCAGTGCATGCATGCAGGGACCTTTGGTTGTTTTGGCTTCTTTGGTTGTATCATCCTTATAATCTTCTGATATTACCCTACACACTCCCCCTAGGCTAATGCTACCAAAACAGAGAAGTACTTCAGATGTTGATAGTCCTCATTAGGATCAAGACCAAGCCTCTCTTTATTATCTGGTCAGGATCCTTCAGACTTTCATAGTATATTCTCATGTCAAAGAGATCATGTAGAGGAAGATCAAGCATGTCTTGCCAGAAGTAGACATCTTGACCTCCTTGATCTCTGATGACATACCATCTGTCCGGATTGGCAGTAAAACTCCAGCACAAGAAGGCACTTCCAATGGAAAGAGGCTCTACTTGAATAGGAGTTGGTTGAGCAGCCTCTTCATGCACTTCCTTAGGATTCTCTAACTCATCCTGTGTGGAGGTGATGCCTTGGTTTTCTTCTTCTTTGAAAATGCCTTGGTTTTCTTCTTCTTTGAAACACTTTTCCTGGCCATCCTTTTCCTCCTTTTTGAAGGTTTCAACTGAGATGACAGGTCTTCTGCACCAGATTGTTCTTTTGTGTCCCTCTCAGTTGAGATCTCTTCTCTCACAGGTTCAGATGGAGAGAGAGAAGAACCCTGCTGCGAATCAGAAGATGAAGTAGGCTGAGATGCAGCTCTAGGATCAGGTTGTGTTGTCTTAGGAGGTTCAACCTTCACCTCAACTTCAGGTTGAGCTGGACTTGGTGGAGAATGCAAATCTACAAGCTCTCCCCTTTTAATCTTCAGCTTGATCACTCTTATATGCTCATCCATGGTGGATAGAGACATAGGACCAAGGTTTCTTCCTTCCGGAGAATCCGTACAGCTCCAAGAAGCTCATCATCCTTTGTCTCTCTTCAGACTTCTTTTTGGCTTTTGTGGATGATGGCTCTTGACCTTGCAGCTTCTTCCCTTAACTTTCTCTTAGCAGCTTTTCTTTCTTTTGTGGCTTGTTCCTCCAGCTGCTTGAGATATTCAAACTCTATGTACTCTTTCTTTTGTGGCTTGTTCCTCCAGCTGCTTGAGCTATTCAAACTCTATGTACTCAAAGGATAGGGAAGAAGTGCGCTAACTGAGAGAGTCCTTGGCACCTCAAGTAGTGATCATATTCATTCTTTTAGCTTCCCTATCTACTTGAGGGTGTGCATGTGCCACAGTCTCTATCTCAAGACTTTTTTGAACTGGGGAGAGGACAGGAGCATGTTAAAGCCTTTTAGTCTCCTTTCTTCCTTAATCTTGAGGAGCAAGCTGCATCCTCTGCTCCCTCCTCTCCTTTGACAGCTCAGTGAGCCAGCTCATTTAACTCTTCTAAGGGGAGAGATATGAGTTTATCATCATTATAGTTCCTGGTCCTCAAGTAGTGTAGCCTAGTTTCCCTCAACTCATCATCTTGAGTGTTTGACCTGGGGACAGCTCGGATAGCAGCTTGCATGAAGCTTGAGGAGCCTCCTGAACTCTCTCCCCTTAGCTTTCTCTTCCTTTCTCTCTTCTCCTCCTCTAACTCCTCGAAGGTCATTTTCCTCTTCCCTTTGTCATGCACAGGCCTTGGTGACTCAGGGTGGAGAGAGCTTTGGCCTTCATTACTTGGTTCAACAGTCAAGCTCTGGCCAGAGAGAGGTTATGGAGCACCATCACCAGCTGGTGCTTCACTGAGGGTATTGGGTGCAGAAGGAGATCCTATCTCAAGGATCACAGGCTCAACCTCTGGGCCTCAGTCAAGGTTTTCCCTTTGAAGCTAATCTTGGGGTCCACCTCAACATCCAATTGACCAAAGATCTCACCTGCTATCCTCTGTCTATATAATCTTGATCTCACCTTGAACTCTTCTAGCACCCTTTCTTGTATCCAAATCTGCTAGCTTCCAGCTTGTCTGTTTTGGCTTGGGTTGACAAGTAGAAGATCCAACAAGATTTATGCATAGAAACTAAGGTTTGAAAAGTTGAAAGTTCTTATTGACCCTGAGTTCTAGAGATGATGAGAGCTTTCTTTCTGTGTCATACTTCCATCCTATGATTGGGTTCTCAGAGTGGGGAGATTGGGTAGACATGTCTCTGGGTATACCCTCCTCAAATAGACTTTGAATGAGAGAGTCTACATCCATGTAGACTTGAGGAGGTTGCTGAGTATGGACTATTGCAAGGGGGGTGGTGAATCCTCTATGTCCATACTCTAGAGGAACTCCTAGGTTTGTGACTGTTTGGACTTTCTCCTCCTTTTTGGGTAGCATCACATCTTGCATAAGTGAGCTGGGGGTTGAGTCTGTCATATTCACAGGTTCTTGTGGACCTGGTTGAGTTCGTCTTGGTGGTCTCTCAGCTAGCTGGCCCTTGAGATCGGTGATCTCAAGTTGCTCGTCATTGACCCTTCTTTCTAAGACAGTCACCTGAGATTCCAGGTGACTTATCTTTGAGACTAAATAGGTGCACATTGAGTAGTTTTGCACCTTTAGTTTCAAACTCCCCTCATCTCATCAGAAGAGTCATGGGGGATGAGAGAACTGGACCAAGATCCTCCTCCTCATCACCAGCATATTGTTCTGGCTGCTGGATTTCCCTGCCTTATGACAGCTTCAAGAGAAATGTCAAAAGGCTGGTTGCCATGGTTAAGGTCTTAAAGATGTAATCACTTGCTGAAGTGAGAGCCTCTTCCATAGGATCTCCTGAACAGGTTCAGGGAGATCCACCTTAGTGACAGGTGAATGATGTAGGATAGACCGGGGTAAGACAGGAGTACTCATCTCTCCTTGAGTAGGTGTGGAGAAGAGAGACTCATGGTACTCGCCGAATGCCATGTCTTCATCATCATAGAAGTCAAGGCTAGGAATTAGTTGGTTTAGATCCAGCGGCTGAGGATGGTAACTTTCCCCGGAAGGTTGTTCACTAGAGTATGGAGACTCTGGGTGAAGGCTTAAGGCTGTTTGGGTTGTGAGCTCATCAGGCTGAGCATGAGGAACCTCAGCACTGATCATATGAGAGATGGGAGTGGTTTGCTCCTCAGGGGAAGTGGGAGCTCGAGTGTCCACTTCCTCCTGTAAGGTTGGTGATATGGGGGCCTGCACAAGCTGAATAGCATGTGCAGGGGTTCGTTTGATTTTTCTCTGGTAGGTGATGGTTATTGTGGGCTGTATGTGTGGTTGAGAGATAAAAGATGTGGGTTCAACACTAGCTGGTGCTGCTAGGTTGCCACCTTGAGCAATGAGCTCAAACATTTTTGGGGCAAGGCCTGTTTCTACCCCAGAGAAGCCAATAGTTGGCTTCCTTATTATTTTGAAGATGTCGGGCTTCATTTGTCCCAATTTAAGAATATTACCTGTTCCCCTCAACTATGTACCCAGTTCACAATTGAGAATGTGCTGGACATATCTAGGGAACATGTAATACTCTAGGGAGTCCAAGTTAGCAAGCAAATTGGTATATACAAATTGAGAATACTTGAACTTGACCCCCTAAACCATTCCTTGGACTATGAAGGAGAGGTCTTCTGGAATCTGATCCCATCCTCCATGCTTGTTTGACAACCTGTGTATGACAACATGAAGGAGGTACTTCTATTGGGATGAGACCTTCCCCTTCCTGAAGGTTTTGACTGAGAAGTCACCCTCATAGCCCATCTGCGCAAAGGAGTGGTTGACAGTAGCTTTGGGGAAGGACAAGTCACCTTCTACATCATCCAACTGAAAATGAGTGTTTATGATGGCCGGAGTGATGAAGATTGTCCTCCCCTACACTATGGCAGACAGTGCCTTCTCCCCGTCCATGGTGACCTCTTTGCAGGTCCGCCAGAACTCCAACAAATGATCCTCATAGAGAGGAGAATCAATGGTGAGGGAGGTGAAGTAGTTGGTCAAAGAAAGGTAATGACAAACCTCTGAGAAACCTAGATCTTTCTCAGAGTCTAACAGAGCAACCTGATTATGTTGTCTGTGAAGATGCATGGAAAAATCGGGTTGGTTTCTGCGGTCAAGGTTGGCCATTTGAAGTAGCTTTGTGATGAAGGAAGATAAGAATGAAGGCGGTTTGTGGGTGAAATTAGGTTTGAGAAATGCAGATAAAAAGGAGAGTGAGAAGAGGGGGAACCATTTGAGAATATATATGAAATGGATTTGAAACAAAGTTAATGCAAAAGGATAAACTTTGAAATCCGAAAGTAGGTCCCACCTCTGAAAAAGTACCCAAAAAGGTAGTTATTTTGGAAGTTGAAAATCTTCCAAAGGTAATTTAGCTTCGGATGTTTTTAAGAAAAAGCTTCCGAAGGCAATTTGGCTTCGGAAGATATTCTTAAGAGTTGTGAAAATTTGGCTTCGGAAGAAAAATACTTAGAAATTTTTTTTTCTTACGACACATATTTGGTTTCGTAAGATATTAAGACTTGGGAGTTTTATTCTAAAGAGAATAAATCTTCCGAGACTTAATTACTTTCGGAAGATATTTGTCCTTCAAATACATGTAAGTACTTAAAAGCATATTTAAACTTTGGAAGATATTCTTGGAATTTCTTCCGAAGTTAAATTTCTTTTAAATAGTTAGTTGATTTGAAGACAAAAATTTCTTCCGAAGTCAACTTGAAATCTTTCGAAGGAAAATATGTTTTAAAATTTTTCAAAAATCTAGGGAATATCATAAAAAATTTTCTTCCAAAATAAACTGGGCTTATGATGGTGATAAAATAGACAACTTAGGACACACATGTTTTAAAAAGAAAGTTGATTTAAGTTTTTAAGAAAATCTACTCAAAGTTAATCATCCCAATAGCTGATACAATATATTTAAATCTCTGTTCATCAAAAGCTTTAGTGAACAGATCAGCATATTGTTAATTTGTGTTAACTTTAACTAATTTGACTAATCCCTTCTCAAAATTATCTCGAATCAAATGATACCTGATGTTGATGTGTTTGGTCCTTGAGTGCTGCACAGGATTCTTTGTAATGGAGATAGCACTGTTGTTGTCTATGTGGATGGGATTCTCTTTGAAGTTGAATCCATAGTCCAGCATCTAATTCTGAATCCAAAGCATTTGAGCACAGCAACTTGCAGCAGCAATGTATTCTGCCTTAGTAGTTGATGCAGAGACATAAGATTGTTTCTTGCATTGCTATGAGACAATCCTTCCACCAAGGAATTGACATCCCCCAGATGTAGACTTTGCAGTCATGTTGCAACCACCATAGTCACTATCTATATAAGAATACAAATTGGAGTCAGAACTCTTTGGATACCAAAGGCCAAGCTTGGGAGCACCTTTGGGGTTGGCTTGATATCTTGCACAGATGCATGTGGCAAACATGATATCAGGCTTGCTGACTGTTAGGTACATAAGAAACCCAATCATAGCCCTGTAAAGATGTTCATCCACACACTCCCCCTCAAGATCAAGTCCTAGGGAGTGGTTTCTGGCTATGGGTGTCTTAGCAACCTTACATTCAGTCATGTTGAATCTTGTAAGTATGTCTTGTACATACTTAGATTGACTTATGAAGATGCCATTGTCAACTTGCTTCACTTGAATTCCTAGAAAGAAATTTAGTTCCCCAATGGCACTCATTTCAAATCTGTTCTTCATTAGCCTCTCAAAGTCTTTGCAGAGCTTTGGATTAGTTGACCCAAAGATAATGTCATTCACATATACTTGAACCAGCATTAAGTCATTCCCTGTCCCTTTGATGAAGAGAGTTCCATCTATAGTACCCCTCTTGTAACCATGTTGACAGAGATACTGAGATAGTGTTTCATACCACTTCCTTGGAGCTTGGTGCAACCCATAAAGAGCTTTATCAAGCTTGCAGACATAATCAGGATGATCTGGTTTTGCAAAGCCAGGTGGTTGTTTGACATACACCCCTTCATCAATCACCCCATACAAAAAAGCACACTTGACATCAAGTTGGTAGACCTTGAAATCCTTGGATGCAGCAAAAGCCTGGAATATTCTTACAGCTTCAAGTCTTGCCACAGGAGCAAAAACATCTATGTAATCAATTCCCTCTTCTTGTGTGTACCCTTGAACAACTAGTCTTGCCTTGTTCTTGATGACAAGTCCTCTATCATCCTACTTGTTTCTAAAAACCCACTTGGTTCCTATAACAGTCTTCCCATAAGGAAGAGGACATAGGTTCCAAGCCTTTTGTCTTTTGAATTAAAGCAGCTCCTCTTGCATTGCTTCAACCCAGCTTCCATCTTTCAAAGGCTCATCAACTTTCTTTGGCTCTACTTGGGACAAGAAGCAAGATTATAGACAAACATTTTTGTCATGGGTTTGTCCTCTTGTTCTCACCCCTGTATCAACATTTCCAATGATGTTTGTGGTGGGGTGTGACTTGTGGATCTTGAGTTGAGGGATCATAGTAAGTTGATTTGAAAGATCTAGATTAGAAAAATTTAGATCTGGCAATGGAGTGTCACCCACCACATCAGCACACTTATCAAGTGAGAGTTGATTCAATGAGTGTGTGACATCATTTATGTTGTCTTATACAGAGTGGTTATCATCATCAAGAAATTCTTGATCACTATCACCACCTCCATTTCCTCCTACATTTGAAGCTCCTTCACCTGAGTTTTGACCCTCTAAGCTGGAATTCAAAGGCATCTCAGATGTATAAGCTGAATTTGTCATGTTTGTGCTGATAGGATCTTCATTTCAGGGTTTGTCACCAATGGAGCTGAATTAGTAATCTTGCTTGGTCTTCTCAGCTCAAATCTTGGGTCGAGATCTTCTGTTGATATGTTATCTGTAGATCCTGAAACATTCTCACAAGACTTGTTAAAACAATTGGTAACTAAGTCAAGATCAAATAGTCAATCTGAACCAGAACCTTTCACACTAGGAGTGTGCTCATTGAAGGTCACATTGGCTGACTCCTCAACTACTCTAGTTCTGAGATTGTATACTCTATAAGCCTTAGCTTGGGAAGAATATCCAATAAAGTGTCCATCATCTAACTTCTCATCAAATTTGGCTACTTGATCTTTGGTATTCAAGATGGTGCAAGGACATCCAAATGACTAGAGGAAACCAATAAATGGTCTCCTTTTGTGCCACAGCTCATAAGGAGTCTTACCATGAGTTTTAACCACTAAAACTCTGTTCTGCACATAGCAGGTTGTGTTAACTGCCTCTGCCCAGAAGGTGATGGGCAGTCTAGAGTCAGACAACATGGTTCTTGCAGCTTCAATAACCTCTAAGCAACACCATTTTGCTGAGGAGTCCTGGGAGCACTATATTGTCATGTAATACCCTTTTCATCACAAAATATATCAGGGATTTGGTTTTTAAATTTTTTTCCTTGATCACATCTTATGGTCTTGACCTTGTGATCAGATTGATTCTCAATTTTTAGAATGAAGTTTTTCAAGATCTCAGGAGTCTCATCCTTAGTTCTAAAGAAAAAGACCCAAGTGAATCTTGTGAAATTATCTGTGATCACTAAACAATATAAGATCCTTCCCAAACTCATTACACTGGTAGGGCCAAAGAGATCCATATGTAATAAGTATAGGGGAGTAGTGATAGAGTTTTTTCCTTTGGCTTGTGAAACACTTTGTGTTGCTTCCCTTTCAGGCATGCAACACAATGATCATCACTTGTAAACTCTTTCTTTGGCATTCCAGTTACCAAATCATTCTTAATTAATTTATTCATGTTCTTAAAGTTTACATGGCATATTCTTTTATGCCATAGGAAAGACTCATCACTATTTGCATTAGATAGAAAGCAAGAAACCTCTCCTGAGGGACATGTTTTCTGCAAATCCATCTTGTACATGTTCCCTTTCCCAGGGGCTCTAAGAAGGATATGCTCTTAATGAATAACCACCCTGGGCTTGAGAACAATGCACTCATGCTTAGTAAAGAGCATGTTGTGTCTCTGATCACAAAATTGGGATACACTTAGTAGATTGTATCCAAGATCCTTAACAAAATTTACCTTCTCAATGGTGAGCTTACCATTTGTGACCATACCCCTTCCAGTGATGTAACCACCCGTATCTCCTCCAAAAGCAACTGGTCCTCTATCAATTTTCTCAAAATTGTGAAGCAATGAACCATTGCCAGTCATGTGCCTGGAACAGCCACTATCAATAATCCATACATTTTCCTTGGTCTTTAGCTGTTCCTGCACAAAAGGAAGTGGTTAGTTACACTTGGAAATCATTGGTCTTGGGCTTTTCAAAGTGATCTGAAGACAATGTAACAGTAACAGATCCTATATTCAAGCTTTGAGGATCATTAGTTGCTGTTGATGAAGAACTCTCAATCACCATGTCTTTCTTCATCTTCCACACCATCTTTGGAGGATTGGACTTGACCTTCAACACTCGAAAGTTTCAATAACTTCTGAAGTTTTGGATACTGGACCTTCAGAAGATCTTGCTTTCACTGCAGCAAGCTTTAGTACTTCAGAAGCAATCCTTTCTTCCGAGACCAAAATTTCTTCCGAAGGCAAGTTCTCACTTGTCTTCTTTTTCACTTTTGAGCTTCCGAAGGAAACAGATTTTCCTTTCAAAGCTTGTCCAGATCAAGCTTTAGTACTCAGTATGTCCAGATCAAACAACTCCACAGGGTTTTGTGGAATTTTGTCCTTAGGATATTCATTGAACTTCACATGCAAGGTTTCTTCAACCATCTTTGTTCTGCAGTTGAACACTCTGTAAGCCTTGCAAGTGGATGAATACCCAACAAAATACCCTGCATCCACCTTAGAATCAAACTTTTGGAGTTGATCCTTTGTGTTGAGAATGTAACAAGGACACCCAAATGCTCTGAAGAATGAAATTAGAGGAGCCAAATGATGTAGAACTTCATAAGGAGTCTTCATCAACCTCTGATTCACTAAAGCTCTATTTTGCACATAGCATGCTGTGTTGACAGCTTCAGCCCAAAAGGTCAGTGGCAAACCAGAGTCAGCCAACATGGACCTTGCAGCTTCAATAGGGTCCTGTTCTTTCTCTCCACTACTCCATTTTGTTCTGGAGTCCTGGGATGCTATACTGCCTCTTGATTCCTTTTGAAAGGTAGTAGAAATCATCAAGTGTATGGGTTCTAAATTCAGTTCCATTATCACTTCTTATACACTTGACTGATAGGGAATACTGCTTCTCAACATACAAACAAAGTTAATAATTGTCTGAGCAGCCTCATCCTTTGAATGCAAGAAGAAGGTCCATACAAATCTGGAGTAATCATCCACAATTACCAGACAGTATTCTTCTTTGCCATGCTCATTACTCTCACAGGACCAAAGAGATCCATGTGCAGTAATTGCAAGCAGGCAGTGGACTTTGGTTCTTCTATAGGAGGGAATGAAACTTTGTGTTGTTTTCCTTTTAAACAAGCAGTGCAGGTTTCATCACAGTGGAACTCCTTTATTGGTAGACCTCTCACTAAACTATTGTGGATCAGCTGATTCATGTTTTTGAGATTAACATGACCCAGCCTTCTATGCCACAGTTTAGATTCCTGAGGAGAGGCCTTGGAGAACAGGCAAGGATGACCTTTTAAATCAATCTTCTTTGACAAATCCAAGGCATATACTCTTCCTATCCTGTTGGCCTTCAGGAGAGTATGTTCATCCAATACCTTGTCAATCAGCCTCGGAACTTTGGAAGACAGAATCCGACAGTTCTGGCTTGTGAAAAGTGCAACATGCCCTTTATCACATATCTAACTGACACTCAGTAGATTATACTTGAGATTCTCCACATGGTTAACATCATCAAATCTGATTTCTCCATTTGACACAAATCCTTTCCCGATGATGTAACCCTTAGCATCATTTCCAAATGAGACAAATCCCTTCTTTCCTTGAGAGTAGTCATTAAGAAGAGAACTGCTCCCAGTCATATGCATAGATCCTCCACTGTCTACATACCAGATGCTTCTTTGGCATGCTGAAGAACCTGCATTTATCATAAGAAACTAGTTAGCTTAGAGACCCAAACCTTTTTGTTTTGGGTTTGTTTTCATCAACAGATTTAACCATAACTTGTTTCTCATGATTAACAGCTGATGAAGGTGGAGATGGTGCTGAAATGGATTTCTTAGATTTGGGCTTGGATTTCCTTTTCAGTGGTTTGATCACAGGTGCATCTAGTGGTTAACTCTCCCCAACAAATGCTGAACCATCATAACAAGTTGTGTCTGATTTGTTGCTAAAGCCTTCAGCTCATTTGACACATCAGTACTTGTTTTTGATGAGTTCCTGTGACCCACCATTTCCTCCTTCTTGAAATTCACAGACTTAGTCTGATGTTTATCATGAGGAACACTATCAGCTGTTTTCTGATAAACCCCATCCTTCTTTTTGGATTTTGGCGAGGCCTTGGGTTATCAGTTTGAGATGACTGTGGTACAAACTTGGTCTCAAACTCATTTTTCATTTTATTAATCTCTTCTTTAATGAGCTTATCTCTGTTGAGTTTGGAACCCTTTTTGTACCAGCATTCATCAGATAGATGATTGAATTTACCACATATTTCACATGGCTTATTCTTCATCTTGGATTGATCAACTGCTGAAGTGGAAACTACTGAAGGTGTGATCTTCAGTACTTTCCTCCTTTCAGTACTTGTGTTAAGTACTGAAGGATCGGTAACAACTGAAGACTTGTTCTTCAGCTGTTCTCTATCGTCCTGAAAGACCGTATGATAGATTCCTCAGCAGTTGTTAATCCTTTTATTTCAGCAGATTTGAAATGCTTTTCAGATGTTGTGACTTGCCCTTCAGTACTTGGAGTACTTTGAGGGACAACATCTGAATTGCTCAGCTTCATGTGTTTATCAGCATTTAAACCATCAGGCAATTGATTTGCTGAGATCTTAACACTGACTTCATCCTCTAATTTTGTATTATCATTTGAGGATGAATCACATGATGATGTGGTTTGGAAATTACTTTCACCTTCAGATTTTACTATTGATTTTGAAGTAAAATCAGTAGGTGGTGCAGTATGATTGTAACCTATTCCAAACTTCACATTTGAAGTTGTTTGCTTGCTGAGAAGCATTTCAAATCCCTTGCAGGATGTTACCCAGCGGTCACACTCAACTTGGGTAGCTGCAAGTGTCTCTTTGAGACTTCTGTGGTTCTCAAGTATGACCTCTACCTTAGCCTTTTCATCATTAAGTTGGCATTTAAGCTTGTAAATCTCATCATCTTTGTCATTAAGAGCAAACTCATACTCAGCTTTTCTTTTGGAAATAGTTTTCTCAAGCTCAAGATTTTGATTGATTAAAGCTACATTTGCCTCTCTAATAGAGACAAAGGCAACTATGCATGATTCAGAACATAACTTGGCTTTAGCCTCAGAAGATACCTGGGTTACCTGTGAAGATGATGCATTGGAGCAGGAACCCTAGTAGACTCCAGGGCCATGAGAGCAAGATTCCCAAAAGGATGTTCACCACCATGTTGACCAGCACCAGCAAATAATTGCTCATTGAAACCAGAAAGATCATCTGGTGAGCTGCTCCAGTCAACAACTCCTGGTGTGAAGAAGCTGTGATGAGGTTGAGATTGTGATAGAGATGGTTGAGGCTCAGGTAGGGCTTGAGGTTGTTGTGCTATAGGAACTTGAAATGGATTTGGCTGTGGCATGTAATAGCAGGGATATGGATATGGCATTGGACCCTGAGGGACAAAATATGCAGGAGATTGAGGTTGTGAGTGATGACCAGAACTAGCAGGATGTTGCCCTTTGTTTGTGAACTATTGCTTGGAAAGGTCACAAAGGGTGCAGAGGAGTTAGATCCAGTTGATCTACACTCTCTTGCAAAGTGCCCAAGCCTGTGGCATTTGTGACACCTCAACTTACTCTTGTCAAAACAACTTTGGTTTTGCCAGAGAGTCCTGGAAATTTCCTACCAGTTCTCTTGTAGAACTTTTGAGATCTGATATTGATCAAGGCCATTTGGCTCAAAATATCCATCTCTCTAAATCATCATCAGCAATACCCATCAAATCATCCATGATAAAGCATAAATTATCACTATTACACCCAGAATGACTGTCAACACCAACAAATGCATGATCAGAACTGTTTGAAGAGATATCTATATGCTCATCATAAATGCTTTCTGATCCAGCATATTCTGACTCATGACCGACCAAGGCAGTGTTCCCTGGTACAAAGTCATCAGTGAGCTTTCCTGATGATGCCAGTTTCCTTTTCTGCTCTATCTCTCTTTCAAATGTAAGCAGTTTCCCATGGAGTTGGGTGAGAGATAGGCTATCCAGATTTGCACTGGAGCGTAGGACAATGGTGTATGTGCCCATCTCTCAGGCAGTGATCTGAGGAATCTGTTGTTCATCTGGCTGTTAGTATACTCATGCTTGACCATTTTCAGCTCAGAGATCAAGCAGGAGAAACGCTCAAACTGTTGAGTCAGTGTCTCACCCTTCCTATGAGAGAATGTCTCATATTGTTGGGCGAGGATTTCTCTGTTGTTTGCTAAGACCTCATCAGTTCCTCCGAATTGTTCCTTTAAGCATTCCAGAGGTCATGAGCAGTTTCATGATGCATAAGCCCAGAATAGATTTCATTAGGCAGTGCCATGGCCAGAATTCCATGGGCTTTAGCATCAATCTCAAACAGTTTACGATCTTCATCTGAGTATTGCTCCTTCTTCTCGGAACCATTTGGTTGGTCTAAGGATTGTTCACCATAGGCTTGTGTGGACCGTGAACCACAGATGTCCAACAACCTGAACTGTTAACAGACAGGTGATGGAGCATTCTTCGTTGCCATATGTTATACTCACTCCTAACCAGCATCGGAGGCTTGGTTGAGGAGCCAGTATTGTGAGGGTCATTAGAAGGAGTAGTCATTCTCAGATTCAAACCAATTCAATCAGTTTCAACAGATTTAGCACAAAAAAACAACAAACTCAATATAACCAAGAAGAAACTCAAATTGACTAACCAGAAGCAGCAGAAGACCAATCTCTATAACCAATTCTTGCAAATATGCTAATTCGATCAAACTTTAGATATCGAAATGGCAGTTTCAATGATCAATTGTTAAACCGATCAATGATTAACCCGCTCTGATATCATTTGACAGGATCAGTGATCTAAGTTTGATCAATTAGAGTTGAATCGCAGCGGAATTAGAACAAGAATTAGACAAATATAGCAAGAACACAATAGATATTCAATGGAACAGTACACGGTTATAGAGAAAGAGGGTTTTCTACAAAAGGGATAATATCATTCATGCACAAATGCTTGGTATGGCGGCCGCTAAGCTTCGCTAAGTTTCGCTATAGCTGCACACCTTACAATTAGGTCAACATTCCTTATATAAAGGAATGTGACGTCTGCTGATGTCACTTGATAGTGACATCTAACAGAATTATTACAAACAACTGAAAGTAAGCAAACTACTGAGAATGTTCACAACAACTGAGAACATCTCAGAGTATGCTAAGTACAAGATGAAACTAAAACTACTGAAACTACAAGTACTGAATACAAGAAACATAAAACTACTGAAAGGAAACCATCAAACTACTGAAGAGGTCTTCTTCAGCTGTTGTGACAACATCTGAAACTTGGTCTTCAGTCTTTGTCTTCAGCTTTTGTCTTCAGACTTTGTCTTCAATTCTTTAGCTTCAGACTTTGTCTTCAGCTTTTCACTTCAGACTTTGTCTTCAGCTCTTTCACTTTGTCTTCAGCTCTTCACTTCAGACTTTGTCTTCAGCTCTTTCACTTCAGACTTTGTCTTCAGACCTTGTTATCAGTTGATGTCTTCAGCTGTTGCAGACTACTTCAGTTGTTGTAATGTCTGTGGGACTTAAAAGGTTTTTCTGATCAGGCTCATTGGTTCTTTTGGTCCAACATATATCTTTCCAAAGGGTTCTATTTCATCTCACTTCTCTCTGTTCCTTAACCTAAAATTACCCACAAATTTCATCTTCTTCTTCTTTCCTTCACTACAAAGCTTCTTCAAATGGCCAATCTGATCGTCGTAATGACCCTGATTTCACCATGCACCTACACAGGCAACACAATCAAGTTGCTCTGTAAACTCTGAGAAGGATCCAAGCTTCTCAGACGTGTGTAGGTATCTTTCTTTGTCTCACTACTTCACCTCCCTTACAATCGATCCTCCTCTCTATGAGGATTAGTTGCTTGAGTTCTGGCGGACCTGTCAAGAGGTCACCATGGACGGGGAGAAGGCACTGTCTGCCACAGTGCAGGGGAGGACGGTTTCATCACTCCAGCCATTATAAACACCCATTTGTAGCTGGATGATGAAGCGGGTGAGCTGTCCTTTTCAAAAGTTGCTGTCAACCAATCCTTTACGCAGATGGGCTACGAAGGTGAATTTTCGGTCAAGACCTTCAAGAAGGTGAAGGTCTCATTCTAATGGAAATACCTCCTCCATGTCTTCATACATAGCCTATCCAACAAATATAGAGGATGGGACCAGATTCCAGAAGACCTCTCCTTCATTGTCCATGGGATGATTCAAGGGGTCAAATTCAGGTACTCTCAGTTTGTATTTACAAATTTACTAGCGAATTTGGATTCCTTAGAATATTACATGTTCCCCCGGTATGTTCAACACATTCTTAACTGTGAATTGGGACCACAGTTGAGGGGAACAGGTAATGTTCTTAAACTTGCACATATGAGGCCCGACATTTTCAAGATATTGAAAAAGCCAACTGTTGGGTTCTCAGGGGTAGAAACAACCCTTGTCCCGAGAATGTTTGAGCTCATTGCTCAGGGTGACATCCTACCAGCCCCAGCTAGTGATGAACCGACACCCTCTACTTCTCACCCACCTCAAATACAACCTACCATCAAAATCACCTACCAAAGAAAATCCAAGCGAACCCCTGCACTTGCTACTGAGCATGTGCAGTCCCCCATATCACAACCTATACAGGAGGAAGTGGAATCTCGAGCTCCCATTTCCCCTGAGGAGCAGACAACTCCCATCTTTCAAACAATCAGTGCTGAGGTTCCTCATGCTCAGCCTGATGAGCTCACAACTCCACAAACAGCCTTAAGCCATCACTCTGAATCTCAACACTCTAGTGATCAACCTTTAGGGGAAAGCTACCATCCCCAGCCTCTTGATCTCAACCGCCCCATACCCAGCCTTGACTTCTAATCTAATGAAGATTTGGGTTTCAGTGAGTATCATGACTCTCCCCTCTCTACCCACACTCAAGGGGAGATGAGTACTCCTGCTTCACCCCTGTCTAGCCCATATCAGACACCTCAAACTGAGGTGGATCTTCCTGTGATTGTCCAGGAGATCCATGTGGAAGAGGCTCTCACTGTTGTTAGTGATTACATCTTTAAGACCTTAACCATGGCAACCCAGCCTCTTGACACTGTCATTGGGCAGGGGAAATCCAGCAGCCAAGAACCCCATGCTGGTGGTGAAGGAGTAGAGCTCGGTTCACCTCCTTCATCCCCTAATGATTCTTCAACTGAAGATGAGGGGAGTCTGAAACTCAGGGTGCACCAACTCGAAGACATCTGCACCCAACTAGTTTCACAGATAGCTCACCTTGAATCACAGGTGACTATCTTGCAAAGGAGGGTCCATGACCAGCAACTTGAGATCACCGATCTCAAGGGCCAGTTAGCTAGAGACCTATAGGACAAACTCATCTAGGTCCACAAGAACTTGTGGATGATATTGATCACTTCCCCAACTCACCTATGCATGAGGGTGATGCTACCAAAATAGGGGAGGAAGTTCTGACAGCCACAGAACCTGGGAGTTCTTCCTCAAGTATGGACATACAGGACTCACCATCCTATCTTGCAGTTGTCCATGCTCAGCAACCTCATCTAGACAGTGATCTGGAACTGCTCATTCAACAACTATTTGAGGAGGGAGTACCAAGACCAATGTCTGCCCTATCTGAGAACCCAATCTGGGGTTGGGGGTATGACAGTGATAGGAAATCTCTTATGATCTCTAGAGCTCTGGGTCAACAAGAAATCCTCAACATCTCCACCCTGAGTTTCTATGAGAGTATAAACTTGGTAGATCTGACACTTGTCAACCCAAGCAATAACAGACAAGCTGTCAGATTAGCCAATCAAATTCAAGACTAGGTGCTGGCAGAATTCAAAATAAGAACAGCATCATATAGACATAGGCTAGCAGTTGAAGCCTTTGGTCAACTTGATGTTGAGGTAGACCCCAAGATTAGCTTCGAAGGGAAAGCCTTGATTGGAGGCCCAGAGGCTGAGACTGTGAACCTTGAGACAAGATCTCCTCCAGCACCCCATACCCTCAGTGAGGCACCAGCTGGTGATGGTGCTTCACAACCTCTCTCTGGCCAGAGCTTGACTGCTGAATCAAGCAATGAAGGCCAAAGCTCTCCTCAGACCGAGTCATCAAGATCTGCAATTGACAAAGGCAAAAGGAAGATGACTCCTGAAGAGATTGAAGAAGAAAAGAGAGAGAGGAAGAGGAAGCTGAGGGGAGAGAGTTCAAGTGGTTCCCCAAGATTCATGCAAGCTGTAATTCTAGCTGCCCATGTACCAAACAATCAAGAAAATGAATTAAGGGTAGCCAGGCTCAACTATCTGGGGACCAGGAACTACAACATAGATGAACTCATCTCTCTCCCCTTAGAGGAGTTAAATGAACTGGCTGACATTGAATTGTCAAGGGAGAGGATGGAAGCAGAGGATGCAGCCTTGACCCTCAAACACAAGGAAGAAATGAGGATTAAAAGGCTTTACAAGAACATTCCTGTCCTCTCCCTAGTTCAAGAAAGTCCTGAGTCACAGACTGTGGCTGCTGAACAACCTCAGGTAGTTGATGAAGAAAAAAGATTAAAAATGATCAACTACCTGAGTGCCACAGGTCTCTATCAGGCACCTGCACTCCTTCCCTTGCCTTATGATTATATATTATTTGAATACATTAAGCAGCTGGAAGAGCAAGCCAAGAAAGAAAGGCAAGCTGCAAAGAAGAGGCAAAGGGAAGAAGCTGCAAAATCAAGAGCCATCATCCAAAAAAGTCAGTAAAAGTCTACAGATAGGCAGAGGATGATGAGCTTTTTGAAGCTGTATGGATTCTCCGGAAGGAGGCTTGGTCCCATGTCTCTATCCACAATGGATGAGCACATAAGGGTGATCAAGCAGAAGATAAAAAGGGGAGAGCTTGTGGACCTTCATTCATCATCAAGTCAAGCTCAACCTGAAGTTGAGGTAAAGGTGGAACCTATAGAGACAACACCACCTACACCTGAAGCTGCACAACAACCAACTTCATCTTCTAACCCACAGCAGGGTTCTCCTCCCTATCCTTCTGAAACTGGGAGAGAGGAGATCCCAACTGAGAGGGAATCCACTAAAGAACCTGGTACTAAAAACCAACCCTCTCAGTTAAAATCATTAGGGAGGAAAAAGAGGATGGCCAAAAGAAGATCATCTTCAAAGAAGAAAAGAAGAAAGGAATCCTTCTCCCAACCTCAGGATGAGTCAGAACATCATGAGGAAGTGCATGAATAGGACTCTCAACCAACTCCTATCATAGTAGAGCCTCTCTCTCTTGGAAGACAAATTCTGTCCTGGACTTTTGTTGAAGATCCAGACAGATGGTATGTCACTAGAGATCAGGGAGAACAACATGTCTACTTCACAAGTGACATGCTTGAACTCCCTCTGCATGATCTCTATGACATGAGAAGGTACTTCATGAGTCTGAAGAATCCAGATCTGCTGATGAAGAAAGGAATTCTAAAGATCCTCATGTGGACTATCCCAGTCTGAAGAACCTCTCTGTTTTGGTAGCATCAGCTTAGGGGGAGTTTGTAGGAACCTCTAAAGTTAAGAGGCTGATGCAACCAAAAGATACCAAAACAACCAAGTCTTCCAACATGCACTTTGGAACAAAGGTGAACTAGCTTCGGAAGTTTTACACACTCAAGAAAAATGCTAAGTGTAAAATCTTCTGAAGCCAAAGTTAAGAAGAAACTGCTACGGAAGCTTTACACTGAACTTGGAAAATATTCTAAGTGTAAAGTCTTCCAAAGCCAAAGACTTAACTCTTTTGAAGGTAAAAGATGAAGTCTTCCGAAGCTCTCAAGACATAGTCTTCCGAAGTTGTTTAAAGACAAGGCTGAGTTTCTTCTGAAGAGAGAGAAAATATACCTTTTCCATCAACTTTGTCATAAAGCAACCTACTTTCTGCTGCATGCTCTGGTAGTTCACCTGCTATCACTAGTTGGTGGAACTTCCATACTTTATGATAAAGTAGATAAGGTCTTCGCCTGCAAGTTTCTGTTTTTGTTCCTTCTTGGCTTTTTGTAATAGGAAAGTCAGTGAGCTATGGCTTGTCATAGTCACTAGTCAAAAGGCAATCTGCCTTTTGACTTTAGGCTGATCTTGTTGCCTAGATTAGTCACTTCCAACCGTCTTTTTGCATATTGACGGTTGTAGGATGTAGTATAAGTAGTCTCTGGTTCTTGTATTCAATAGATACTTATACAACACTTGTAATAGAACTAGAGAAGCAATATACAACTTCCTTGAAAATTTTATCTTGTGTTCTTGCTCTTGCTTTTACTTGTGTTTGTCTTGTATCTTCAGTAAAAGTTCATAGTTCCCTATTTGAATTGTTAAGTGATCTTAAGATCCTCCTAAGTGTGTTAACTAAGTGCAATCTTAAGTACCCTTTAACGGTCCTGCAGTTTCCCCGACCCTTTAGTCAAGTTCATATGGTTACGGTTTCAGGTTTGGGCCATAATGATCGAGTTATTGTGTATATACGTTTGATTTCATGTTGCTACCTATCAAGTATGTATCTGTGGTGTCGTATGTATGTGTTTGTGCATGCGGTGTGTGTATGCTAGACAATAGAGTGATGGGGTGTTGTGGGTGTGGTTTGCAAGTGTTGTGTGGGTTACGGTTTCAGGTTGGTGTACGTATGGGGTCATCGGTGATCCGGGTTGTGTGGGTTCATCATGTGTGTGATCTTGGTGTGTGTGTGTGTGCACCGGTGTCTTCTCCGGGGTTGTTTTAGGGTGCACTGATCTCAACAGTGGGGTAACTTAAACAATCTTTCTGTTTGCATGGTGTGTGTTGATCAAGTGCTAATAATTCAAGGTTTAATTGATCTAAATGCTTGATTTTACATCATGATTGTGGTGGAATAGTTTCAAGTTGTTTGTGTTTTGATTTATAGGTAATTGGAGCTAAAGGAGGCTTATTTGAGAGAAAAAGGAGCAAAACACAAAACTACAAGGACTAAAGATGTAAACATCAAAAGTTACAAAAAAGCACAAAATTAGGCATACCGGCGTACCATATGTCGGGTATGGGAGTATAATACGTAGGTCGGTGTATGGGCGGCATATCAATGGGCATATTTGACAAAAATTACAGAAAGTTGGGCATAGGAAGCTGAGGGGGGCGTATGATAAGCCGCCCCTGGGCGTATCATACGCCGGTATGCAACTAACAACCAAATTTTGTGGATCTTGATGTCTACTTAAACCTATCCAACCCCAACTCGAAGTACAACTTTTCCCAGCCGAAATCCAGTAAATTCAAGGTGATTTTGGGTGTTTTCAAGCTTCCTAACACACACCAAATCATCATATAATGAAGATTGAAGATTCAATAAAAACCATGAGTGGCTAAGTTCTTGTTGATTGCTTTCAGGAGTACAATTCATGTTAAGTGAAACAATTGGTATGTTTGGTTAGGGTTTTTTGTATTGAACAATGGATTAGTGAATGAAATTTTATGTTTTGATTTAGTTAAAAGGTTTACTTATAAATAAAGTTGTGTGCTTGATTATCAGTTTTTGGTTTCCTTGCATCGTGAGCTCATTAAAAAAAGTAGACAACATGATATAGGTGAATTGGTAACTTTGTGAATGAAAGAGTCTTAAAAGATTGTTCCTTTGTTATTACTTTAATTAAAAGCTAAAATCTTGAAGTATTGTTTCTTAAAAACCCTAATTTAAAAGTATCAATTGTGGTTCTTGCGGAATTTGAAACCCGAAAGTGATTGTTTGTCATTATTTAGTTAAATCAGTTCAAAGATTCTTGCTTTTTACAATTGTGTTCATTAATTCATTCAAGGTTTCAATCTTTAATTATAAAGTTTGTGTCTTTTAGTTAATCGATTTAGAATTGTTAAACACTTTCCACATATTCCCTGTGGAGACGACCTTAGAATTGTTAAACACTTTCCACATATTCCCTGTGGTGACGACCTTACTTACCCTTACACAATAAAGGTAGCTAAGACTGATATAATTAATTAGTTTTTGATAGAGTCTCGACAACCAGATCATGTGTTCAAATTGCATGTGTTTAGAGTGTGTTAGGGTGCACAACCGAGAGGTTGGGGTTGGTAGAAAGAGTGTTCATGCATGGTGGTAGTAGGTGGGTTGTGTGGAGCATGGCGTGGGTGTTTATCGATTGGTGATATGCTAGGGTTGGTGGTGTGCATGGTTCTTTGGTGCACTTTATGTGTGTGTGAGACATGTATCATGCATGTATGTGTGAGTTATACATATCATAGGTGTGTGATAAATTTGGTTTTATATTTGTGTTATATTTAGAGTATTGTGTGTGTTTTTATAATATTATATTATACGTGAGATTTATATATTCTACATTATGTATGTGTATTACATTGTGACTGAGACACGAAAACAAAACCTTATACTTCCAATTTTAATAATTAATGTTAATTAAACATTCAATGAACTCCAGGTGTTCCGGAAACCTAATTACCTGCTCTCTGCATTATTTCTTATGCTGTGCTACTCAATGTGAGTTTACGGCCCACTTGTCATATACTCTTTTTGGGGAAAAGAAACATCATTTTAAATGTTTATTAGTTTGATCAGTATTACTGTAATTATCGCTTGATAACTAGTGTTGTACCATTTTAAGTCCTCACTTTTGAACCATTAATTCAGGTACTATGGCGAGGTAATTCTGAGTAGATCTACTGGGTTTGACAAACCCCACCCGGGTTAGTCATGCTAGCATGACTGCATGTCAAACGGGTGTTTAATTAACCTAATTTCTATTGCTGTGTTCTGGTAACCACAACCGAGGCATACTTATATTAGTTAGCTTCGGTTGCGAACTTCATACACTATGTAACTTGTTATGTAGACTAGCTATCTACTGATATTACTTTGTTTACTGGATCTATTTTCGATTATAATACTGTTTATCAAAACCTGTGAACTCACCAACCCTGTGTTGACACTTTAGCATGTTTCTTTCAGGTTCTTAAGGTGTACACAACAAGGAGCATTTTCACTATTGCATACATTCTGAGTATTTTAAACAGTTAAACAATGTTTCTACAAATTATATTTCTTTGAGTTGCGCGTGTTTTGCGCTATTTAAATTATGAATGTTTACGCTTCCGCAAATGTTTTCATGAACCTGTTATTAATTAGGCTTTTGAGATTTTTCTAATAATAATGGACAACGATGTTTTGTAATTAATGTGTCGTTTGGTGTAATTATCGGCTGAGATCCTTGTAAAGTTATATTAGAAGGCTGATGCAACCAAAGAAGCCAAAACAACCAAGGAGCTTCCTGCATGCATCCACTAATGTACAAGGTAGAAGTTACTTTAGAAGTTTTACACTCATCACAGAAACTATTCTAAGTGTAAAATCTTTCAAAGACAAAGACCAAATCTTCCAAAGCCAAAGATGAAGTCTTCCGAAGCTTCAAAGACAAAGTCTTCTGAAGCCAATAAAGTAAAGACTAATTTCTTTCGAAGACAGAGAGGACATGCTTTCTCTGATCTACTTTTCCATAAAGCCGACTTACTTTTCGCTGCAACTCTGAAGACTCACCAACTTATACAAGTTGGTCAAAAGGTCCATGCTTTAGTAAACTGTAGATTATGGTCTTGAGTCTGTAACTTCCTACTTTGTACCTTTTATCCTTTTTATAATATATTAGGATGTGAGCTATGGCATGTCATAGTCACTAGTCAAAAGGCAATCTGCCTTTTGACTTTACATTGATCTTGTTATCTAGATTAATGTTTCCAGCTGGCCTTTAAAGTATGGCCGCCTGTAAAGTGTAGTATAATGTATCTCAGGTCCTTGTATTTCTTTTTGTGCTTTGTAACACTTGTAAAAGAACTTGAGAGCAATATACAACATTCTTGAAAACCATATTACTCTGTTCTTGTTATTAGTTCGGTCCCATTGTTTACTTGTGTTCTTAGTATCATTTACATAAACCCGGTTCCCCATTTGATCTGTTAAGTGTTCTAACACTCTCCTCATTATGAGACTTATTGTATTGACCATCCCTTAAACCGATCCTGCAATTGGTATCAGAGCATTTTAGGCTCTTGATTGTAAGATCTCACCATCTTAAATCCCTCCAGTTTCACAAAACACTTAACATCTCAAATGGCAGCTATCACAAAGGCTGATATGGAAACTGGTACTATGACAAAGTCTCCACTGATCACTCCTGATGATTTTGATACTTGGTGCCAAAGAATGGAAGGCTTCATCAAGTCTCAAGACTCCAGGATGTGGGGATCTATTGTCTCTAGACCTCATGTACCATCCACCTCTTCAGCTGCTATTGGTGGTGGTATGATACAAAAGGAAGTGGCTGACTATTCTGAAGAAGACTGGAAAAAGATAGACATAGATCAGAAGGCCATGACCGCCCTCCAAACTGCTCTTCCAAACTCTATCTACAGAGGCTTCAAGAAGTGCAAGACTGCCAAGCAGGTATGGGATGCACTAAAGCTTATGTATGAGGGGTCAAATGAAGCAAAAGAGAACAAGAAGGACCTTTTGAAGCAGTAGTTTGAGAACTTCACCTTTAAGGCACGGGAAACCATGACTCAACAATACTTCAGGTATATTGAGATTGAAAGGGATTACAGAGAACCACAACATCATCTCATCTACTATCCTGACAACTCATAAAAGGGTCCTTTCATCACCTTCCCGGAGACACCAAGAGAGAGCTACACCCAAGGAAGCCCATTCCAAGAGACAAGCTCTTCACAAGCCTTTGTGTCTACTGATGAAAGCACAGGCAACTTTCTCTTTACCCTTGAAGACCTGGACTGTATCCATCCAGATGATCTGGAGTAAAAGGAAATAGTCTAGTAGATGGCTCTTCTCACTCATAGAGCCAAGAATTTTTACAAAAGGATAGGGAGGAAGTTTCCTAGCAATGCAACTAGTGGAAAGTTTGGGCTGGACAAAAACAAAGTGAAGTGTTACAACTGTAACCAAATAGGACACTTTGCTAGAGAGTGCAAGGCACCAAGAACAAGTGGTGGCCAAGCACAAACCAGACCAAACTACACTGATGGAGCTCCCTAGAATAAGAAGCCCAAGCAACAAGCTGCAGTTGCTGTTGAAGAAGGAGGCTTTGACTGGAGCTTTTAGGTCGAGGATGCATCTCCAAACCAAGCACTGATGGCAGATCATGAAGTAGCCAAGGAACAGCTAAAGACCAAGAGGAATGTATGGATCATTAATAGTGGCTGTTCCAGGCACATGACAGGCAATGGCTCTTTGCTTGAAAATTTTGAGAAAATCGATGGAGGGCCAGTTGCTTTTGGAGGAGATGCTGGAGGTTACATTACTGGAAGGGGCAGGGTCATAAATGGTAAGCTCAGCATTGAGAAGGTAAACTTTGTTAAAGAGCTTGAGTACAATCTACTAAGTGTATTCTAATTTTATGATTAGAGACACAACATACTCTTCACTGAGCATGAGTGTATTATTCTCAAACCCGGGGTGGTCATTCCTTAAGAGCATATCCTGCTTAGAGCCCTAGGAAAGGAAAGATGTACAAGATGGACCTGTAGGAAACATCTCCCTCAGGAGAAGTTTCTTGCTTTCTATCTAAAGCAAATAGTGACGAGTTTTTCCTGTGGCATAAAGGAATGTTCCATGTAAACTTTAAAAACATGAATAAATTAATTAAGAATGATTTGGTAACTGGAATGCCAAAGAAAGAGTTTACAAGTGATGACCACTGTGTAGCATGCCTGAAAGAGAAGCAACACAAAGTGTCTCACAAGCCAAAGGAAAGGAACTCTATCACTACTCCCTTACACTTATTACATATGGATCTCTTAGTCCCCACCAGTGTAATAAGTTAAGGAAGGACCTTATATTGTTTAGTGATCACAGATGACTTCACAAGATTCACTTGGGTCTTTTTTCTTAGAACTAAGGATGAGACTTTTGAGATCTTGAAGAACTTCATTTTGAAAATTGAGAATCAATGTGATCACAAGGTCAAAACCATAAGATGTGATCAAGGAATAGAATTTAAGAAGTAGATCCTTATACATTTTGTGATGAAAAAGGTATTACAAGATAATATAGTGCTCCCAGGACTCCTCAGCAAAATGGTGTTGCTGAGAGGAGAAATAGGACACTTATTAAGGCTACAAGAACCATGATGTCTGACTCTAAACGGCTCATCACCTTCTGGGCAGAGGTAGTCAACACAGCCTGCTATGTGCAAAACAGAGTTTTAGTGGTTAAGACTCATGGTAAGATTCCTTATGAGCTGTGGCACAAAAGGAGACCATTTATTGGTTTCCTCAGGTCATTTGGATGTCCTTGCACCATCTTGAATACCAAAGATCAAGTAGCCAAATTTGATGAGAAATCAGATGATGGACACTTTATTGGATACTCCTCCCAAGCTAAGGCTTATAGAGTATACAATCTCAGAACTAGAGTAGTTGAGGAATCAGCCAATATGACCTTCAATGAGCACACTCCTAGATTTAAAGGTTTTGGTCCTGATTGGCCATTTGATCTTGATTTAGTTACCAACTGTTTTAACAAATCTTATGAGAATGTTTTAGGATTTACAGGTAACTTATCAACAGGAGATCCTAACCCAAGATTTAAGCTAAGAAGACCAAGCAAGCATACTACCTTAGCTCCAGTGGTAACTAACTCTACAAGTGAAGATCCTATCAGCACAAACATGACAAATTCAGCTGATACATCTGAGATGGCTACACATTCTAGCTCAGAGGCTCAAAAATTAGGTGAAGGAGCTTCAAATGTAGGAGGAAATGGAAGTGGTGACAGTGATCAAGAATTTCTTGATGCTGATAACCACTCCATAGAAGATAACATAAATGATGTCACACACTCATTAGATCAACCTCTCTTGATAAATGTGCTGATGTGGTGGGTGACACTCCATTGCCAGATCTGAATTTCTCAAATTTAGATCTTTCTAATCAACTTGTTGTGATCCCTCAACTCAGGATCCACAAGTCATACCCCACTATGGAAATGTTGATACAGGGGTGAGAACAAGAGGACAAACCCATGACAAAAATGTTTGTCTATACTCTTGCTTCTTGTCCCAGATAGAGCCAAAGAAAGTTGATGAGGCTTTAAAGGATGGAGGTTGGGTTGAAGTAATGCAAGAGGAGCTGCTTCAATTCAAAAGACAAAAGGTTTGGAACCTTTGTCCTCTTCCTCAGGGGAAGACAACCATAGGAATCAAGTGGGTTTTTAGAAACAAGAAGGATAATAGAGGACTTATCATCAAGAATAAGGCCAGACTAGTTGTTCAAGGATACATACAAGAAGAGGGAATTGACTACACAGATGTTTTTCCTCCTTTGGCAAGACTTGAAGCTGTAAGAATATTCCTGGCTTTTGCTGCATCCAAGGATTTCAAGGTCTACCAACTTGATGTTAAGTGTGCTTTCTTATATGGGGTGATTGATGAAGAGGTGTATGTCAAACAACCACCTGGCTTTGCAGACCCAGATCATTCTAATTATGTCTGCAAGCTTGATAATCCTCTTTATGGGTTGCACCAAGCTCCAAGAAAGTGGTATGAGACACTATCTTAGTATCTCTGTCAACATGGCTACAAGAGGGGTACTATAGATGGAACTCTCTTCATCAAAGGAACAGGGAATGACTTAATGCTGGTTCAAGTATATGTAGATGACGTTTTCTTTGGGTCAACTAATTAAAGCTCTTAAAAGACTTTGAGAGGCGTATGAAGAATAGATTTGAAATAAGTGCCATGGGGGAACTCAATTTTTTTCTAGAAATTCAAGTGAAGCAAGTTGACAATTGCATCTTCATAAGTCAGTCAAAGTATGTACAAGACATACTTACAAGATTCAACATGAGTGATTTTAAGGTTGCCAAGACACCCATAGCCAAAAACCACTCCTTTGGACCTGATCTTGAGGGGGAGTGTGTGGATGAACATCTCTATAGGGCTACGATTGGGTCTCTTATGTATCTAAGTGCCAGCAGGCCTGATATCATGTTTGCTATATGTGATGATCTACATAGGTTGGACTCACTATAGTTGATAGGTTTATTTTGATTATGTAATAGTTTAATTGTTAGTTTTATCTAGTATTTAGTATTTCTTTGTAATTTTGTATTCCAGCAAATCTACGGTCAAAACTATAGTTTCACCCGGAGTCAGCTGATTCAGTTCACCCGACGAATTTATAGTTTGCTGCCGGGTGAAACTAGTAGTTAGACAGGCAGTTTCGCTAGTCCAGCGAAACTAGGTTTCTTATATATTGTAATCTTTTTATCTTGTAAGGAACTTTTGGCAAAACCCTAATATAGAATATTTGTGTTGCAATTGTATGTGTGTGGCTGGAAGTTCATTATCTATATCATTGAGTCTTTGTTATTGCAATTAATGGTTTATATTCATTGAATTTCATTATGTTATTGTGTTTATAAGTGTTGAGTCAATCGAAAATCATTGTCAAGCATCAAGTGCACTGTTGAATCGATCATTAGGACCAACAATATGGTATCAGAGCCATTGTGCTTTTGATTAGGTTGTTTTTGGGCAATTTTTCGAAAGAAAGTTACTGTTCCATCAATTTTCAAATCTGTTTTGGGGTGTTTTTGTTATGGAAAGTGATTGAGGATTGAACGTTTTGGATATGCAAAGCTATAGTAACCATCAGATTCCAAATTCATTGTGTTTTGAATGAGATTGGGTTGATTCTGTTCTGAAAAGGAGTTTCAGATTCATCGGGTGAATTTATATTTCGTCCAGCGAATTTACCAGCGAAACTGCTGGATTTGGTGATTTCAAATTCGGGTGCTATTGTCAGCGAAAGTAGTCCATCTTTGAACGAAAGTTCAATTCTCTGCTAGTCACTACAAGCGAAAGTGCTGGCGAACTTATTTTAGAACGAAAGTTCTACTAATCTCAGTGAAACTATTGCCAAAACTAGAGTTTTTGATCATTTTTTCGAGCGAAACTGCTGCCTGTTTCCCAGCGAATCTAGTAGCGAATTTGCAAGCGAAGTTACCAGCGAAACTGCCAGTCTGTCAGCGAAATTATCCTCTTTTAGCTAATGATGTCCACCAATATTACCATATCTGACTTGGAGAGTGTTGCTCCTAATAGGCCACTGAGGCTTATAAATGGTGATAACTTTAAGGATTGGAAAAGATGTTTGAAAGCCTTCTTTTACTACACTGATCATAACCAATAGGAATCAATTGTAAATGGTCCCCACACTCCAACTGTCACTGTTGGTCAAGTTACTTCTCCAAACACCGATTCATCTACCTTCACTGAAAAAGACTTGAAGTTAATTGATCGTGATCAGAAAGCTTTTGGAGCTTTAACTCTCTGCTTATCTTAAGACATCTATAACCGATTTGCTGAACATAAGAATGCAAAATCTTTGTATGACTCATTGTGTGAATTCTATGATGGAAATGAGGATCTGAGGAAAGACGGGAAAGCTCAAGCTGAAAAGGAGTTTAATTCATTTGTTGGACACAAAAATGAAAGCCTTACTGACATAACAAATCTATTTGTATCCATCTCAAGCACCTTAAAGAAATATGATGAGCAGTTGGGAAATCATGAACAAGTCTCTAAACTCTTGGACTCACTTCCACCTCAATGTAGCCTACAAGTTAGGATGTTAAAGCAGGAAAGAAACTTTGTTGATTACAAACTTTTGGATGTAATCAACAAACTAAAATCTTTTGATTTGGATTTAAAGAGAAGAGAATGCAATCAATCCATGATGCCAGCCACTGTATATCCACAAAATGCTACATTAATGTCATCCGCTGCAAACTCGTATATGTATGGTTCAGCTTATGGTGGTTCTAAAGGATTTGGTGCTTCAAATATGTCTAGTGGGGGGTCTACAGGTGTTAGTTTAAGCTCAAAACCTTCTGTCACTACTCAGATTCTATCAGATACTATGGCATTATTTGGGATGTTCATGCACAGTTATGAAGCTTTAGTTGCAGGGGAGTTAAAGGGAAAAGGAATGACTGTTGAAGACATGTATCAAGTTGATCCAGATGGCTTAGAAGAAACAGACATCCAATGGCAAATGGCCATGCTCACACTACGTGCAAGAAGATTCATGGAACGAACTGGTAGAAGGAGCTTTGGAAATCAGAATCAGAATTCTAAGCTGGGTTTTGATAAGTCAAAATTAAGATGCTTCAATAGCTAACAACTGGGGCACTTTAAAAGAGAATGTCCAAATCCTATCATTTCTGAACCAGGAACTTCTAGAACTTCTAAAGTTATCCCCATTACTGACAAAGAAGAAGTCAAGTCAAAGAAGGAAACGGCTCTTATCTCAAATTTTGATTGGAGCGCAGAAATTAAGGAAACTAAGGAAGAAATCAATCATGCACTAGTGGCTGAGTTAGTGGATAGTAAAGTGGAATCTATTGATGACTTTGATCCTTTTAGAGAGCTTAAGGTTGAGACTCAAGATGTTATTGGTGAAAGCAGCAAGAAAAGGGTTCAGGATGAAGAGAAAAAGGTTGAGACAGCTGAAGTTGAAGAGGGTGGATATGAGAAAGCAGGTATTGAAGATGAAAAAAAGATGGATGAGTCAGAAGAAAATGTGAAAGAGGATAGTAAAGCTGAGAAGGATAGCAGGAAAGCAGTGGAGGATGAAGAAGACAAGAAGAATACTTCGGTCTGTTAGTGTGACAAGGCCCTAGCTGCTGAAAAGGTAGTTATGGGTCTCCCTTATGAGGTAATTCAAGACATGTGCTCTCCTCCTTGCAAGATCCGTTTATTTGGGGTTTATAAGGCAAACAGACTATTGTTGGATAATGAAAAGGAATTGAAACAAATTAATAAGGAACTTAAAACTAATGAGTCTAAATATTTTGTTAAGTTAAATGAAGCATTAAAAGAAAATGAGCATTTAAAAAGAAATCTTTTGGAAAGAAACGTTGAAATAAAAGCTTTAACTGAACGTGTGGCACTTGCTGAATTTGAAACAAGCAAATTAAAAACCAAACTTGATAAATGGACAATTTCTGGGATGAAACTTGAGGAGCTTTGCATGAATCAAAGGGGGGCTAGAATTAATACTGATTTGGGAAGCAAAGAAACCACTCATGTTTATCCTCCACCTAGCACTTATTGTTATTCTCCTATGCCTACACCTCATCCGACTAATGAATTAATTCAAAAAGATACTGACAGTTTGTATACAGGTTTAGAAGGAGTAAATCATAAGGAGATTTGAGAGGAATATGATTATGGTGCAAGTAGTGGCATGGGCATCTCTAGTTTTAATGTTTCAAATTCCAAAAAGTCTTCTATAGATAGTAGCTTAAGTAGATTTATGTCACAAACGTCTGTCACAGACAGTAGTTCATGTAGCCCTAGTTCTAGTTCATCTTGTTTATCCTCTGATGTCGATGAATCTAATGATGATGTTTCAAACTCACTTGATTATAGTTATGATAATTGTTTACCTAATGCTTCAAATAGACGTTCACACCCAAATTAATTTAAAAAGTTTCTTTCACATCCTATCCCATCTTTCACACCCAGTCAGATTTCAAATCTTAAAGATATTGAGACAACTTCCTCAAACGTTAACAATATTAACGAAAATGAATCCGGATTTGCTAAAATGAAAGTTACAAAGGAAATATTAAAAGAATCACATGACTCATGTAGCAATTCGAATTCTTACACGTCTGAAGGTGAGGAAGAAATCTTAACTGATCAAGTATCTTTTTTAAGATGTAACAAGAAAAGATTGAAGTCCCGATGTTTTAGATGTGGAAAGGATGATCATGTTCTTAAAACTTGTCCTGCATTTGTTAATAGAAATATAAATCATAGTTCCTTTAGAAGTATATTAAATCATTTTGTAAGTAATTTCTTTTGTAAAAAGTCTTTCGTTTCAACGCCTAAGTCAGTCAAGACTTGGGTCCCAATTTCCAAGTCTTAATAAATTTTTGTTTATGCCAGGAACATTCCAGAAGAGCTATCAATAGTTTTTTGCATGTTGACAGTGGATGTTCAAGGCATATGACCGGGTTGAAGGACTTACTCACAAATTATCAAATAATTAATGGAGGATATGTTGCTTTTGCTGGTGATAAGAAGGGTGGAAAAATGATTGGTCAGGGTGAAGTCTCAAACGGTTCTTTAACTCTGGAGAAAGTGAATTATGTTCCTGAATTAGCATTCAATCTGCTAAGCGTGTCACAAATTTGTGATAAAAATATTCCAGAGCTGTTTATGTTCCTGAATATGTTGATGCCTCCAGTTGCTGTTGCCAAGTGCTGTGGACACAACATCAAATGATGGATTACGGGATAAATTTTCTTCATACACCACTTTTCTGTGATAATGAAGTTGCTATTGGGATTGCCAAAAACCCAATTCATCATACTCGTACCAAGCACTTTGAAACGAGAATTCATGCCATCCGGGATGCTCAGGAAAAGGGTTTTATAGATATCATTCCGATTGATACAAAAAACCAATGAGCGGATCTTTTCACAAAAACATTTGATAAACCACGTTTTTATGAATTGATTTCCATGTTGGGTTTAATATCCTTTTAAAACCTCTTTCTTATCTTATGTGAATCATTCTGTAAATAACTCTTTTTGTTTATAAACTTTTTTGATAAACTTCTGAGTCCCATATACATAAAAAAAAGAGAAATTTATTTTCAGTGACTTCTAAAAAGAAATTTCGGGGGAGAATATAAAGATCTATTTTTATTTGTCTAAGGTTTAATTTTGCCTTTTCAGGAACTTCATGTAAAAGAAGTTTGAAGGAGAATCAATAGCATTGTTTTGGATATGCATGGTAGGCTCAGCCCGATATCAAAGTAAACAGTGATCGTGTAGCCTAATTAGAGTTTAAGAACTCAATGACAAGGATTATCCTCATGATATCTCAGCCTGCACAAAGCTACAAGGACTTGTCTAATATGGGTTGAGAGTTTCATATCTTTGCCTTGATGTATAAATTTTAAATAAAATGGGTGACATATCTCGTGCTTATCTCCTCTGCTATATGTGAACATTGACCTGGAGTGATGATCTCCTCTGTTATACGTGAGTATAGACCTGGAGCTCTCATCAGCATATTCTGATAAACTTCTCTGTTATACGTAAGTATAGACCTGAAGCTCTCATCAACGAGATAAAATGATTATCTCCTCTGTTATACGTAAGTATAGACCTGGAGCTCTTATCATCTGTCCCCATATTCAGAATCATCGTTGAAATATATAAGAGTTCAAGCAAAGTTAATTATATTGCTCAATAAACCATAAAGAACAAGATTAGTACTTTGCTGAATATCTGTGGGATCCAAGTCATCTGAGTTTTTCAATGAATTCAAAACATGATAAAATAGCTGCAGATTACTTGTTGAAAAGAGGAAGGCATGAGTTTAAAAGGACAAACATATCAGCAATCCAGCAAATCTTTGACTCTCCAGATCAATTTCTTGAAAAAGAAGTCTCTATATCCTTTTATTTTTTCCTTATTTGTTTTAAATTCTTTGTTATGTGCTGATGTTGTTGGATGAAGAATGTTTTTCATAAAAGCCATATAAATTTAATTTTTTTAAGTTTTTGGCTGCAGCGAAACTACAGTTTCACTAGCAGGTTCGCCGAGCGAATCTATAGTTTCTCCCGGCACTATCGCTGTTCACCGAACACTGATTTCTTTTGTGATGCTAAGTGAAACTACAGTTTTGCTGCCAGCGAAACTAGGTCATATATATGGCACAATGTGTTCATCATTTCACATTATGTCGTGCGAATCTAACCCTAGTTTCTCTGTGGCCGAAACTAATTGATCCCTTTTGCATCATTTCCGTCGAGATAGTTTGTTTCTAAACCATTTGGTAGGTATTGTGTCTCTGAATTAATGGTTTAATCGTGGTTTTATGGCTTAATCGATAGTTTTGGGTTGATTTGCTGGTTCGAAACTTCGCCGGTTTCGTCCAACGAATCTACCAAACTTATCCAGCGAAACTAAACGAAAGTTCCTTGTTGCGAGCGAATCTATCTGGTTATGTTGTCCAAGCATACCTGACAGTTTCACTCGAACCTTTCCAGCAAAACTATACTTTCGCCCAGCACAGGGAAACTATTGTTGTTTTTAAATTTTTCTTATTGGTTAATTATCTTTATGTTACATCTTACTTACCTATGTTTATATTTTGCAGTTCATGGCAAACTTAAAGTTCGATGAGAAGACTAATATTATGGCACTATTAGACGACAGTAATCCAAAGACTGTTGGATTTAGAGATTGTATTAGATGGCTGAAGCAGTCTTCCATTCACTATGCCATATCTCATTTACCCACGATCTAAGACATTCACATTAGAGATTTTTGGGTTAATGCAGAATGTGACTTGGGATCTACTCCACACAGGATTACTTCAAGAGTTCTTGGGGAAGACATGGTTATTAGTGCTGAAACGGTTGAGAGGGTATTAAGGTTGGAAGATGATTGTGGAGATGAAGTTAGTATGTCTGATGCTGAAGTCCTTAATGCTTATCGAAGCATTGGGTATGAAGGACCATCTTTTGGGTCAAAGAAAGAAATTAAGAAGTCATTTTTGTCCAAGGAATGGAGATACATTGCCCACGTGTTCATTATGTGCTTGGATCATAGAAAGGGAGGATCAGATGGTTTAAATGCACAGTGGGCAAAGGCCATGATTGTATTCTGTAGAGGAAAAAAGGCAAATATTGCAAGACTAATATTTGACTGTATGACTGAAAATGTTATGGCCTTAAAGAAGGACAAATGGTTGTTATATCCAAGGTTTATCCAGATTATCATTAATGCTGAGAAGCCCAATTTGCCAAGACATGGGGAAGTTAAGAGGCTGATGCAAATGAATACAAGAATATTTGCAGACTGCTCAGCTATTAGACATGACTTCAGCGGTAAAATAACATATTTACTGGAAAACATGTATCCTGCCGAGAGATGGAACTACATAAGAAGGTTGAATGAAAATGAAAACAAAAATGCTGAAGAAAATTAGGATAAACAAGCTGAAGCCATAAAGAAAAGGAAGAGGTATGCAAAGGAGAAAGAATATGATCTAGATGTTGAGATTGATGAAGTTGAAGAGGAGCTGCGGACTCAAAGAGAGAGAAGGACCAAAAAAAAGGCTGATCAAGGGGAACCGGCTCATGAAACTAAAAGGAGATCTAAGCATAAGCAGCCGGTGTTCAAAGAAATGAGGGATCCCTGATCTGAACTGGATCAAGATGTGATCAGAAATGTAAATACTTCATTGGCTAATGAACTGAGCATGATTAAAACTAAGTTGGTTAATCAGGAGTTAAGAGAGAAGGAGAAAGATAAGCAGATAGAAAGTATGAAGGTTATGATGATGGACCAGCAGGAACTTATCAAAAGGTTATTGAAGGAAGTGAATGAGCTCAAAGGAAAAGTTGGTGACACAAACCAACTATCACAAGAGGAGCTGGATGATCTGACTGGCACATCAAAGTATTCGTTCCTGAAAGTGGGGAGGTCATCTGGTATGGGAGGAGAAGCAAGTACGGCTAGAGGTGGTGCAAGTGGAAGTGGTGTAGGAGGTGAAAAGGTTGTTGAGACAGAAGCAGAAAAGAGAGTAGATGAAGGAGGAGATGTGAGAGAGGAGCCTGTGATTATTGAGGTTGAATTTGTTGATTTGGGATTGGACATAGACACAGACTTAACTGGAGCTGAGGTGATTAGAGAAGAAACTAATGAAGGAAATAAAGAGGATACAAGGAAGAGACTGACTGATGAAGAGGAAGAGTATGAGGAACAACTGGTTGATTATGATTCAGAGCCTGAATACTATGAAGTGGAGGAGTGCCCAATGACTTATATGGCATAAAGGGGTTGAGAAGAAGGTGATGTGTTTGAACTAAGCAAAGAAGACTGGTTTGTGAAAGAAAAGGAACCAGAAGAGCTAACACCTCTATTTCAAAACATCAATGAACCAAGCAAGAAGAAAAGTGATAAGAAAATAGTGAGCTGGAAATACAATTCTGAATTGAAAATGTTTATGATTAAAAGAAGGGGTGGTGAAATTTCATATATGCATAAAAGGAAGGCGTTCAAGACCTTGCCTAGATGGGATTTGAGGAGGTTAGCTGAAATTCCACTTTTGGATGCCCACCTGAGTGAACGTGCTATGTTGTTGGAAAAGGAGATTAAGGCAGGAATGAAAGAAAATTTTGAAGCTTTTGGGTATATGAAGACAGAAAGAAAGAGATCGAAGAAAGACCTGGATTGGGCCACTGGAAAGGGAAAGATTGTGTTAAAGCTGAAGCCAGCTAAAACTATTAACAGAATAAGGGTGCCCAATCCATTTCCCCCTAGGCTACAAAATTTTGAAAAATGGTTTTATGATAACAATACTGGGAAGCAGTCATTAGGTTGAAAGGTGGTGCTGTGTTCAAGCTGTTTGACCCAATGGAAGTATTTTCATTTTGTGATGAAGATCTTATGATTCTATGTGAAAATCAAATTAAGGCTGGAGCTGGAGCTGAAACGAGAAGAGAAGCTAGTCTGTTTACGAATGTAGCAAATAAAGCTCGAGGAGTAAGGGCAGAGGTTAGGGAACTTGCTGAGAAAGTATCCAAGGCTGACGAGTTAAGGATGGACATGCAAGATCTTACCAGACAATTTGCTAGAGCAAGTGCAAGAGCTGAAGAGGAGAGGGCAGCAGGAGCAGAACCAGAATCATCAGATAAAGCTGAAGAAGGTGCCAGAGAAGAGCAAGAAGATTGAGAGTGAGGTCCAACCTAGGGGGAGAATTGATGATCTACATAGGTTGGACTCACTATAGTTGATAGGTTTATTTTGATTATGTAATAGGTTAATTGTTAGTTTTATCTTGTATTTAGCATTTCTTTGTAATTTTGTATTCCAGCAAATCTACGGGCGAAACTATAGTTTCGCCCTGAGTCAGCTGATTCAGTTCACCCGGCGAATCTATAGTTCTCTGCCGGGTGAAACTAGTAGTTAGACAGGCAGTTTCGCTAGTCAGCGAAACTACCAGTGAAACTAGGTTTCTTATATATTGTAATCTTTCTATCTTGTAAGGAACTTTTGGCAAAACCCTAAACAGAATATTTGTGTTGTAATTGTGTGTGTGTGGCTGGAAGTTCATTATCTATATCATTGAGCCTTTGTTATTGCAATTTATGGTTTATATTCATTATATTTCATTATGTTATTGTGTTTATAAGTGTTGATTCAATCGAAAATCATTGTCAAGCATCAAGTGCACAGTTGAATCGATCATTAGGACCAACAATGTGCATCTGTGCAAGATATCAAGCCAACCCTAAGATGTCACACCTGGTTGCTATCAGGAGGATTCTTAGATATCTCAAAGGTGCTCCCAAGCTTGGCCTTTGGTATCCAAAGAATTCTGACTTCAATCTGTATGCCTATACAAATAGTGACTATGGTGGCTGCGGCATGACTGCAAAGTCTACATCTGGGGATGTCAATTCCTTGGTGGAAGGATAGTCTATTGGCAATGCAAGAAACAATCCTGTGTGTCTGCATCAACTGCTGAAGCTGAATACATTGCTGCTGCAAGCTGTTGTGCTCAAGTGCTTTGGATTCAAAATCAGATGCTGGATTATGGATTCAACTTCAAAAAGACTCCCATTCACATAGAGAACAACAGTGCTATCTCTATTACAGAGAATCCTATACAGCACTCAAGGACAAAACACATCAACATTAGGTATCATTTGATTAGAGATAATTTTGAAAAAGGATTAATCAAACTAGTCAAAGTTAACACAAATGAACAATATACTGATCTATTCACTAAAGCTTTTGATGAACAGATATTCAAATATCTTGTATTAGCTATTGGGATGATTAACTTTGAAAAGATTTTCTTAAACTTAAATCAATTCTATTTCTAAAACTTGTGTGCCCTAAGTTGTCTATTTTATCACATTCATAAGCCCAGTTTATTTTGGAAGAAAATCTTTAAAATGATATTCCTTAGATTTTTTAAAATTTTTCCAAACATATTTTCTTTTGAAAAATTTCAAGTTGTCTTCAGAAGAACATTATATCTTCAAATCAACTAACTACTTATAAGAAATTTACCTTCGGAAGAAATTCTGAGATATCTTTCGAAGCTTAAATATGCCTCTAAGTATTTACATGTATTTAAAGGAAAATTTTCTTCCAAAAGCAATTAAGCCTCGGAAGATTTATTCTTTTTAGATTAAACTCCCAAGTCTAAATCTCTTCTGAAGTGAAAATTCTCTAAGTATTTTCCTTCCGAAGCAAAATTTTCAGCAAATCTTAGGAATATCTTCCGAAGCCAAAATTGGCTTCAGAAGCTTTTTCTTAAAACTTCCAAAGACAAAATTACCTTCGGAAGATTTTCAACTTCCAAGAAAACTACCTTTTTGGGCACTTTTTCAGAGGTGGGACCGAAATTCGGATTTCAAAGTTTATTCTTTTGCATTAACTTTGTCTCAAATCCATTTCATACATATTCTCTTAATAGTTCCCCCTCTTTTCACTATTTTCTTCATCTGCCTTTTCACTAACCTAAATTCACCCACAAACCGAATTTGTTCTTATCTTCCTTCACAGTAAAGCTACCTCAAATGGCTAACCCTGACCGTAGAAACCAACCCGATTTATCCATGCATCTTCACAGGCAACATAATCAAGTTGCTCTGTTAGACTCTGAGAAAGATCCTGGTTTCTCAGAGGTTTGCCGTTTTCTTTTGTTGTCAAACTACTTCACCTCCCTCACCATTGATCCTCTACTCTATAAGGATCATCTTTTGGAATTTTGGAGGACCTGCCAAGAGGTCACCATGGATGGAGAGAAGGAACTGTCTGCCACAGTGCAGGGGATCTTCATCACTCCAGCCTCCATAAACACTCACCTTCAGCTAGATGATTTAGAAGGTGATTTGTCCTTTCCAAAATCTGTTGTAAACCAGTCCTTTGAGCAGATGGGCTATGAAGGTGACTTCTCAGTAAGAACCTTCAGAAAGGGGAAGGCCTCCTCTTAATGGAAGTACCTCCTCCATGTGGTTATGCAAAGTTTATCCAACAAACATGGAGGATGGGACCAGGTTCCTGAAGATCTTTCTTTTATAGTCCATGGGATGGTTCAAGGGGTCAAGTTCAGGTATTCACAATTTGTATATACTAATTTACTTGCAAACTTGGGCTCCTTGGAATATTACATGTTCCTTAGATATGTCCAACACATTCTCAAATGTGAACTGGGCTTACAGTTAAAGGGAACAGGAAATGTTCTAAAATTAGGACAGATGAAGCCCGGCATCTTCAAGACTATAAGAAAGCCAATTGTTGGCTTCTCAGGGGTAGAAACAGCCATTATCCCAATAATGTTAGAGCTCATTGCTCAAGGTGACAACCTAGCAGCACTAGCTAGTGTTGAACCCACACCTTCTACTTCTCGACCACCAATACAGCCAAAAATAACCAACACCTACCAAAGAAAATCCAAACGAACCACTGCGCATGCAACTTAGTTTGTGCAGGCCCCTATATCATCACCTATATAGGAGGAAGTGGACACTGGAGCTCCCACTTCTCCTAAGGAGCAAGCCACTCTAATCTCACTAATGATCAGTGCTGAGGTTCCTCATGCTCAGTCTAATGAGCTGACAACCCCCACAGCCTTAAGACTTCACTCAGAGTCTCAAAACCCTAGTGAACAACCTTCAGGGGACAGTTACCATCCCCAGCCTCTTGATCTAAACCAACCAATCCCAAACCTTGAATTCTATGATAATGAAGACATGGGCTTCAGTGAGTATATGAGTCTCTCTTCTCCACCCTGCTCAAGGAGAGATGAGTACTCCTGTTTCTCCCATGTCTAGCCCACATCATCCACCTACTACTGAGGTTGATCTCCCTACACTTGTTTAGGAGGTCCATATGGAAGAGGCTCTCACTTTAGCAAGTGATTGCATCATTCAGACCTCAACCATTGCAACCCAGCCTCTTAACACTTCACTTGAAGTTATCATGATGTAGGGGAAATCCAGCAACCAAGAATAAAGTGCTGGTGATGAGGAAGAAGACCTTGGTCCTATTCTCTCATTGCCCTGTGATTCTTCTGATGAAGATGAGGGGAGTCTAAAACTAAAGGTTCAAAAACTGACAAAAACATGCACCTATTTAGTCTTAAAGATAAGTCACCTGGAATCTCAGGTGACTATCTTACAAAGAAGGGTCAATGACCAGCAACTTGAGATACCGATCTCAAGGGCAAGTTAGCTGAGAGACCACTTAGGAGAACTCAACCAGGTCCACAAGAACCTTTGGATGTGACAGACCCAACCCTAAGCTCACCTATGCAAGAAGGTGATACTACCAAAAAGGGGGAGAAAGTCGAAACAATCACAGAACCTGGGAGTTCTTCACAGAGTATAGACTTTGAGGATTCACCACCCTCACTTGCAATGGTTCATACTCAGCAACCTCCTCAAGTCTATATGGATGTGGACTAACTCATACAAAGTTTGTTTGAGGAGGGTATTCCCAGAGCTATGCCTACCCTATCTCCTTACTCTCAGAACCCAATTATGAGATGGAGGTATGACACTGATAGAAGAGCTCTAGTTATCTCTAGATCTTGGGTCAATAGGAAATTTTCATCTTTTTCAACCTGAGCTTCTATGAGAGCATTTATCTGATTGATCTTCCACTTGTTAACCCAAGTCAAAATAGACAAGCTACAGGATTAGCAGATAGGATTCAAGAAAGGGTGCTAGAAGAATTCAAGCTGAGGACAAGACTATATAGACAGAGGCTAACATGTGAGATTTTTGGTCAACTAGATGTTAAGGTGTACCCTAAGATTAGCTTCGAAGGGGAATCCTGACTGAAGGCCCAGAAGTTGAACCTGTGAATCTTGAGACATGAATTTTTTCGGCACCCATTACTCTCAGTGAGGCACCAGTTGGTGAAGGTGCTTGACAACCTCTCTCTGGCCAGAGCTTGACTGCTAAACCAAGCAATGAAGGCCAAAGCTCTCTCCACCCTGAATCACCAAGGCCTGTGAGTGACAAAGGGAAATGGAAACTGACTTCTGAGGAGATTGAGGAGGAGGAAAGAGAGAGGAAGAGGAAGCTAAGGGGAGAAAGTTCAAGAGGGTCTCCAGGCTTCATGGAAGCTGCCATCAGGGCTGTCCCTTAGCCAAATACTCTGGATGATGAGTTGAGGGCAGCCAGGATAAACTACTTGGGGACCAAAAACTATAACATGGATGAACTACTCTCTCTTCCCTTAGATGAACTGAATGAACTGGCTGACAAGGAGTTGTCCAAGGAGAGGAAAAAGGCAGAGGATGCAACATTGCTCCTTAAAAACATAGAAGAAAGGAGACAGAAAATGTTCTACAAGCATGCTCCTACCCTCTCCCCAATTCAAAAAAGTCCTGAGACAGAGGCTGTGGCAACTACACAACCTCAGGTAGACAAGGAAGTTGATAGACTGAACATGATCAACTACCTGAGTGCCACAGGACTCTATCAGGCATCAGCACTTCTTCCCTTATCATATGAGTATGTTGAATTTGAGTATCTCAAGCAGCTGGAGCAACAAGTCATCAAGGAACAAAAGGCTGCTAAGAGAAAACTAAAGGAAGAAGATGCAAAGTCAAAAGCCATCATCCAAAAGAGCCAAAAGAAGTCTGCTGACAGACAAAGGATGATGAGCTTCTTGAAGCTGTATGGATTCTCTAGAAGGAGGCTTGGTCCAATGTCTCTATCCACTATGGATGAGCACATCAGGGTGATCAAGCAAAAGTTTAAGAAGGGGGAGCTTGTTGACTTGCATTCTCCACCAAGTCCAGCTCAACCTAAAGTTGAGGTCAAGGTTGAACCCCTGAGACAACACAACCTGGACCTAGAGCTGCATCTGAGCCAACTTCATCTTCTGATCCATAGCAGGGTCCTCTTCCCTCTCCTTCTGAACATGTGAAAGAAGAGAACCCAACTTAGAGAGACATAGTAGAACAACCTGGTGCTGAAAACCAATCCTCTTAGTTAAAGACTTCAAAGAGGAGGAAAAGGATGGCCATGAAGAGTGTTCCCAAGAAGAAGTCCAAGGCATCTGCCTTTACACCTTAGGATGAGTCAGAGCATCCTGAGGTAGTGTAAGAAGAGGCTGCTCAACCAACTCCAACTCAAGTAGAGCCTCTTGTAAATAGAAGACCCATCTTGTCCTGGACTTTTGCCGCTAATCCAGATAGTTGGTATGAGATAAAGGAGGTCAAGATGTCTATTACTGGCAAGACATGCTTGATCTTCCTCTACATGATCTCCATGACATAAAAAGATATTATGAGAGTCCGAGGGATCCTGAAGAGATGATGAAGAAAGGTATGGTCTTAATCCTAATGAGGATTTTCAACATCTGAATAACTTCCCTATTTTGGTTGCATCAGCCTAGGGGGAGTTTGTAAGTTATATTAGAAGGCTGATGCAACCAAAAAAGCCAAAACAACCAAGGACCTTCCTGCATGCATCCACTAATGTACAAGGTAGAAGTTACTTCGGAAGTTTTACACTCATCATAGAAACTATTCTAAGTGTAAAATCTTCCGAAGACAAAGACCAAATCTTCCGAAGCCAAAGATGAAGTCTTCCAAAGCTTCAAAAACAAAGTCTTCCGAAGCCAATAAAGTGAAGACTGATTTCTTTTGAAGACAGAGAGGACATGCTTTCTCTGATCTACTTTTCCATAAAGCTGACTTACTTTCCGCTACAACTCTGAAGACTCACCAACTTATACAAGTTGGTCAAAAGGTCCATGCTTTACTAAACTGTAGATTATGGTCTTGAGTCTGTAACTTCCTACTTTGTAACTTTTATCCTTTTTATAATATTTTAGGATGTGAGCTATGGCATGTCATAGTCACTAGTCAAAAGACAATCTGCCTTTTGACTTTACATTGATCTTATTATCTAGATTAATGTTTCCAGCTGGCCTTCAAAGTATGGCCGGCTGTAGGATGTAGTATAAAGTATCTCAGGTCCTTGTATTTCTTTTTATGCTTTGTAACACTTGTAAAAGAACTTGAGAGCAATATACAACATCCTTGAAAACCATATTACTCTGTTCTTATTCTTTGTTCTGTCTCATTGTTTACTTGTGTTCTTAGTATCATTTACATAAATCTGGTTCCCCATTTGATCTGTTAAGTGTTCTAACACTCTTCTCATTGAGAGACTGATTGTATTGACCATCCCTTAAACCGGTCCTGCAATCCTGGTATGTCACACGCCTAGCGGTAAAACCCCGTTTGTGGAAATTGAGGGTGTGACAGCTTTACTTGTAGGTTTTACCTAATCAATGGTCTTTGGTCCGGATGTTCTTAAGACCTTAAAATTTACTTAATCCTTTGGTGACGACAACAACTTCTGATCGCTAAACTTTGATCAATTAGTGGGCTTTCGTGAAGGTAGATCTAACTGGTTGATCCTAATTACTACAGCAACAACTTCTGGTCGATAATCTTGATTGAGCAGTATGTTTATGCGACGACAACAATCTTCTAGTTGCTAATCTGTGTCTTTGGTTCCCTGGTTCTCGGAATTGATAAACAAGATCGGCAACAGCTTCTTGAAGCAATTGGTTAATAGTCCCTAGATCTTCCTTAACGTCTTTCATCGGTTCGCCCTAGATCTCACTAGTTGACTTCAATCGGACCTAGATCTCTTCACTTTGGCGATATGCTTCCATGCAACGACTAGATCTTTGTATCAATCCCGGGTACCATGAACCTGGTTCTTGATTTGACTAAGCTCTAATACCAATTATTGGAATAATCAATTGGATCAAAACAAAAATATATGTCAATATATGAATTGAAGTAACATATTTTGGTTCTTTTATTATGTAGAACTAAACTTGACAAGTAAAACTAAATACATAATCTTATATTTATACTCGACACCAATTCAAGTACTATTTAAATAATCAATTAGATAAACTAATAATTATCTATTCCTAACAACTAGATAATTACTAATTACTTAAACCAAACTTTTGATTTCACTCCTTGAAATAATTAAACCCTTTTTTTTTACTTTCTTCAAATTAAACCCTCACTCCTTGACTTTTTTTACTTTCTTCAAATTAAACTCTTTTTTTTTTACTTTTTTTCCTTCAAATTAAACCCTTTAATTATAATAATATGCAGGACCGTGTGTGGTTCAACAACAGTTTCACAGTTAGAGATTATCAATTAAACACACTTACTAGATCAAATAGAAAACCAGGCAATGAAACAACGAATAACAAGTATGAACACTCAAAAACACAAAGATTAGTTTTGAAGGATGATGTATATTGCTATCAAGTGTTTTTCAAGTATTAAAAAGCTTTGTCCTAAGACTGATACATGATATACTTTATACTACATACTACAGCCGACCATACTTTGAAGGTCAGCTGGACACTAATCTAGACAATAAGATCAATGTAAAGTCAAAAGACAGATTGCCTTTTGACATATGACTATGACATGCCATAGCTCACATCCTATTGTATTACAATAAGGATAAAAGTACTAAATTAGGAAGCTACAGAAAAGAAACCATGATGTACAGTTGACAAAAGTAAAAAGGTAATTACCAACATATATAAGTTGGTGAGTCTTCAGAGCTGACAGCGGAAAGGTCTTCTGCTTTTGTCAAAAGTATGTTAGAGACACGTGTATTCTTAGTCTTCGGAAGAGTCCAGTCTTCAAGCTTTGAAAGACTTTGACTTTAAGCTTCAGAAGACTTCACTTTTGGCTTCGGATGATTTCTGTCTTTGGGTTCGAAAGATTTGACAGTTAGTTATTTTTCTTTGTATATTGTCAAATCTTCCGAAGTACTTTTTTCCTTGTACTTAAGTGCATGCTGAGAGATCTTTGATTAGTATCAACCTTTGAGATAATCATCTTGATCTTACATAATAGCAAGATTAGATCCTTCAAATATGTTATTTTGTTCGTTGTAAAAGATGAATGATGGTTGGGTGATGCGTATGAATTGGATGAATGAAATGAACACCTAAATATGTATTTTAATACAATTAATATGTAGAAACAACTTCCTTTCTATGTTTTTACATGTTGCAGGTGGTAAGCTTGAAGCACATGAAACAGAGCATGTTTGTGATGGAAATTATGAAATTCAAGAAACTGAGATACGGAGTTGGCATAGCCCTACGGCTCAAAGCGTAACTTTACACCCTAGCATAAAGCAGAATCATTCTTAATTTTGGCGTAAAGCCCGCGTAAAACAGTAAACAAATGTATGTGAAAATACAAGCGATGTAGCTTTATGGCCTAGGGCGTACTTCTACACCGGGTCACGACCTGATATGGTTTTCGACGGGTTTTCAGATCTAAAAAGAGGGAAATCGAATCTAACTGGAGAATTCATCATTTTGGACGCCAAGGGACGACCAAGGACGAAAATTCTTCAGTTACAAACTAATTTTATCATTCAAATCATGTCTTTCGCTTTCTGATTCCGCAATTCTTTATTATCTCCAAATACGATTATGTACAACTAAACTTATTGTGATCATGTAAGGGTATAGGGTTTGATATTACTTGATGTTCTGAGTTGTAATTTACACTAAACATAAATTTACTTTCATCACTTAAGTTTTTGATACTATGAGTGAATTAATGTGTTAACATACTTGTGTGTTAAAATACTATGAAAATACTATGAGTGAATTAATGTGTTAACATACTTGTGTGTTAGTGCTGAATAATGAGTAGTTGGTATTCTAAGTGATCACATCACGCATCGTAAATTATTCGGTTTCATATCGTTAAAAGATCGTTTGTGCAATTAAAGTGAAACATGAACCTTCATATCGTAAATTATTCGGTTTCATATTGTTAAAAGATCTGCAATTAAAATGAAACATAAACCTTTATATGATCATACTTTCTTCCATTGAATTTCATTAGTTTTATTTTTAGTAAATATACTTTGGTTTAACAATCTCAAATCAAATTCAGATATTCAATTATGGTAAACAATCTTTTTAAACTAAAAACCTCTAACAAACAAACTCTGTGGTTCTAACACCCACCTGCCTGTTAGATTTTCAATTATGGTAAACAATATTTTTAAACTAAAAAACTCTAACAAACAAACTCTATGCGGTTCAACACCCTACTTTCCTTTTAAATTTTCAATTATGCTAAACACTCTTTTTTAAAAACTAAAAGCCATCTCTATCTGATTCGACACCCTATTTGACTCTCTTTTTATCTTTGATAGGTCCTTAGACGCCGATCATTAGGTCAATAACTAGTTCCCATTAAATATATTACTGAATAGCGTACGTTATATGGGCAAAGAGAAGACACATTCGTTGTTGTTGATACTTTAACACCTTACATGAGCCAAGACGTCGAAGATCACGTACAATAATTTACATAGGTTTTAAACATGAGTGAAACGCAGATAATCTTTCTTTGACGGGAGATCAGCCGTGTGGAAGCCATTGGGGAACATCTTCTTAGCTTCGTCGTTGGAGACAGTGGGAGCTATCACCACCGCCTCACCCTCCTTCCAGTTGGCCGGCGTCGCTATCTTATGCTTCGACGCCTTCAGCAGCGAGTCCAACGCCCTCACCACCTCATCCATGTTCCTCCCCGTGCTCGCCGGATAAAGAAAGCTCAGCTTTATCTGCACAGTCCATCATTCATTCATTCATATACTATATATACTGTTTAAGTACAACTTCAATTCGCTCAGTACCTTCCTGTCGGGGCCAACAATGTGCAGAGCACGAGAGGGGACGATCTGTCCCGAAGGATCTTTCTCATCAGGATCCACCATGTTCAGCTGCTTGATGATCTCTCTCTTTGGGTCAGCGGCTATTGGGTACGTCACCTTCTTTCCTTTCTGCACAAACATCAACCAACATATCTATCATCTATTTACAGGTACGTTAATCATGAATATACATTGGTACTATACGTACGTTATAGGCTTCAATATCCTTGATCCACTCCTTGTGGGAGTGAACATCGTCACAGGACAACCCTAAGAGCTTCACACCCCTCTGCTCGAACTTGTCAGCGTACGCAGCCATGGCCCCGAGCTCCGTGGTGCAGACGGGTGTGAAATCACCTGAATATATATACATATATATATATATATATATATATATATGCAAAGTAATCACTTAATATACGTACGTCGTATTTGGATGGAGAGGATCAATGGAATGAATTGGATTACCAGGGTGGGAGAAGATGACAGTGAATGAGTTGTTGACATAGTCGTGGAGATTGATTTTGCCCAGAGTGGTATCAACCTGGAGGTTGGGGAGGGAGTCTCCGATGGTAAGCCCAGGCATTGTTATTGTTATCGTTAATCGATGAGGGGAATATGATCGATCGAGTAGGAGAAAAGGTAGTCAGTTTAAAGAAATATAAAGGGGGGTTTGGGGTGGCCTGGGGATACGTGGCGGGATTGTACACGTGGCTGCTGGATATTATGACACTTCTCCACCTGCTGCCACCACGTACGTCTTTACTCGTATTTCATCCGGAACGTACAAGCGCAGGGCCCAACAATTTTCTTAATTGTTTACGCCATACAGGTTACTATGCTAGTAGCCTACGGCTGGCTGGTGGCGGTTATGCTAATTAATATTCATGTTGCTACGTATATAAAGTTTCACCGCCGAGTGTTGATTATTAAACGTTAGAGAAGAAAAAATACATCAACAGGTATATTGGAAATTATACCACCGTTAATAAACATAAAAGCGAATTTGAAAATCATATAACAACTGGACAAAAACCTTAGCAAACTTTAATATTCCAAAATCTAATTTGCTAAATATCATAACTAATTAAAATATTGAATTTAGAGTAAATTTTACACTTTCGTCCTATAAGTATATAGTAAATTTTAGGTTTTATTGTTAAACTAAGTAAATTACTGTAAACACTTTAGAAAAACTTACATGTTTCGTTCTTTTGTCACGATGACAATTTAGTCATTTTAATCCATATGAATATTAAAACAATAAAAATAAACCTAGGGCAACTTAACACAAACAAAATTATAACTATACCATGATGAATTAAATCATCATCATCTTCACCATCCACCGCCACCACCACCACCACCATCATCATCTGCCACCACCATCATCATTTGTCACCCACCCCATCGCCCCCACTTCACCATCATCATCATCTACCCCAAAAACATTAAATAACTGAAAACTGGAATTTATATGTAATTGTAAAAATTAAATCAAATCGTAAATTCGGTTTCACTTCACTTAACGGTTACACAAAATTTTGCTTATTCAGTTCGGTTATCCTTATAAACCGAATAATAAATAGTTAGCAGGTTGAATTAGGTTCATTTAGGTCTATTTTCAATTCTAAAAGATATTTTTAAAAGTGTATTTTTTTACTTCAGAAATTTTTATATAGTTAACCCATTATAAACCCTGAACATCAAGTTTAACACGTCAAAATGTGTTACGTTAAATTAAAAAGAAAATACAAAAGATAAAAAGAAAATGAATCATTAAAAAAGGTCGTAAAAGAAACTAAATAAAAAAGACAATAAGAAAATAATTCAGTTAGTTTTTAAAAAAGGCCGTGAAAAACAAACTAGGTTTATAAGATACAATCGACCCGACTAGTTTTCGAACCAGATTAACGTTAAAACATAGAGTAACTTGAATTTATACCGTTGAATAAAAATGTATCATATTTGACCCGACTCTTTTCCAAAAAAAATATATGTAGAAACATAGACCAACTTAAAACGTACATAAAAAATCATGCTCTGTGACGTCGTATGTGGCATGTTTAGGTATAGACTACAATCGACTCGACTTGTTTCCAAATTAATTTTTTGTCAAAACATAAATTAACTCGAATTTATACCGTTTAATGAAAACGTATTATATTTGACCTGACACTTTCCTAATAATATTTATGTTGAAAGGTATAATAACTCAAAACTTCCATAAAAAAACAGGTACAACAGCACCATATGCGACGTGATAAAGTATAGATTACATTCGTCCTGGGTTGTTTTCAAACCAAATTTACGTCAAAACGTATAGCAACTCGTTTTTTACCATCGAATGAACATATTTTATTTGACCTGATACATTTCCAAATAAAATTTACGTCAAAACATAGACTAACTCAAAGTACATATAAATAAGCATGAAAACCTTTTTTATTTGACCAACATCATTTTTGAACAATGTTTACATCAAAACATTGACGAAATCGAAGCGCATACCATCTCATAGCATAAATAAAAATAAGCACAAAACCGTTTTATATTTGACTCGACTCGTTTATGAACACCATTTACATAATACATAAACGGGCTTGAATTTACAAAGACACGTACATAAAAATACAAAATCAAGAAATTAGTTTTATATGTAAAAATATACAAGGGTAAACTTGAGAGTTTAGAACGTGAGGGTTGGTTAAATCGACATTTTATAAAGGTTTTTGAACTTGTAAAAGGTTAAAGTTAACGGAGGAGAAAGGCCGGTGGGTAACCCCACCGACCTTTGTTTTAAAAGGCAGTAATAATAGAGCTTAGGTTACTTGGATTTAACTTGTGCCAGTGGCAATAAAACGGATCGAGTTAACTGATCATCATGGACTAGTGTATGAGCTTCTCTTCGAGGACATGTTAGCTTAGTACCTTAAAGTTTCATACTCGAGTAATGAAAATGATTGGATGGGTTGGTGACCCGTCAGTGATTCAATTAGCCATTAAAAAACCATCGCAGTGGAGTTAACCAACCACCCAAAGCTTTGTGTTAATATCATGTTCATCGTCATTTCTTTATGTAGAAAATAAATAAAAGAATACAAAATCAACAAATAGAAAAGTTATTACGATAGATCCTACTCCTAAATGTAATATTACATAATACAAAGAAAACTTAATGTTGAAGGGATGCATTCAATTGAGAACCAAAAAATTGTAAAGAACTAAAAGAACCATTTTTAGCCACTCGTTTTTCCTTTCTAGTCTTAAGATTTTTTTATCTGTAAGGATATTATGATAAATCCATGATATTAATTTAGTTACTATTTTTACATGAAAATCCACAGGTAGTAAATTTTTTAAATAATTTGACTATCGTGTGTGTTCACAAGTGAAAAAAATGTGCATATATGCATACGTGCATCTATGCATACATGTGTATGTACATCTATGCATATAATTCAATACAAAACAAGCTTTGAAGTAGTCTTTTCAAATACGAAACAACCTTAATAGGGAAGTAAAAACGTAAATCGGCACTATCATAATAGGAATCAAAACCTAAATGGAGTATAAGACTTTTGATTTAATATAATTGATAATTTTATGTGCAAAAAATATTATAAACAAATGGGCTTTAAGGAAACTAACTGATTTACAACAAAACTCCAGAACAATAACAATGATTAACGATAGTTCTTATGACCACTACCAATGACTGAATGATAAGATTCACACACCTTTGTTGTTTAATTAATTAAGGTTGTTTTCATCAAATTATGACTTTCTAGTGTCTTTCTTCGGTAGAGAGTGTCAAGTTGGAATAAAATCGAAAGTGGGTGGCGATTAAGAAATCGAGACCGGAAGAGGTAGACAAATATGTTTTCATTAACTAATATTAACATTTAAATTTTGTCATTTTGTGATACAATTTGTTGAGTCTTATTAACATGACTTGGGGCAATACAATCATACAAATATTTGCCAGTTGATCCTTTTATTTAATAAGTTCGTTTGTAACATAGATGCCAGTTTGAATAAATTCATTTGTAACAACAATCACGGATATGTTATTCATGATATATGTTTCACGAACTGTGGTGTGCCAAACATACTCAGACACTAAAATATAGAATTACCAACATTAATTTTATACAAAAATTAGAATCTAACATGAACATCAAAATTAGAATCAAATACTATAAAAAATATATTATTGTATTTTCTTGAAAAAATTAAGGTCAAAACACATGTAGGTGTTGGGTAAAATACCAAAATACCTCTCATAATTTCATACACTATTATAAAATAAATAAAGAAAAAAAATAAAAATATATGGCTAGAAATGATTCTTTAGTTTCTTTACAAAAAGTTGGTTCACTTTTAAAAAATAAAACAAAGAATATGTGGCTAAAATGGTTCTTTTTCTTTTTTATAATTTTTTGATTCTCATTTGAAAGTTCATATATATATATATATATATATATGAAATAAGAAGAAATTTTGATCAATAGCATATACTGATATTTTTAAAATTTAGCCACAATAGTTTTGTTTTTTTTATAATTTTGTCACAAAATTTTAATTGTTTTTTTTTTCTAAATTTTCATAGCCTTGATACTATATATAGTTTACTATTTAAACCTGTTTCATCTTATAATAATTTTGATTTTATAATAGTTTCGATATACGCTTTAATGGTTTCCGACAAGCCGAGCCAATGACGACCAATGTTATTCTAAGTTGCACAAGGGAAAAAATTACTAGACACAAAACAATTGTTCATTAATTTTAAAAAATAAACGATTGTAATTAATTTTTTTTCAACTTTCCCATATAATTTTATTCAAAATCGAGTTGTATTCAAAATCGAGTGTTTATTTGTATAGTAAGCTATAGTGAGTGCAATTGCCCTTCTATTACTTGTATAGTAATATTTGGAAGAGTCACTTCTATTACTTTTTTCGAATTCCCCACCTATTTTTAAATGCTCTGTTAGTTATATTTTTAGACGTTAATTATCACAATTATATAATATATTTTGGCATATATTATGCATTCATTGCATGTAGTTTTCGTTTATTTTATACAATTCTTGTTTTGGTGGGATAGAATCTAATTTGGTGTGTTTCGGGTGGTTTTGTAGGTTTGGTGTGATCAGAAGAGGAGATAAAGGTTTGTGGAAACAATATAGATGTTATTGAAGAAAATCCGGAATTTTAAAGGGTGGATGAAAATTCCTAAAGTTTAGAAATTTTTGTTGGAGATGATTATCCACAGATTTTTTTTAAAAGATAAGAAACAAGAACGCCTAAATCTAGGAATTAAAGGAGGGGGATAAATAGAAGAAGGCTGAAAAATTAAAACGCATCTTGAAAAAAAGCTGGGAAGTAGAATTGGGAGGCACTTTGGTCAATGAGGAAGAAAGAAAAAGAAAGATTTAGGAGATTATTCTTGCTGAGGAATCTTCCTTGGGAAGATAATTTTAACTGTTTCTAATAGTAAGATTTATTTATTTATTTGTTTTTTTAGTTTTGATTGATCTAGTCGTCATATCCGGCTAGAACAAATGTTAGTTTCAAAATTAATGTTAAAATTTCTTTGATTTGGTTTGAACGTAAGTGAAACGGTTATGAGATATTTTTGTTTTAATGGTTTGTTTGTTTGATTCTTGGATTTAAACCCAGATATACTCCTATATATATTAGATTGTTAGTAAAATTGGTCACTTTATTAATTAAAACCCCCACCTTAACTAATCCATAACCAATCAAAGTAAATATGCAAAAACGTTTTTGGTATAAAATAATTGACACGTTTCCCCGAGGACACGAACCCTACTTCCGCTCATACTATTCTTAGTGTGTGCTTGGTAGGTTCACATTTTCATTATTTATTTGCTGGATTCGACACCCAATAAATTGGCGACATTGCCGGAGATACGCCGATTCTAATCGTTTTATGCCGAGATCTTTTCGTACAGGTACACCACTTGAGATTGACTCGTGGATAGAGAAAAATGCAAAGAGGTTAAGGAAACAAGCGAAGCTCCGAAAGAAGTTAGCAAGTTCCTCAACATATATTACTTCACCTTCAGTCACTGACATTTGGTAAGACATACCATTGTCAAGTAAATCTGAACCTGAAACCGAATCACCACAACCTGCACAAACAACCTTCCCTCCACCACAATCACCTATCCATCAAGAACCACCCTCACCTGAACCAACCATGGTAGCTACAGCAGAACAAACCCTTAGGCAGTAGGCAACCCATGATGTTACTTAACAACCCCTCTCCATAAACTACCCCTCTATGGTGAACTTTTAGTTGAAATCCAGTCTCATCCACTTGTTACCACTCTTTCATGGCCTTGAGAATGAAAACCCACACAAATTCCTCAAGGAATTCCATGTTGTGTGTTCCGGAATGAAGCCACACAAACTTACTGAAGATCAAATCAAGCTTAGGACATTTCCCTTCGCTATGCAAGATTCGGCTAAAGAATGGTTATATTACCTACCACCAGGGTCGGTAAACACATGGAATGATCTTGCAAAACTGTTCTTAGACAAGTACTTCCCAGAAGTCAAAGCCTTAATTCTACGCAAGGAGATAATCGGGATTAAACAAGCAAAAAGAGAAGCTTTGCATACCTACTGTGAAAGATTCAAGAAGCTATATACTAGATGCCTACAACATGGCATCTTGGAACATCAACTACTTAAATACTTCTATGAAGGGTTAGCACCACTAGAGAGACCTTTGATAAATGCTTCTAGTGGGGGAGCTTTACTTGACAAAACACCGACTCAAATCAGAGCCTTGATAACCTCTATAGCTGAAGATACCAAACATTCCTCATAAGAAGATGGATAGTATGATGATGTACCACTATCAATTAAAGAAGTAAGCACCCCTCACATTGAAAGTCAGCTTGCTGAATTGACTAAAGATATAATACAACTTACAAAAGGCAAGGATGTTGAGCCAAAACCTCGAGCTTGTAGAATATGCTTACAATTTATACACCCCACTGATATGTGTCCCATACTTCAAGAAGATATTAAAAAGGCACAAGCAATAGGAGGTTATCCAGGACAAAATTCAAAACCTTATGAACAAACCAAAAATAATAAAATTATAAACAAGCACCCAATGTTGGTCATCCAAAAAGACCCCCATAATTCCACCAAAGACCTCCATTTCAGATGCAAAAGAATCAACAAAACTTTCAGCCTCGACAACAACAACAAGCAAGGAGCTCGAGGATGTCTTTGGAAGAAATTGTCAAGAGTTTAGAAACTAACACACTTGTTCTAACAAGAGACAAAAGCATTCCAGCAAGAAACTAAAGCTAGTATCAAGAACTTGGAGCAACAAATGACTCAATTAGCCAATTCATTAATCTAGACAGAGTCCCAAGGTCAGTTACCCACACAAACCGAAACAAATTCTAAGAACAATGCTTGTTCAATTACCTTAAGGAACTATGAAGGTCCGGAAATACAAGACGAGGAAGAAGAGATAATGGTTGAGAAAAATGACGTGAAAAAGAAGAATACACCTAGACCTAATGAAGTTAAAGTAAAGTACACTCCTCTATGTCCATTCCTTTCAAGACTATGAGGTACACAAAATAAAAGGAAGAACAAGAAAGTATGGATACATTCCGTAAGGTAGAGGTGAAGATACCACTACTTGATGCTATAAAACAAGTTCCTAGATATTAAATTTTAAAGTAACTTTGCATATCAAATAAAAAGCTTAAAGGTAATGAAACAATCAAGGTAGGTGATTAATTTCTGCAGTTTTACAAAAAAGATTACGACCAAAGTTGATCCAGGTGTCTTTACGATTCCTTGTAAATTGGGAAATTTAAGAATTCCTCGAGCCATGCTCGACCTTGGAGCCTCGATTAACATCCTACCATACTCTATTTTCAAAACACTTAATATAGGATCGTTAAAGAGGACTGGGGTAGTCATTCAATTGGCCGATCATTCCATAGTGCACCCAAATGGTGTATTAAAGGATGTGAATGAATTGTATTTCTAGTTGACTTTTATGTTTTGGACGTGGAGAATGATGATGCCTTGAATTCAAGTTCCATTTTGTTAGGAAGACCATTTTTGAAAACTGCAAAAACAAAAATTGATGTTTATAGTGGCACCCTTTTAATGGAATTTGATGATGAGGTTATCCATTTCAATATATATGATGCTGTGTGATATCCAAGTGATGTTTCTTCTTTGAATTGGTTAGATGTTATTGAACCTTTAACTGATGATTGTTTTGAGTTATCTAACCATGATATTCTAGCATTAGTGTTAAATACAAGCATTGATGAAGTAACAGCAAAAGAGTTTATTGAAAAGTTCAAGCTTGGGGAGGAGTTGATGGAAGTAGTAACATTTACGGAGGAATAAAAGAAAGCAAGGTATGAATCACAAAAAATTTAACTACCAATTACTAACCAAAAGCTTCTTCCATCTATTTTGCAGGCACCCGAGCTAGAATTAAAAACCCTCCCTAATCACCTAAAGTATGCATACCTTGGAGAGAAAGAAACTTTGCTAGTGATCATGTCTAATAAGTTGACAAGTGAGGACAAAAATGAGTTGGTCAACACACACAAGCAATACAAGGAAGAAATTGGGTGGACCATAGCCGACATAAAAGGTTTGAGCCCATCACTTTGTATGCATAAAATCCTAATGGAGGAGGATTACAATCTAACAAGAGAAGCACAAAAAAGATTGAATCCTCCTATGATGGAGGTTGTGAAGAAGGAGATCCTAAAATTTCTAAATACGGGCATGATCTACCCCATTTTCGATAGCAAGTGGGTAAGCCCCGTGCAATTCGTGCCTACAAAAACAGGTATCACCGTGACTGAAAATGACCAAGGTGAATTGGTCCCCACTCATGTTCAAAACGGGTGGAGGGTGTATATTGACTATAGAAGGCCGAACACCTCAACTCGTAAGGACCACTTTCCATTACCATTTATAGATCAAATGCTGGAAAGATTAGCATGTAAGTCTTATTATTGTTTCTTAGAGGGGTATTCTAGTTTTCATCAAATACCTGTTGCACTGGAGGACCAAGAGAAAACAATATTTACGTGTCCTTTCGGCACGTTCGCGTATCGACAGATGCCCTTTGGGCTTCGCAATGCACCCGCCATGTTCCAAAGGTGCATGGTAAGCATATTTTCTAATTATTTGAAGAGATAATTGAAGTTTTCATGGACGATTTCACCGTGTATGGAAATTCTTTTAAAGAATGTTTGGAAAACTTACCTAAGATTTTAGAAATATGTATTGAGACTAATCTTGTTTTAAATTATGAGAAATGTCATTTCATGGTTGATCAATGTCTTATTTTAGGTCAAGTTGTCTCTTCAAAAGGTTTAGAGGTTGATAAAGCTAAAATAAATGTTATTAAATCTTTACCCTATCCTAATAGTGTGCGCGAAGTGCGTTATTTTCTTGGTCATGCAGGATTTTACCAAAGATTTATCAAAGATTTTTCCAAGATAACAAGACCAATGTGTGAGCTTCTACAAAAGATGTAGAATTTGTGTTTTTCGAAGCATGCAAGCAAGCTTTTAATACCTTAAAAACTTCATTTGTTAGCACACTAATAATCCAACCACCAGATTGGAGTTTACCCTTCGAGATCATGTGTGATGCAAGCAATTATGCGGTAGGAGCGGTGATCGAGTGCCACATGTGATCTATTATTCTTCAAGAACCTTAGACCATGCTCAAAGTAACTACTCAACCACGAAAAAGGTGCTTTTAGCTATTGTTTTTGCTTTAGAGAAATTTAGACAATATTTATTGGGTATTAAAGTAATTATGTATTCTGATCATGCATTTTGAGGTACCTCATGACTAAAAAGGATGCCAAGCTGAGACTCATCAGATGGATGCTCTTACTTCAAGAATTCGAATTGGAAATTAGAGACCAAAGTGAAAAGCAAAACCTAGTGGCGGATCACCTAAGTAGAATCATAAACAATGAGGTGCCAATGCCTTTAAATGATTCATTCCTGGATGAACATCTATTTGCTACTCAAATAATCGCTCCTTGGTAAGCTGATATCGTAAACTACAAAGTGGCAAATACTTTTCCTTTTGATCTTTTCCGTGATCAAAAAGATAAGATAAAAAGAGAAGCTAGAAGATATGTTTGGGAAGAACCATACCTTTGGAAGTATTTCGCTGATCATGTTATAAGAAGATGCGTCGACATGATGAGGTATCTTCTATTTTAGAGTTTTGTCACTCATAATCTTGTTGCGGGCATTTTGGCCCAAAACGGACAGCACACAAGGTACTCGATTCAGGTTTTTATTGGCCAAGCATATTTCTTGATTCATACATGTTATGCAAATCTTGTGAACGATGCAAGAAAACAAGTAATCTAAAAGCTAAAGATCAAATGCCCCTCGCACCCAATCATGTATGTGAAATCTTTGATGTCTGGGCATTGATTTTATGGGCCCTTTCCCATCATCATTTTGTAATGTTTATATATTATTAGCTGTGGATTACATCTCTAAATGGGTAGAGGCAAAGGCCACGAGAACTAACGATACTAAAGTTGTTTCAAGTTTTGTGAAAGCTAATATATTTAGCACATTTGGCGTGCCAAGGGCATTCATAAGCGATAGAGGATCACACTTTTGCAGCAAGACAATCGAAGCACTTTTCAATAAATATGGCGTTGCACATCGTGTGTCAACAGCCTACCATCCACTAACGAATGGCCAAGCCGAGATTTCTAGTCGAGATATAAAGTCGATATCTAAAAATACGGTTAGTCCAAATCATAAAGATTGGAGCTTGCGTTTGGATGACGCATTATGGGCATATCGCACCGCCTACAATACACACATAGGTATGTCACCTTTTCATCTCGTATATGGAAAACCTTGTCATCTTTCGGTTGAACGAGAGCATAGGCTTTTTGGGCCATTAAGAAATTCAACATAAAGATTAATAAAGCTGGGGTTTATCAAAAGCTACAAATTCACGAGTTAGAAGAAATTCATAATGATGCTTTTGAGAACACTCGAATTTAGAAAGACAAAACCAAAGCATTTCATGATAAGGTAAACACGCGAAAATCTTTTAGTGTAGGCCAAAAGGTTTTGTTATTCTCGTCAAAACTCAAATTATTTCCTGGAAAATTACAATCCCCCTAGGTCGGACCGTTTGTTATTACTAATGTTTTTCCTGATGGCACAATAGAAATTACAAGTGAAAAAATAGGAAAAACATTCAAAGTGAACGGGCATCGGTTGAAATTGTTTTACGAAGGGTTCCAAAAAGAAAAAGGTGATTTGATAGAATTGGATAATCCATAGTACGAGCATTAATAAGGTCTATGTCTAGCCAAAAACATTAAAGAGAGGCGCTACGCGAGAGGCAACCCGTATTTCGTTTGTTTTCTATTTCTATCTTGCTTTAAATTTTTCTTAGTTATTTATTTTCATCTTTTTCAAAGAAAAAAGGTCTCAAACAGAAGGTTGAAACGGTCGTGTCATAAACTCTTCAAAAAAAATGAAATGGCCGCGCCAGAAATGAAAAAGAAACAGAATTGGAAAACGGTTGCATAACGATTGTTTTGTAAGTCAGACACGGTCACATAAGCTTTTGAAAAAAAAAAGAAGAGAAAGGCTTACACCATCCTCTAATAATCAGGACTTGCCTTCTTTTCCGACCTCGACTTCATGACTACACCCTTCTTTCGTTCTTTTCACCACCATTTGCCAATGTTTACGACCATAGTAGACTCATTTCATTCTCTTCTCCAAGACTAGAGGACAACCCTTAATTAAAAGCTTAGGAAGAGGTAATTTCTTTTTCTATCTTACTTATCCTTCAATTGCATATTGCATTTAGGTTTGCATCATAGTCATGGTGATATGAGTTTTGCATTACAATAGTTCCATAAAAAAAAAAAAAACACCCAGGAAAGATTTTAAAAACAACATGAAATATAATATTACCCTGTATTATGTTAATCATAGGTTGCGTGCCAAAAAGGTTGATAGTAATAAAAAGACAAGTGTACCCTGTTATGCTAGTGCCCTTTGTTATTGGGTTTACAATGATAAAACACCTAATTACCATGTGTGCCTAATACTAATCTGATCACATAAAGAGACCGAGACCTAGCAAAAATAGGTTGAGAGCCGAGTCCATCTGATATATAAAAGAAAACAAAAAAACGAAAAGAAAAGGCAAAAAATAAAAATAAAAATAAAAAAGGAAAAAAAGAGAGAATTAGTTATGTGACAAATTAGCCACAATAATGACAAATCATTTATGATCTCGCGTGGTGAAAAATTGACCACTTGCTCTCTATAGTCCTTGAGGTTAGGAAGGTTTTAACCATGTGAAGAAAGGTGTTAGCATACGTAAACGACTAATCAAACATGGATTAATTGATATGAAATGATAAATCTAGAACTTAAGGGTTAGAGGACCAAACCAGCAAATGGGTACATGTGTTAATAAAAATCTTAAAAGTCTCATTTGTGCACGACAATTGAAAATTAGCATAATAAGAAGATTTCATGCTCATACTTTTTACACAGGACTAGGATAGTTGCGAATATTTTAATCATTCTAGTATTTGTTTTGTTTTCACATCCAGGTTTATTCCTATTCTTGATTTCCTTGAGAACAAGGAAATGTTTAAGTTTAGTGAGATTTGTTAGTTATATTTTTAGATAATAATTATCAAAATTATAGAATATATTTTGGCACATATTATGCATTCATTGCATGTATTTTTCGTTTATTTTATACAATTCTTGTTTTGGTGGGATAAAATTTACTTTGGTGTGTTTCTGGTGGTTTTGTAGGTTTGGTGTGATAGGGAGTGGAGATAAAGGTTTGTGGAAACAATAGAGATGTTATTGAAGAAAATCTAAATTTTAAAAGGTGTAGGAAAATTCTAAAGTTTAGGGAGATGATTATCCATAGATTTTTTTAAAGATAAAACACAAGAAGGCCTAAAAGGGTGGATCTGGAATTAAAGGAGGGGGATAAATAGAAGAGGGATGAAAATTAAAAGGCATCTTGGAAAAATGTTGGGAAGTAAAATTGAGGGAATATTTTAGTCAATGAGAAATAAAGCAAATGGAAGATTTAGGAGATTATTCTTGTTGGGGAATCTTTCTTAATCTTCCTTGGGAAGATAATTCTAATTGTTTTTAATAGTATGCTTTATTTATTTATTTATATTAGTTTTGATTGATCTAGTCGTCATGTCCAGTTAGAACAAATTTTAGTTTCAACACTTGGATTAAAATTTCTTTGATTTGGTTTGAACTTTTGTGAAATGGTTATGAAATGTTTTTGTTTTAGTGGTTTGTTTGTTTGATTCTTGATCTTAAACCCGGATCTACTCCGGTATATATTAGATTGTTTGTAAAATTGGCTACTTTATTATTTTTTCTAATAAAGTTCTTTAAGATTTAAAACTCTAATCAAGTTTTGATTTTTGATATCAGGAACAATTAACTGTTTGAGTTTGTCTGTGAATTCATTCTCGTGATAGAATCACACAATCTAGTTAAGCATACTGAACGGCGTGTGTGTTTAATTATAATTAATACTTCTATCATTGCAACCCACATAAGAAGATCCGAACGGCGTGAGCTTAGAATAGCGGGTTGGCTCTAATCAATGAACTGCCCCTGATTAGACATTAGATATAGTGGATATCCGAACAGCGTGATGTCTAGTATCGATACAAATCATTAATTAAAAAATAGTCATTACACCATAATCGAATCAAGAAATTAGCTTAGTATTAGAATTAGTTTTCATGTTTATATACATTACAATATAATTAGCGTTTTTAGTAATTCTTGTTCACATTTAAAAAAATACAAAAAATGTCAAAATTTATTTTTCTGGCAGAACTTTAACGCGGCCGCATGGAATTTCCTTTACAGTTTTGATACGGCCGTGTCAGCTTGCTGGAATTTTTTCTACTTTTTGCAATTTACTTCTATTTTAGTCTTTAATTAAAACCCCCACCTTAATTAAACCATAACCAATCAAAGTAACTGTGCTAAAACGTTTTTGGTATAAAATAATTGACACGTATCCTTGAGGACACGGACCCTACTTTTGCTCATACTATTCTTAGTGTGTGCTCGGTCGGTTCACATTTTCATTATTTATTTGCTGGATTCGACACCTAACACGCTCATAGCTTTGGCGTTATTTTTTTTATCAAATCACACTACAAAATGAACTATTATTTCTCTTAAATTTGTGTATGATATTATGATATATATATATATACACATATATATATACATATATATACATACATACATATATATATACATATATATATATATATATATATATATATATATATATATATATATATATATATATAATATACACTAGCTTTAAAAAACTCGTGTATCATATGGGTTGAATAATAAAAAAAGGCATTTGCATATCTCTACCTCTAAACTTGTAAACATACATATTTTCTCAAAGCATGTTGTAAGGTAATATCAGAAGATTATATGGCTGATGCAACCAAAGAAGCCAAAACAACCAAAGGTCTTCCTGCATGCATGCACTGGACGTACAAAGGTAGAAGCGCTTCGGATGTTTTACACACTACATCAGAAAATAATTTAAGTGTAAAATCTTCCGAAGCCAAAGTCCAAATCTTCCGAAGCCAAAGATGAGTCTTTCGAAGTGTTGGACCAAAAGAACCAATGAGCCTGATCAGAAAAACCTTTAAGTCCCACAGACATTACAACAACTGAAGTAGTCTGCAACAGCTGAAGACATCAACTGATAACAAGGTCTGAAGACGAAGTCTGAAGTTAAAGAACTGAAGACAAAGTCTGAAGACAAAAGCTGAAGACCAAGTTTCAGATGTTGTCACAACAGCTGAAGAAGACCTCTTCAGTAGTTGTGATGGTTTCCTTTCAGTAGTTATATTTTCCTTTCAGTTCTTTTGTAATCAGTAGTTTTATGTTTCTTGTAATCAGTACTTGTAGTTTCAGTAGTTTTAGTTTCATCTTGTACTTAGCATACTCTGAGATGTTCTCAGTTGTTGTGAACATTCTCAGTAGTTTGCTTACTTTCAGTTGTTTGTAATAATTCTGTTAAATGTCACTATCAAGTGACATCAGCAGACGTCACATTCCTTTATATAAGGAATGTTGACCTAATTGTAACCTGCGAAGCTTAGCGGCTGATATACCGAAGCATTTGTGCATGAATGATATTATCCCTTTTGCAGAAAACCCTCTTTCTCTATAACCGTGTACTGTTCCATTGAATATCTATTGTGTTCTTGCTATATTTGTCTAATTCTTGTTCTAATTCCGCTGAAATTCAACTCTAATTGATCAAACTTAGATCACTGATCCTGTCAAATGGTATCAGAGCAGGTTAATCATTGATCGGTTTAACAATTGATCATTGAAACTGCTATTTCGATATCTAAAGTTTGATCGAATTAGCATATTTGCAAGAATTGGTTATAGAGATTGATCTTCTGCTGCTTCTGGTTATTCAATTTGAGTTTCTTCTTGGTTCATATTGAGTTTGTTGTGTTTTTGTGCTAAATCTATTGAAACTTGATTGAATTGGTTTGAATCTGAGAATGACTACTCCATCTAATGACCCTCACAATACTGGCTCCTCAACCAAGCCTCCGATGCTGGTTAGGAGTGAGTATAACATATGGCAACGAAGAATGCTCCATCACTTGTTGTTAACAGTTCAGGTTGTTGGACATCTGTGGTTCACGGTCCACACAAGCCTATGGTGAACAATCCGGAGACCAACCAAATGGTTCCGAAGAAGAAGGAGCAATACTCAGATGTAGATCGTAAACTGTTTGAGATTGATGCTAAAGCCTATGGAATTCTGGCCATGGCACTGCCTAATGAAATCTATTCTGGGCTTATGCATCATGAAACTGCTCATGACCTCTGGAATGCTTTGAAGAAACAATTCGGAGGAACTGATGAGGTCTTAGCAAACAACAGAGAAATCCTCGCCCAACAATATGAGACATTCTCTCATAGGAAGGGTGAGACACTGACTCAACAGTTTGAGCGTTTCTCCTGCTTGATCTCTGAGCTGAAAATGGTCAAGCATGAGTATACTAACAGCCAGATGAACAACAGATTCCTCAGATCACTACCTGAGAGATGGGACACATACACCATTGTCCCTACGCTCCAGTGCAAATCTGGATAGCCTATCTCTCACCCAACTCCATGGGAAACTGCTTACATTTGAAAGAGAGATAGAGCAGAAAAGGAAACTGGCATCATCAGGAAAGCTCACTGATGACTTTGTACCAGGGAACACTGCCTTGGTCGGTCATGAGTCAGAATATGCTGGATCAGAAAGCCATTATGATGAGCATATAGATTTCTCTTCAAACAGTTCTGATCATGCATTTGTTGGTGTTGACAGTCATTCTGGGTGTAATAGTGATAATTTATGCTTTATCATGGATGATTTGATGGGTATTGCTGATGATGATTTAGAAGAGATGGATATTTTGAGCCAAATGGCCTTGATCAATATCAGATCTCAAAAGTTCTACAAGAGAACTGGTAGGAAATTTCCAGGACTCTCTGGCAAAACCAAAGTTGGTTTTGACAAGAGTAAGTTGAGGTGTCACAAATGCCACAGGCTTGGGCACTTTGCAAGAGAGTGTAGATCAACTGGATCTAACTCCTCTGCACCCTTTGTGACCTTTCCAAGCAATAGTTCACAAAACAAAGGGCAACATCCTGCTAGTTCTGGTCATCACTCACAACCTCAATCTCCTGCATATTTTGTCCCTCAGGGTCCAATGCCATATCCATATCCCTGCTATTACATGCCACAGCCAAATCCAGTTCAAGTTCCTATAGCACAACAACCTCAAGCCCTACCTGAGCCTCAACCATCTCCATCACAATCTCAACCTCATCACAGCTTCTTCACACCAGGAGTTGTTGACTGGAGCAGCTTACCAGATGATCTTTCTGGTTTCAATGAGCAATTATTTGCTGGTGCTGGTCAACATGGTGGTGAACATCCTTTTGGGAATCTTGCTCTCATGGCCCTGGAGTCTACTGAGGGTTCCTGCTCCAATGCATCATCTTCACAGGTAACCCAGGTATCTTCTGAGGCTAAAGCCAAGTTATGTTCTGAATCATGCATAGCTGCCTTTGTCTCTATTAGAGAGGCAAATGTAGCTTTAATCAATCAAAATCTTGAGCTTGAGAAAACTATTTCCAAAAGAAAAGCTGAGTATGAGTCTGCTCTTAATGACAAAGATGATGAGATTTACAAGCTTAAATGCCAACTTAATGATGAAAAGGCTAAGGTAGAGGTCATACTTGAGAACCACAGAAGTCTCAAAGAGACACTTGCAGCTACCCAAGTTGAGTGTGACCGCTGGGTAACATCCTGCAAGGGATTTGAAATGCTTCTCAGCAAGCAAACAGCTTCAAATGTGAAGTTTGGAATAGGTTACAATCATACTGCACCACCTACTGATTTTACTTCAAAATCAATAGTAAAATCTGAAGGTGAAAGTAATTTCCAAACCACATCATCATGTGATTCATCCTCAAATGATAATACAAAATTAGAGGATGAAGTCAGTGTTAAGATCTCAGCAAATCAATTGCCTGATGGTTTAAATGCTGATAAACACATGAAGCTGAGCAATTCAGATGTTGTCCCTCAAAGTACTCCAAGTACTGAAGGGCAAGTCACAACATCTGAAAAGCATTTCAAATCTGCTGAAATAAAAGGATTAACAACTGCTGAGGAATCTATCATACGGTCTTTCAGGACGGATAGAGAACAGCTGAAGAACAAGTCTTCAGTTGTTACCGATCCTTCAGTACTTAACACAAGTACTGAAAGGAGGAAAGTACTGAAGATCACACCTTCAGTAGTTTCCACTTCAGCAGTTGATCAATCCAAGATGAAGAATAAGCCATGTGAAATATGTGGTAAATTCAATCATCTATCTGATGAATGCTGGTACAAAAAGGGTTCCAAACTCAACAGAGATAAGCTCATTAAAGAAGAGATTAATAAAATGAAAAATGAGTTTGAGACCAAGTTTGTACCACAGTCATCTCAAACTGATAAACCCAAGGCCTCACCAAAATCCAAAAAGAAGGATGGGTTTATCAGAAAACAGCTGATAGTGTTCCTCATGATAAACATCAGACTAAGTCTGTGAATTTCAAGAAGGAGGAAATGGTGGGTCACAGGAACTCATCAAAAACAAGTACTGATGTGTCAAATGAGCTGAAGGCTTTAGCAACAAATCAGACACAACTTGTTATGATGGTTCAGCATTTGTTGGGGAGAGTTAACCAACTAGATGCACCTGTGATCAAACCACTGAAAAGGAAATCCAAGCCCAAATCTAAGAAATCCATTTCAGCACCATCTCCACCTTCATCAGCTGTTAATCATGAGAAACAAGTTATGGTTAAATCTGTTGATGAAAACAGACCCAAAACCAAAAAGGTTTGGGTCTCTAAAGCTAACTAGTTTCTTATGATAAATGCAGGGTTCTTCAGCATGCCAAAGAAGCATCTGGTATGTAGACAGTGGAGGATCTATGCATATGACTGGGAGCAGTTCTCTTCTTAATGACTACTCTCAAGGAAAGAAGGGATTTGTCTCATTTGGAAATGATGCTAAGGGTTACATCATCGGGAAAGGATTTGTGTCAAATGGAGAAATCAGATTTGATGATGTTAACCATGTGGAGAATCTCAAGTATAATCTACTGAGTGTCAGTCAGATGTGTGATAAAGGGCATGTTGCACTTTTCACAAGCCAGAACTGCCGGATTCTGTCTTCCAAAGTTCTGAGGCTGATTGACAAGGTATTGGATGAACATACTCTCCTGAAGGCCAACAGGATAGGAAGAGTATATGCCTTGGATTTGTCAAAGAAGATTGATTTAAAAGGTCATCCTTGCCTGTTCTCCAAGGCCTCCTCCTCAGGAATCTAAACTGTGGCATAGAAGGCTGGGTCATGTTAATCTCAAAAACATGAATCAGCTGATCCACAATAGTTTAGTGAGAGGTCTACCAATAAAGGAGTTCCACTGTGATGAAACCTGCACTGCTTGTTTAAAAGGAAAACAACACAAAGTTTCATTCCCTCCTATAGAAGAACCAAAGTCCACTGCCTGCTTGCAATTACTGCACATGGATCTCTTTGGTCCTGTGAGAGTAATGACATGGCAAAGAAGAAATACTGTCTGGTAATTGTGGATGATTACTCCAGATTTGTATGGACCTTCTTCTTGCATTCAAAGGATGAGGCTGCTCAGACAATTATTAACTTTGTGTTGTATGTTGAAGAGCAGTATCCCTATCAGTCAAGTGTATAAGAAGTGATAATGGAACTGAATTTAGAAACCATACACTTGATGATTTCTACCTTTCAAAAGGAATCAAGAGGCAGTATAGCATCCCAAGGACTCCAGAACAAAATGGAGTAGTGGAGAGAAAGAACAGGACCCTAATTGAAGCTGCAAGGTCCATGTTGGCTGACTCTGGTTTGCCACTGACCTTTTGGGCTGAAGCTGTCAACACAGCATGCTATGTGCAAAATAGAGCTTTAGTGAATCAGAGGTTGATGAAGACTCCTTATGAAGTTCTACATCATTTGGCTCCTCTAATTTCATTCTTCAGAGCATTTGGGTGTCCTTGTTACATTCTCAACACAAAGGATCAACTCCAAAAGTTTGATTCTAAGGTGGATGCAGGTATTTTGTTGGGTATCATCCACTTGCAAGGCTTACAGAGTGTTCAACTGCAGAACAAAGATGGTTGAAGAAACCTTGCATGTGAAGTTCAATGAATCTCCTAAGGACAAAATCCCACAAAACCCTGTGGAGTTGTTTGATCTGGACATACTGCAATATGTTCCTTATCAGCCTCCAGCTGTTGCAGATCATGTGAATTCATCACCTTCTGCAGCTAGTCATCCATCTGGTGGTACTGATGTTGATGATGATCCCAGTACTCACCTATTCAAGTTTAGTGATCAACTGCCTGAGTCTACTAAACTTGATGTTCCTGTAGCTTCAGTAGCACCATCCACAACAAATGCTGATGAGATTTCTGAATCCTCTACTTCATTTGACTTGCCATCTAATACTTGGTTTCAAGAATCTGGATCAACATCTGTTGCTGCTGAGCGTGCTACAAACACTTGCACAGATCTCATAGTGTACCAAGAGCTGAAGAATCACCCAATGTCTCAAATCATTGGTGATATCAATCTGGTGTCTCAACTAGAAGTCAATTGTCCAACTTCTGCTTCTATGCTCTCTTCATCCCAGCAAGAGCCAAACTATCATATTGCATTAAGAGACAATGGATGGGTTGATGCCATGCAGCTTGAGCTTCTTCAGTTCAAAAGCAGCAAGTGTGGGAACTGGTTCCTCTACCCCAGGTAAGTGTGCAATAGGCACTAAATGGGTGTTTAGGAATAAAACAGATGAAAATGGGCAAATTGTCAAGAACAAGGCCAGACTGGTTGTCCAGGGTTTTCACAAGAAGAAGGTATTGATTATGATGAAACCTTTGCCCCTGTAGCCAGACTGGAGGCAATTAGATTGTTCTTAGCCTATGCTGCATTCCACAATCTTAAAGTTTTTCAAATGGATGTCAAAAGTGCATTTTTATATGGTAAAATAAAGAAGAGGTTTATGTGTGTCAACCACCAGTTTTGAGGATAATAAACATCCTGATGGGTGTATAAACTTGATAAGGCTCTTTATGGGTGAAACAAGCTCCTAGAGCCTGGTATGAAACACTGTCAAATTTTCTTCTTCAGAATAATTTCACTAGAGCTCCATAGATAAACTTTGTTCATTAAGAAAGTGGGTCAGCATAAGCTCCTTGTTCAAATTTATGTTGATGATATTATTTTTGCATCCTCTGATCCACAGTTGTGTGATGCATTTACAAAGTTGATGCAACAAAAATTCGAAATGAGTGCCATGGGAGAATTACAGTTCTTTCTAGGTTTGCAAATCAAACAAAAGGCTGATGGAACTTTCATTCATCAGTCAAAACACACAAAGATCTTTTGGCAAAGTTTGATTTACAAAACTGTAAGCCCTGTTCTACTCCCATGTGCAGCACCACACAACTGGATGCAGATCAGAAAGGTAAAGCTGTTGATGAACACTTTACAGATGTATGATTGGGTCCTTGATGTACTTAACAGCTTCTAGACCAGATATTATGTTTGCAACTTGTGTTTTTGCTAGATTTCAGGCTGCTCCTAAAGAGTCTCATTTGATTGCAGTCAAGAGGATCTTTAGATATCTGCAAGGTACTCAATCTCTAGGTCTTTGGTATTCCACTGGGCACTCTTGCAAATTAGTTGCTTTTTCTGATAGTGACTATGCAGGGTGTAAATTAACTAGAAAATCAACTTCTGGTGGATGTCAATTCCTAGGCAACTGTTTGGTTTCTTGGCAGAGTAAGAAACAAACATCTGTTGCTACATCCACTGCTGAAGCCGAGTACATTGCTGCTGCAAGTTGTACATCTCAGGTACTCTGGCTTCAGAATCAATTATTGGATTATGGCATTACAGAGACTAAGACTCCATTACTAATGGATAGTGCTTCAGCTCTTTGTATTGTCAAGATCCAGTCCAGCACTCTAGGACCAAACATATTGAGATCAGACACCATTTTATTAGGGATTGTTTTGAAAAAGGTCTGATTGATCCAAAGTTTGTTCCTAGTGCTGATGAGCTTGCAGACATATTTACTAAGCCTTTGGAGTTCAACTTTCCAAACCTAGTGTTAAGGCTTGGTATGCTGCAGCTAGAATAAGTGACATACTGATGATCTCAGTCAACAAGTACTGATGAGCATTCGTATACTATTGTCACAAATAAGTACTGATAAGTTCTTTTATCCTCAGTAGTTTTCATAACTACTGAAGACTAAATTACTTAAAAGTACTGAAGTACTCTATCTGTTGAAAAGAACTGATGTGGTTACAACTACTGATGTAGTTACAACTACTGATGTCAGTATAACAGATAAGTACTGATGACCAATGAAACGTCTGAAAATCAGACAAAAAGTCTGATAAGTGTTGAGGTCAGAATGAAACAGCTGATGAGCTAAGAATTGACGACAACAGCTGATGAAAACTTTCTCTTCAGTTGTTTCTACAACTGCTCTTTCCTTCATAACAACTGAAGCCAAAACCATGTCTTCAGTAGTTTCACAACTACTGATGACTAATACCAAGTCTTCAGTTGTTACAACTTCTGAAAGTTAAAACCAGGTCTTCAGTTGTTTTCAAACACTGATGACAGCACCAACACTTTCAGTCGTTTTATATCAGCCTTTTCTTACCCTATAAATACCTAAACCTACTTTCAAACGTTTCATTAGCCGTTTTATGTCCTTCACTCTCTCACAATGGCGACCATGAAACTCAAACCCAGACACAACTGTGTTGCCTACCTCTCGAAATCGGCCTTTTGGAACAAATTTGATAATGCCATCGATCTTATGGTAGATTCCAGTACCGAACCGCTTTTCTTCTGAATCCTACCATATACCCCGATTCCCTAAGCCAATTCTGGACCAACGTCTCTGTGCAAACTGGTGAGATGATAGCCAAATCACTCTCCAGTCGTTGGTAACCAGAAACAGGTGTCATCACTCCAGACATCATTCGACAAACCCTAAATCTACATGATGCCACCTGTGTCACAGAATACCCGAAAAGGCACAACTGATATGTCTTTCATCAATAACGGGTATGAAGGAGACTTAAGTGCTACCACCATTCTGAAGAAGCACTTCCATGATGCTGAACGTCTTATATTCCACATGGTAATGTCTGCCTTGCACCAAAAACCTCCTCATGGGATCAATGTCCTCCCGATGGCAACAGGTATTATACTCTATCTTTGAACGACAAAATCTAAATTTTTCTGAGATAGTTTTTATGGAACTAAAGGATCTGGCTTTGAAACCTGTGGCAAACAGATGGATATTATATCCCAGGTTTCTCATGGCCATAATTTTAAATCAGCTAAAATCAGACGGCCTTGTTGGCCTTGGAGTCCCTGCTCCGCTGTATTGCCTGAAGTACTCCAGGCAACTCCTGACCCTACACTGAAAGGGGCTGCCCGGCTGCTAAAACCCAAGCAGCGGGAACCCACAGCCTCCACTTCCAGATCCAAAGTCCCACCAAACCCAACACCAAAAGCCCAAAAGGCTACTCAGGAGATGAGTCCCCTGAGGATGCCCCTGTACCACCAATACAGGAAACACTTACTGGTTCTAACCCCCCAGTAGTGTCAAAGACTCCACCAGCCCTAGCCGCTCAGGCATCCTCTCACAGGATCCTGATGCAACATATTGGGGATACCACATGCTGGAACCTATCTCAATTGAGAAGGTTACCATTGAAGAGCACCAGTCACCCCGGGTGCAATCTGCTTCAAACCTATCTCCAAATGCAACCGCCCCTCAAAGCCCACCATTAATAGTTGCACAAGTTGCTGAGTCAGCTGCATTCCTCTCCTCCTCCCCAGAACCCATTACAATGGGAGAACCTCAACAGCTGAGGAAGAGAACCAAAATGCTGCTGATAACCCACAGCACAGGGGTTATAATGTTCAATCTCCCCGTGTAGAGGAGGAGGTTAGAACATCTGGTGAGGCTGCCACTTCTACTGATTCAGCAAATGAACAGGATGCAGTTGGTAACATCTCTAAGCCTCACCAGAGGCAACTGCCGATAAGGACTCATTCCTGAGGCAGGAAGTCCCCAGAACCAAGAACGGGGCACATGCTACAACTGATCTACACTCAGGCATGTACATCCTGATTCAATCCGGAGGTCAGGTGATTCAGCAAGACTGATGATACCTGGCTTTTTCTTCGAGTCTTAGCCCATAACACAATCCTTGAGGCTGAGGTGAGCAGACTCAAAGAACTGCTTGCCAAAATGTCTCAATCAAAGTCCATCCGCCCCAATAAACCC